>QRFJ01000062.1:2009213-2059761 GCA_006176705.1 Cocos nucifera
CATTGGGACTCCTGGGCGCCTCCAGCTTAGGAACACGCCAAGCGTGGCGTGCGCCCTCCTCCTTGGCAAGTTCTGGCAGGGGGACAAGCCCTCACCATCCATCCAATAGGTGTGTGACACGTAGATAAAAGTGAAAGTGTCAATGGTCAACATTTGACCAGTCAAAGGTCAACTTTTGACCAAAGTTAAAGGACGAGAAATGGTAGGTGACCAAAAATGATAGGTAATGTCTTACAAAATAAGACAACATTTTCTGACTTGGACAAGCTACAGTCAAACAAAGTGAAGGCCTCTAAATGAGCACAAACTTCTCTGGCTCAATCAGGATAACTATTTATGATAGTAAAAGAAAAATGTTAGGTTCAATCGAGTGCTAGCACGATTTTTGTGAACCTAATTGAATCTCATTCAGATCAATTGAACTGGATCAGTTCAATTGATGATCACCAGATTCAAACCCTTGTTTATGTGATCCAGTTAGGTTCAGTTCTGTATGGTAATGGGATATGTCATGATCTCTATCATCGACCTCATCAAAACTCCTTTCGATAGATCAGAACTCTTCTGATTTGAACAGCTAGAATGATCGATCATCTAAATTATTTTAATTGCTCCCAAAATCCACCAGTGACACCTAGCAGTATATAGTGGCAACCCATCAGAGCTGAATGCGAACCTCTTGGTTGCAGCTACTTGTGCGATTAAGTTCTTCTATCTTGAGCTCCGATCAGATTAGGGTTAAGGTGAACTCGTCAAACCCTAGTCTCTATCATATGATGTAATCATTCGATTTCAAGTCCAATGTGAAAACCTAAATAGAAACTCTTTCTATTATTTCACTTTATGATGGTCATGGGCTTCTGGACTTGATTCTCATGATCATCATAGGGCTGCTCTTCTACCACCATGGTAGATAGATTCCATCTTGATGCTATCCCATTCCTACAATGAATATGCTATAGCCAACATACACCTCAGGGTTCCGTATGGCTAGGAGATCGAGTAATGGTGTAGTCAAACTATAACACCCTCAAGGTAAACTGCTGATGCATCTCAGGTCAAAGAACCAGACACACTACTGCAGCATCAAGTCAGTCATTGACGAGAAGATAGACTTCCTAATGACTACTCGAGATGGTCACGCTCAGTGCCCTCGTTGTCTATCGAGTACCTGTACTCTCGCTCCGGTGTCTCCACACCATAGACTTAAGACTCATCTATTAAAGAGAAGCGATTGTACACCAACCTTCCGGATCAATCACCATCCTCATGATGATCCTATGGTCGGGAGCTGTTTATGAGTTAATAATGATTATTCATGTCTTAAATTTTCAACTCTTGAAAATATGAATTATCATTACCATTAACTCAAAGATGTATCACAGACACTAAATACACATGTGTGATAGAAAATAACCATTTCATAATTTATAGTCAAAATTATAATTTTGCCGCTAGAAGTGTATTACAAGTGTCAGTCAATTTTGGCTTCTAGGGCACATATATCTAACAATCTCCCACTTGTCCTAAAGCCAATTGGCTACAAGTCTAAGTTCCATCTTCTCAAGATGGGCTTTGATCTTCTGCTGGCCCAACGACTTTGTAAGTGGGTCTGCCACATTATCTGTGGAGTTGACTCTCTTGACCTCGACATAATCCTTCTCAAGGTAATCGCGTATGAGGTGGTATCACCGCTCAATGTGTTTGGATTTCTAGTGAGACCTTGGCTCCTTAGCAAGGGCTATGGTGCCATTATTGTCGCAGTACAGTGGAATGGCATCTGATGGCATTACTCTAATTTCTGCAGCAAACTTCTTATACTAGAATGCTTTCTTCGTAGCCTCTGATGCAGCGATATATTCTGCTTCCATGGTGGAATCTGTTATCACAGTTTACTTGAAACTCTCCCAACTGACAGCACCACCATTGCACACAAATAGATTCCCAGATATCAACTTTCGATCATCTATATCGGACATGAAATCCGAGTCTGTGTATCCCTAGACTTAGAGTTCTCCATTACCAAAGACTAACATCATATCCTTAGTTCTTCTCAAGTACTTAAGGATACATTTCATAGAAGTTCAATGTTCTTCATCTAGATTTGACTGATATCTGCTTGTGACACTCATAGCATGGGCTATATCAGATCGTGTACATAGTATGGCATACATGAGGCTCCCTATTGCAGAAGCATAAGGGATCTTGCTCATGCGTTCTATTTCCTCAAGTGTGCTAGGGCACATCTTCTTGGAAAGATGAATACCATGTCTAAAGGTCATTAATCTCCTCTTAGAGTTTTTCATACTAAACCTCTTTAGTACTTTCTTTATGTACATCTTCTGTGAAAGTTCCAGCATCCTATTCGATCTATCCCTATAGACCTTAATTCCTAGAATAAAGGATGCTTCATCTAGATCTTTCATGGAGAATTTCCTGGACAACCATAATTTGACTGTTGTCATCATGAGAATATCATTCCTAATAAGGAGGATGTCATCCACGTACAATATGAGGAAGACAACAATGCTCCCACTGACCTTTTTGAAGACACACGATTCCTCTTCATTTTTGATGAAACCAAATATTTTGATCACATCATTAAAATAAGTGTTCCAGCTTCGAGATGCTTGCTTAAGTCCATATATGGACCTTTGCACTTACAAACCTTGTGATCAGTATCATTGGATGTGAAATCTAGTGGTTATTCCATATAGATATCTTCCTCAAGATATCCATTCAAGAATGCCGTTTTCACGTCCATTTGCCATATTTCATAATCGAAATAGGCTGCAACGGCACAGCAATTGCGATGGATTTTAGCCAAAGCCACGGGGAAAAGGTATCCTGATAGTCAAGCCTTACGTTGACTATAACTTTGCCCACTAGTCTAGCCTTGAATGTCTCTACATTTCTATTGCACCAATCTTTCTCTGAAATCCTTTACACCCAATAGGTACTATACCTTCTGGTGGATCTACCAAGGTCCAGACTTGTTTGAGTGCATCGAGTCAATTTCTGACTGCATTGCCTCTAGCCATTTCTCGGAGTCGATATCTGATATCGTCTCATTGTAGGTTTTGGGATCATCACCATGAGCACCATTACCTATGAGGAATATTTTCTTTACTTTCTCTAAAATAATACCTTAGTGTCTTTCAGGAGGACGGAAAACTCTTTCCGATCTACGAGGTGGAGGAGGTAGTATTTTTATTGGCTCAACCTGATTTGATTTCAATTGGTCCTTAGCTCGTTGTACTTGTGAGACTTTCTCATCAAGCTTAATTTGCTTTCAAATGCTGCTATCTCGAATAAACTATTTTTTAAGAAAGATGGCATGTCAACTTGCAATCACATTATGGTCTTCTAGAATGTAGAAATAGTATCCTAATGACTCTTTAGGATATCCTATGAATCGAGCTCTAAAGGACCTAAACTCTAACTTGCCCGCTTGTTGTCTTTTAACATGAGCCGGACAATCCCAAATTCTGAGATGACTTAGACTTGGTTTCTTACCATACCATATCTCATACGGTGTGGTAGGAACGTCTTAAGAAAACCCTATCCAAATAGATAGATAAATTGAAGTTAACAATGAGTGTCCCCAAAGAAAATCAGGGAGGTCTGTGAAGCTCATCATGGATCGGACCATATCCAATAGAGTCCGATTTCTCCATTCTGAAACTCCCGTTGAGTTGAGGTGTTCCTGGTGGAGTCCATTGAGAGACTATGCCATTTTCCTTGAGATAGTCTAGGAATTTTCGGCTAAGGTATTCACCTCCTCGATCTGATCGAAGAACCTTAATGGGTTTTTCAGTTTATTTTTCTACTTCATGTCTGAATTCTTTGAACTTTTCAAAAGCTTCAGACTTGTGTCTCATAAGATACACATACCCATACCTAGACAGATCATCGGTAAAGGTAATGAAGTAGACAAAATTGCCTCTAGCCGGCACATCAAATGGGCCGCACACATCAGTATGTACTAGGGCAAGGAGATCTGTGGCCCTCTCCCCATGTCCAACAAAAGGGAGTTTAGTCATTTTGCCTTGAAGACAAGATTCACAAGTTGGATATGACTCGAAAGTCAATGGACTCAATAGCCCATTTTTCTCCAATTTGTTGATCCTATCTTCTGCTATATGACCTAATCTCAGGTGCCATAGATATCTGTCGTTTGGACTATCCCTAGGTCGTTTGGCATTCACGTTTTGCTCGATAGTTAGAATAGGTACATCAATATGTAGCTGATAAAGACCATTAATAAGGAAAACCATTTGCAATTTTATTTCTTTCATAAAGAATGTTACAATGGTCCTTAAAGAAGGTAATCACATAGCCTTCTTAGTGCTAAGCATGAAACAGAAATCAAATTCCTGCTAGCTGCAGGCACATAATAACAGTCTTTCAAAACTAAGTCTAAACCAGATGGTAATCGAAGAGGGTATGTTTCCCACGGCTACTGCAGCAACTCTTGCTCCATTACCGATGCGTAGGATCATGTCTCCATCCCTCAGCCTCCTGCTATCCTCAAGACCCTGCATGGAAGTGCACAGATGAGCACTAGAACCAGAGTCAAGCACCCAACTGGATGCAGAAGAAATCCGTAAGGTTAGACTCAATAACGAGCATACCTCCAGAAGGACCTTCCTTCTTGTTCTTCAGGGTGGCCAGGTAAGTAGGGCAGTTCCGCTTCCAATGGCCGTCGCTGTTGCAATGGAAAATACTTTTCCTTTGACATCGGCCTTTTTCTTCGGCTCTGCCTTCTTCTTCTTTGTTCCTTCCACCTTCTTGCTTTTTCACAGACTTCTTTTTCTTTCCATAAGACTTTCTTTTGGAAGAAGTCCGTTCCATAGCAAGAACTGAGCCTTTAGAACCTTTCATAGAAAGCTCAGCGGTGAACCAGCATATTCATTAATTCGGCCAAGGAAATTTTGAAGTTTATGCATGTGGTAATTCATGATGAATTGCCCATATGCATCAGTCAAGGATTGCAGAATAATATCGTTCTGCAGATCCAAGTCTAACTTCACACCGAGCTTCTCAAGCTCTTCCATGTCCTTGATCATCATCAGACAGTGATCTTGGACTGACTGCCCATCACGCATCTTAGCCTTAAAAAGTCATTTCGTGACTTGATACTTGGCTGCGCGACTCTGTTCACCAAACATCTCCTGCAGGTGAGCCAACATTTGGCGAGCAGTCCCGATATCTTCATGTTGGCGCTGGAGCTCATCAGACATCGAGCCCAACATGTAATATCTGGCCTTATTATCTTCGTCTATCCATTTTTTCAGAGATGCGCTCTCTGTTCAGTGGATGGACGGGCTGGTAAGGTGGGAGGGTCCTGGTCCAATACATGGGTTAACTTCTCGAAATCCCAAAATAATTTTGTAGTTCCTGAGCCAATCTTTATAATTGGGTCCGGTCAGTCTATGTGTGTCCAGGATACGTGCAAATGGGTTGGACGCAGACATTTTCCTGTAGAGAGTCAAAGATTCTAGTTAGATACTGTAATTATGACTTGACCAATTTATTTAGGAATTTTATTTTTAAACAAATTAGCTCCCACTATTTTCTCGGATCCCTACACTCCCTCTGTAGAGATGCAAAAATCTCCATGATTAATGATTTCTAGTGGGTGGTGCGGTCTCACCAACTGACTCATCACCTCACCTAACAGTTATTGGTGATGGGTTAGCCAATGAGTGAACAACTCTTGTTCAATGATTCTCTAATCATGGTGCACCCAAACTTGGTCTCTAATTCATGAATCTCACCGTATCCGAAATATTGATCCACTCCTTAGTTAAGTCAGACCCACCATTTGCACAGACTGGATTCCTAATTGAGTCTCTCACCGTATCCAAAATATTGAGCCCAACTCATCCTCCAGCCCATAGCATCCAATGCCTAATAGACATGGTTGCATCTTTCCGGTGCAACTGAGCCACTGTATCCAGCCGAGAACAATCAACCCCGGGAAGGGCCCGCACATCTACAATGGTGGAAGACCTCAGACTTAATCTTTTCTTAGGGAGAATTGATTCAGGTCTCATTAAACTAGACTTGTCATAGTCATAACAATTATGACTAACCTAGTGGCATGGGTTAGCTCGGATTATTGACCACCTCAGATCAGAACTGTGTCAATAGATATGGTTAGGTAAGTGAGACCGGTGGAAGGAATATGCCATTAACTCGTACAAGAATGCATTCAGGTCGAGTAGCTTCCAATTAAAAATCCAGTCGGTCGTATGTGCCAAACTTACCTTAGACACCAAATTGTTGAGCCAGAACCAATTGGGTTAGCCTACAATCCAGACTCTAACCTCTGAGCCTAATTAGGTCTTGCTTGATCGTGACTCGATCTTGACCCAGACTTAATCCTATTAGGCTGGTCAATTTAAGCATTGTTGATCCCATCTAACCAACTCTTGATTCGGTTTGATCAACCGCTTAGACCTAATTGAGCTACCCAAGCCCGAACCCAGTATTATGAATATGTCTTAGATCTAAAATTCTCAATTTTAGACCTAATTAATATTCCATAATCTTAATTCTTAATTAAGTAGGGTTCATAAACAAAATATGCACAATAAATCCTAGGGTTTCAGGATCTAGGGTTTTGCAGAAAGTAAGTTTTGGATTTCTGATTAAGGACGAACGCGCAGCACCCCTACACATCATAAGAACACCCCATCGGATGGGAGGAGAGGGCCTTTAAACCCTTCTTCATTCTTATGACCGGACGGCCAAGAGGAATGCCTTAATCAGGAACATGTAATACTACAAAATAGTTTTAGATCTATATCATATATCTCATATACAAATTAGATCTAATCATGGCATATTTTGCATACATCTCATGTATCGAATCATGCATATTTTTAGATCTAAATTATCTCATAATAATCTAAAAAATTAGATTTAAATTGATCTTAATCAAAATAAACTTCTAATCTAGACAATTATGTAGAACTATTCTACAACTAGTCTAGACATGCATCAATCATATCTCATATGATGTTTAAAATTAAATAATTTTTATTTACTATTTTTTAGATATTATTATAATAATTATAATATCAAAAAATAGTAAATAAATAGATCTAAAATATGATTTAATCAAATTAAATTAAAAACATGCAAGACTATTCTATAGAACTATTCTATTTTAGAACTAGTCATGCATATTTTCTAATCTTAGATCCAAATCATTTAATTTTAATTTTTTCTAATTTTAGATCTGATCACATCTCATGTGACATCTAAAATCACTTATTTTTTAATTAAAATAAATTTAAAATTAGATCTAAATACTTTTAGAACCTTGGCTCTGATACCAGTTGAAGGAAAATCCTGATTTTCCGGATCCAGGTTCGTTCAGATCTGATCAGATCAAGAGATATATTTCAAAAATTTTTTTCTTTGATCTAATTAGATCTGAGATATTTTAGATCTAATTCTTATTATTTTAATAATTAAAATAAAATTAGATAAATTAAATCAAATTTAATTTACCTTGATGTAGGTAATCCTATTATCCGTTGATGATCCTGTAAGCAGCGGAAGGTTCTGGATCTAGCCATGCAAGTGCCTGGCCTCTACCGGTATCCACTCAGGCTGGATCTAGAGATCCTCTTCTTCTCTATCACATCTCCAAAAATTAGATCTGGATCTGATCTGGAGGATCTTCAAAACTCCTTTTGAAGATCAGCAGTCGTCCTTTGCAGCAGTGCAGCCTTCTAGCTTTCAGTCGCCTTTCTCTCATCTGGATTGCACCAACCAAGATCCAAAACACTCCTTTTGGACATGGAGAGGAGAGGGAGAAGGTGGGTTTGGCATGGAGGAGGAAGAGAGAGGCAGCCTTGGGGCATGGAGAATTGATTTCCAATTTCATGCTTTGAGTTGGGCGCAGGGTCTTATTTATAGACTAAGTGCTGTGATCCAACTCCTCTTCTTCCCAACCAATCACAACCCTTTGTGAAATCAGATCTAAATCTGATTGGTGGGAATAGAGTCCCTTGGATTCCTCCTTAGATGGGTGCCTAAGACCAGTCAAAGTTGGTTCTTAGGAGAACTCTAATTGGAATCCAAAAAGGAGATGGAGTCCCTGTCCAACAGGGACTCCTGGGCGCCTCCAGCTTGGGCACACGCCAAGGGTGGCGTGCGCCCTCCTCCTTGCCAGGTTCTGGCAGGGGGACAAGCCCCCACCAGCTCTCCAATAGGTGCATGACATGTGGACAAAAGTCAAAGTGTCAATGGTCAACATTTGACCAGTCAAAGGTCAACTTTTGACCAAAGTCAAAGGACGAGAAATGGCAGGTGACCAAAAATGGTAGGTAATGTCTTACAAAATAAGACAACCTTTTCTAACTTGGACAAGCTTCCAGTCAGATAAAGTGAAGGCCTCTGATTGAGCACAAACTCCTTTGGCTCAGTCAGGACAACTATTTATGATAGTAAAAGAAGAACGTTAGGTTCAATCGAGTGCTAGCACGATTTTCTTGAACCTAATTGAATCTCATTCAGATCAATTGAACTGGATCAGTTCAATTGATGATCACCAGATTCAAACCCTTGTTTGTGTGACCCAGTTAGGTTCAGTTCTGTATGGTAATGGGATATGTCATGATCTCTATCATCGACATCATCGAAACTCCTTTCGATGGATCAGAACTCTTCTGATTCGAACAGCTAGAATGATCGATCATCTAAATCATTCTAATTGCTCCCAAAATCCACCAGTGACACCTAGCAGTATATGGTGGCAACCCATCAGAGCTGAATGCGAACCTCTTGGTGCAGCTACCTGTGTGATTAAGTTCTTCTATCTTGAGCCCCGATCAGATTAGGGTTAAGGTGAACTCGTCAAACCCTAGTCTCTGTCATATGATGTAATCATTCGATTCAAGTCCAATGTGAAAATCTAAATAGAAACTCTTTCTATTATTTCACTCTACCCATGGCCATGGGCTTCTGGACTTGATTCTCATGATCATCATAGGGCTGCTCCTCTACCACCGAGGTAGATAGATTCCATCTTGATGCTAATCCAGTTCCTACAATGAACATGCTATAGCCAACATACACCTCAGGGATTCCATATGGCTAGGAGACCGAGTAATGGTGTAGTCAAACTATAACACCCTCAAGGTGAACTATCGATGCATCTCAGGTCAAAGAACCAGACACACTACTGCAGCATCGAGTCAGTCATTGATGAGAAGGTAGACTTCCTAATGACTACTCGAGGTGGTCACGCTCAGTGCTCTCATTCTCTAATGAGTATCTGTACTCTCGCTCCGGTATCTCCATACGTAGACTCAAGACTCATCTACTAAAGAGAAGCAATTGTATACCAATCTTCCGGATCAATCACCATCCTCGTGATGATCCTATGGTCGGAAGCATTTTATGAGTCAATAATGATTATTCATGCCTTAAATTTTCAACTCTTAAAAATATGAATTATCATTACCATTAACTCAAAGAATGTATCACAGACACTAAATATACATATGTGATAGAAAATAATCCATTTTATTGATATTAGTCAAAATTATAATTTTACCCCTAGAAGTGTATTACAAGTGTCAGCCAATTCTGACTTCTAAGGCACATATATCTAACAGATGTATATAGACCTATGAACACATGTGTTAGAGATGGATTCTACTACTTTATTATATTTACTGACAACCTATCTAGGTATGGGTACGTCTATCTTATGAAGAGTAAATCTAATTCGTTTGAAATATTCAAATGATATCAAAATGAGATAGAAAAATAATTTGGAAAAAGTATTAAAACTCTTCAATCTGATAGAGGAGGTGAATATCTTTCTAATAAATTTTTGACATATCTAGAAGAGAATGAGATTCTCTCATAATGGACACCTCCTAGAACACCACGGCATAATCGTGTCTGAAAAGAGGAATCGAATCTTATTAGATATGGTTCGGTCTATGATGGAATTTATGAGTCTACCAATTTCGTTCTGGAGGTATGCACTCGAGATTGCTTATTTTGTTTTGAATAATATTTTGAGCAAGTCTTTTGCAAAATCTCTGAATGAGATATGGACTGGGCGTCGGCCAACACTCTCTCATCTTAGGGTTTGGGGATGCTCGATTTATATAAAATATTTGTAGGTAGAAAAGCTTGGACTTAGGTCCGATAAATGCTTGTTTATAGGGTACCTCAAAAAAACTAGGGGATATTACTTCTATCTTGCTGAAGAGCAAAAGATGTTCGTCAGCAATGGGTCAGTCTTTTTAAAAAAAAAATTTCTTATGAAAGGAACTACTGCCTCTAATGTTGAACTTAGTAAAGTTCGATAGGTAGAAGAATCGACACATTCTAGTAAACATATAGAACTGAATTTGATAAGATCAAATTCAGAGCCTATTGAAGAGGCACCAAGGAGATCCGGTAGAGTACCGCATCAGCTGGACAGATATTATGGTTTTTTGATCTAAGATGGTGATCCTATCAAACTTGATGAGAATGATGAGGATCCGATCTCCTATATCGATGCCATGTAAAGGACCGACTCCGATAAGTAGTTAGAAGGTATGAAGTCTGAAAAGAAGTCCATGAAGGTCAATAGTGTATGAACACTGGTTGATCCATCTGAAGGGATAAAATTCATTGGATGTAAGTGGATTTTCAAAAAAAAATAGAGCACAGATAGGAAGGTAGAGACCTATAAAGCTCATCTGGTTGCTAAGGAATATCATCAGTATTATGGTATTGACTATGGTAAGATATTTTCTTCGATGGCAATGCTCAAGTCCATTCGAATCATGATTGCGATAACAGCATACCTAGACTATGAGATCTGGTAAATGGATGTGAAGATAACTTTTCTAAATGGAAAGCTGGATGAAGAGATGTATATGATACAGCTTGAGGGATTTACATCCACAGACGAGTTCAAGGTGTGTAGGCTTCAAAAATGCATCTATGAATTGAAGCAGGCATCTTGGAGTTGGAATATGCATTTTGATAAGGTGATCAAAATGTAAGACTTCGTTAAGAATGGAGAGGAACCCTATATGTATAAATGGACTAACGGTTCTATAGTAATATTTTTTGTACTGTATGTCAATGATATTCTCTTAATCGAAAATGACATTCCTGCTCTACAGGGAATAAAGGTTTGGCTGTCATCATAATTCTTCATGAAGAACTTAGGAGGAGCTTCCTATATTCTAGGGATGAAGATCTATAGGAATAAATCTAAAATGTTACTTGGTTTGTCCCAGTCCACGTACATCAATACCGTATTGAAGTGGTTTAGCATGGCGAATTCCAAGAAGGGCTATCTCTCGATAGGGCATGAAATTTCTCTCTCAAAAAGAGATTATCCAACAACTCCTCAAGAGAGAGAGCGTATGAGTAGAATATCATATGCTTCGATAGTGGATTCTATTATGTACGTCATGACATGTACGAAATCAAATGTGGCATACTCACTGGGGGTAGTGAGCAGATATTAGTTTGATTCAGGTGAGAATTACTGAAAGATTGTGAAGATAATCCTGAAGTATTTAAGAAATACAAAGAGCTAGTGGCTCATCTATAGAGATACTGACTTGAAACTTATAGGATAAACTGATTTCAATTTTCAGTCAGATCATGATGATAGTAAGAGTATGTCAGGTTATGTGTTTACCCTGAATGGTGGAGCGATCTACTGAAAGAGTACTAAGCAGTACACTATGGTCGATTCTGTATGCGAAGCAAAATATGTTGCAGCACCTGATGCTGCAAAGAAAGCTATATGGTTACAGAAGTTCACCAATGAGCTGAGAGTGGCACCCTCTATGGATAGTCTGGTTCTGCTATACTGTGACAACACTGGAGCCACAGTTCAAGCGAAGGAGTCGAAGGCACATCAATGCACCAAGCATATTCTACGTCACTACTATCTTACACGAGAGATTGTGGAATGAGGTAACGTCAAGCTTCAAAAGATCGATAGAATGGAGAACATGGCCGACCCCTTTACTAAAGCCCTCGGAATCAAAGAGTTCGATAATCATAAATGAAAGATGGATATACGATACTATTCTAAATGGCTTTAGTCTAAGTGGGAGTTATTAAAAAATGTATATAAAGCTAATCATCCAGATTGTAGATGGTTGAGCTAATTTGTAAAATGTACTTAAGTTATAAATGCATAGAATTATTATTCTAGCATTTTATCATATTTTTACATCTTCCTATAATGAACTCTTCTGTGATGAAGTCCTAAGGACTATTTAGACTCAACAAAGAAGGATTTATCGTTTAGTCCTTAAACCTGATCACGATCGATTGACACGTTGTTACCAAGGATGACAACATAAATAAGTGTAGGTCATTGCGTGCCATATTTATTGATTTTTCTCTTAACCAAGGAGTATGAAGATACTGGTATGACATGCAGATGAAGTATAGGAATACATTTCACTGATCGTGATCCAACTACAGAGCTCTCTACTATCAAGAGTTGCTCATGAAGGATATGGGTATAAGTATCCTTTAGACCTGAGACCACCATGGTGACTTGCAAGCAACTCACTATACTTAGGTACCAGACTATCTGAATTTCTAATTCAATGATGGAAGGCTAATGGATGCAGTCATGTACTTGTGAAGTTGGTGTGTAAGTTAAGATGTGATTGATCCTTTCAAATATTGGAGCAAGTGCATCACTATATTTCAATTTAGCAAATCCTCGGTTGGAATGGTCCATGTGATGGATACTAAATTTTAAAATATAATGTGAATGATTTTTAGGATTGGCAGTAAATCCTAGATCATCTTTGGAGCATTGAAGTCAAGAGGATGAATTATATGGTAACCATACGCCATAGGTTCGTCATTGTTGCATTGTGACTTTTTGATCTATCCAGATGTTGGATACTGTTGCTAGATGGTTACATCGATTGATATAGATAATTGATTCTTATACTATCGACTTAGGATTCGAACCTATGGGATCACACATATTAGAAGTTCTTACCTGATTTGATGGCTGATCAAGATCCTGATGATCTAAGACTCTGTAGTTAAGAGTCCTACTAGACTAGAACTCTATGACCTAGAGTCCCACTGGACTAGAACTCTATGACCTAGAGTTCTACTAGATTGGGAGTCTGAGTCCTACTTATTTAGAACTCTCTAATCAAGAATTTCATTCGTTTGGGATACTTGGTTCAAGAGTCTCACTGATTTGAAATTCTTCAAGAATTTCATGTAGATGAGACTCTATTATCCAGACACCCACACAATTAGGATTTTATATTTATTAAAAGATTAATTAGTAATTTGATTACTGATTAGCTCAATTTGATTAAAAAATAAGGATTTAATCAAGTTCAATTGAATTTGATTCGATTGGATTTGACTAGATCAGGTCATGAGATGACCTCATCACTATGACGATTGGATCCTAATTTGATCAAAAACTGAACCTAATTAATTTTTAATTTGATTAAAAATTTATTATATTGGGTTAAGCCTATTTTGGTTGAATTTAACCTAATCTAATTGGGTCTAGATAATTAGTTTGGTTGAAATTAATTTGGACTGAGTTAAATAAGATTTGAATTTAAACTTTTCCATGCGCCACCTTGCTTTGACCCATGCCCCATCTAGTTTTTACGTGAGATTTCTCATGCAGAAATGGATGTGCCCCTCCTCTATCTTTTCTCTTTGACCTAGTTCAGGCGTTGGACCGATTCAAATGAGATTGAATTTTGAATTCAATTAAGGTTTGTTAGAAGTTGAAACCTCATAAGTCCCTACACCTTATCCTCTCCTTGCACCATATATTTTCTTGCGCACATTCTCATGCATTTCTGAGTGTGGGCGCATAGAAGGAGAGTCCTTCTGTGCATCAAACACCCTAGAGTCGGTGCTAGAAGTATATAAGGCTTCCACTTGAATTTTGAATTCAAGTGAAAACCTCTTAACCACCTTATCTAATCCACTCCACGCATTTTGGCTGGGGTGTCGCCCATTTTTAAATGAATTTTTTTTTTGGCATGCATGGGCAAGTGTGGATGATTTGAGGAGTGGATGAAGAGGTTTCTGAGAGAGAAAAATCAGAGAGGGGTGCAAGTCTAGGCATGAAAAAGTCCAGAGAGAGAGGTAGTATATTTCCTACGCCAACTTTCCTCACACCTGCTTCTACTATTTTTTTCTTTTTAAATGCCCATCTTAAAAGTTTTCTGTAAGCGGGTGTTTGGTAGAGGGAGAGTCCCTCTACCTGTAAAAATTTGTTTCATAGGAAAACTCCAAAGAGATTGGGCATGAGAGGATTTTCGGGCGTCAAGTTTTTTTTTGAGTGCTCAAAATCCTATAGTTGAGACTCAGGGTTCGGGCGGAGAGATCAAGTGTTGTAAACATCGGATTGCTACTAAATTTAAAACACCACTTCATCATCCTCCAAAACATATGTTTTGATTTTTTGGAGTGTTTGAGAGATCAAAAAGAAGGTGATCAACTGGATCCATCATGATCAGCCATCAAAGGCCCCGACAAAGAGCTGGCACTTTGATGGAGCTGGTTGGGATTAGCAGCTCCGTGTGGATCAACTATAGAGATCGAATAAGTGTGTGACTACAGCATAATGTCAGAGCATATTTTGGTAGATTTAGATCATAGAGATTAGCTACCTATGCATAGGTATCGAGTTTTGAACTCGAATCGATCAGCAAATATGATTTGCTTATCGATCGTATTTAAATTTTAAATTACATATTAACATGTCTAGATCCAGGTGTAGGATTTTTTGATATGATCAATGCATGCATAGTATTAATTTTAGATTAATATTTTCTTTCGCTATAGTAAAATTTGAAAAATATTTTGAAAAGCATTATAAAAATCACTGTCGAGTGCAGCTAGGGGAGATGGTCGGAGGGAAGTCGCCATCTGGGGGAGAGAGGGGCTGGCAGAGGAATTGAAGGGTTGGGAGTTCGGAGAGGTAGGAGGTGGTTGGGGGTTTGGAGAGGGAGGCAGAAGGCGATTGGGGGGAGAGAGGGGGTGGCGAGGAAACTGAAGGGCTCACTACTAAAGAATGGGGCTATGGTAGCACATACTATTGCAGCAATTATGAAAACCACTACAATAGACTCTATGGTAGCGGTTACGAATAACCACTACCATAGGTCTGACATATAGCAGCGGTTATTATCAATCACCATCATAGATCAATCTATAGCAGTGGTTACATAAAACTACCGTAATAGGTCGACTTATGGCAGCGGTTAATGAACGACTGCCATAGATCCTGCTATAGATCAGATCTATAGTGGTAGTTAGCTATAGCCACTGTAATTGACTGAACCTATGGTAGCAGTTAGCTATAGCCATAGCTATAGGTTTGACCTATGGTAGCAGCTTTTTATAGTCACTGCCATAGGTACAGTCTATTATAGAGGTTCCTTATAACTGCTGCTATATCTTTTTATCATATTTTTTTCTAAATATTATATAGTTATAAAATTTAATACACATCTTCACCGTTCATTATCTTAATAATTATCATTAAAGTATCATCACAAAATATTGCCTCGATCCGATAGCCCTAGCTTCATCGATCAATAAAATTTGATTTCGATGACCACGAATGACGACACGATGATCTGATAGATGGAGATTATCAATGAATCCAAAAATCTACAACGATGATGTCGATGATATTTATAATATACGATCAAAGTTTTACTTCAATCAAATTTTGTTATTATGGTCAATTTAGTACAGGATGATTTTAGTAGTTAAACGAGAAACAAGTGATTAAAAGGCTAAACGACATCTGATTATGAGATAATTTTTTAGTTAAATGATCTTGACTATAATTTTAATCATTTTATGTGACGATGATTGTAAAATCCAAATTATTTCTATATGAACCATTCGTGTTAAACAAATCTTGCAAAAGCTCAAGCATAATTACTAAAGAAGTTTAAGAACAGGTATCGAGCGATGTATAATTTTGGATAGTTCTTAGACCTATGGTTTAAATTTTATGATCACCACCATAAAAATAATTAAAATAATAGCCAAGATTATTTATCTAAAAAATTATCTAATAATTGAATGCTGTCGGATCCCTTGATCACTCGTTTCTCATTTAATGATCGAAATTATCATGTACTAAATTGACCCTGATAATGATATCCGATTGAAGTAAAATATTGATAGTATAATAAAAATAGCACTGAGATCATTATTTTAAGTTTCTAGATCAATCGATAGTTTTTATCTATCAAATCATCATGCAGTCATTCGTGACCATCGAAATCAAATTTTATCGATTGACATAGCTAGGGCTATCGAATTGAGGCGGTCTTTTGTGATGATACTCTAATAATAATTACTTAGATAATGAACGATAAAGATAAGCTTTAAATTTTAAAATTATATCATATTAAGAAAAATATAAAAAAATTATATTTGCATCTATAGCAGCAGTTGGTGAATTATATAGGCCTATTGCAGCGGCTGTTAACTATTGCTATAGGATATATAGCAGTAGTTTTTGACAAGACCTATGGCAAAGGTTTCGAAAATCGTTGCCATGGGTCCAGCATAAATTTTTGCTCCACACCGATCTTTTCATCTTCTTGACCTCTACTCTCTCTCTCTCCCCATCTGTACCCGAGCCCTAGCTACCCTCCCCATCGCGACCCGCCCCTCCGTCGACCTATCCCATCGTCGACCGCCTCCTCGCTTGCCTCCCTCTATCTCTCTTTCTCTCTTCTCACCTTGGCCCTAGCTACCACCCCATGTCGGCCTGCCCATCTCCTACCCCTCCCTTAGCCCCATCATTGACTTCACCTCCATTGGCCCCTCCCTCGACTCCCTTGGGCTCTGGCTCCCTCGGCTCTCTCCCTCCCTTAGCCCCGCGTCGGCTCTCGACCTCTCTCTACCATCACCCCCTCCCTCAGCCCCAGCACCCCTTCCCTTTAGCACCGCTATGGGCCCTGCCTCCCTTGATCCCGACCCTTTGTTGGCTGCCTCGCTGCTAGCCTATCCTATCAGTGGCCCCCTTAGGCCTTGCCTTCCTCAGCCCCAGTCCTCCATCCCATCATCCCTTTTGGCTGCGCCCCCCCACCCCACCCCATCGTCGGCCTCTTTTGGCCTTACATCCCGCCCCACCATCGGCCGCCTCCACCGATACCCTTTGACCCCACTATTTTTATTATTATTTTTATTAATTTATTTATTAATTTATATTCTTTAAATTTTTTATTAATTTACCTTCCTAAGCACATATATATTATATGACTTGGATTGCTAGCTTGTTAATATGATTTTTGATGCTTAATAAATATAATATTAAATTTATTATATTATTTAAACATTATTTATTATTATATTCATAAATTAAAGTATATTCAAAACTTAATATTATATTTTAAATTATTAAATTTAATATTATTTATAAATTATTTATTATTTTATATTCATAAATTAAAATATATTCATAACTTAATATTATATCTTAAATTATTAAATTTAATATTAATAAAATAATATATATATATATATATATATATATATTATTTTTTATTTTATTATTTTTTATAATATTTTATTTTAAAAAAATAGTTTTTTTAATAAAGAGGCTATGATGATTTTTGATGAAAAATGATTAATTCTTAGTATGATTTTAGTGATATGAGCTTTCTTATTTTTTTTTTTTTTATAAATATTTTAATAATTTTAAACTGTAAGACGATTCTGGATGGCCATCGACTATTTAGCGGATAATCATTCGTAGTCTATTTAGTTTAGTTGTAGTGGATACCAAAAGTATATTGTAATGCATGATTAAATAGTGAATCTGAGCCTTCTTTTTATTTTTATTTTTTTATTTTTTAATTTTTTTAATATTTAAGGTAAGTTCTATCCTGATTAATTTAAAGAGTACTCCTTAATGCTTTTAAGATGATATATAACGGGAATGTTAGAGATATAGATTTTTTTTTTAATCTTGGAAGGTAGATAGAAAGTAAAATTATTTATTGTTAAAAAATTTCTTTCCCTTGTCGGCAGGTTCTGGGCTGTGCTTGAGACCATGGTACATGTCGGTCACTAAAAAAACTCTCACTGCTAATAGAAAGTGAAATTATAATTTGCTACTCCTTAATTATTTATGGATGTAATTCATATTTTAGAATTTATTACATAATATTTTTTGGGTTACTATTTATATCTTGTTGCTTTCATTTATTACATTGCATAACGATAGACCCATCAATTGATTAGTGTACATAATCTCCAGCACCTGTATATTTATATATTTTTTGTACGGATGAAAGAATTATGTATAATGATCAATTGATTATTTAAATTGGATAGTTTAAAAATTATAAATAATTATATAGATTATTATAGTAATCAAACGATATGTTGAGTATTTTGAAAGAAATTTTGGATAGCATTTTTTCTTTATTCTCCTTATACGGGAGAGTTAAGAAGAAATGCTATCAAAATTTTTTCGGTCTATGTTGCACGTATTGTTTGATTACTATAATAAATCTATAGAATTAATGCAATTCTTGAATGAGATAGGATCTATCTTTATCTATTAGTTAGTGATAGGATACATTTAATTAGATATATATAAAAATAATATTTAATATTAGTTATGACTTATGAGTTGTTTACAATGCATTGGTATATAATTTAAGTTTCACACATGATTAAATTATAGTATCATCATTTTTAAAATGGATAAGGGATGGATGAAGTTTAGTAGGCTCTCATCAGAATATGAGGCTCGACTTCAAAATTTTTTTAATTTTTCTATAAAAAAATTTAGGGATGATGAACTTATCCAATATCCTTATAAGAAGTGTATGGATGGATCTTGGCTACCTCATCAAGATGTAAATGATCATCTCACTATTTATGACTTTAAAGTTAGTTATAAAATTTGTTGGGATCAACATGGTGAGGACAGGTTGCAAGAAGATGATCAACATGATGGAAGAGTGGAATAAATGGATCGTGATATTTTTTTCGTTTGTTAGCCATAATGATGTGTATTTACATCCATGTCTGATCCTGTGGTTGGTAGAATGATAAACAGTGAGGATATAGAGAAGGTCCATAAGTTGATGGAGGATGCTAATATTTTATTGTATCTCAGATGTGAAAAGATGGTAAAGCTAGAGTTTTTAATTTGATTGTATCATGCAAAATGCTCTAATGGGTTCAGTAATAATGGAGTGAACTGCATATTAGAGCTTTTAGAGGACATTCTTTCGAACGATGTATAAATTTTGATGAATAATTATGAGATATCAATGATTATTGAATAGTTGGATTTTACTTACACCAAGATATATGCATGTTTCAATGATTGCATGCTCTATTGGGAGGGGGATGACAACCAAAATGAGTGTGTGAGATGCGGTGTATCAAGATGAAAATATAATAAAGATGGCACATCGATCCGTGTATCTTAAAAGTTGATGTAGCATTTTTTTTTGATTTTGAGACTATAAAAGTTGTTTATATCGGCAAGAACATCGAAGAACATGAGATGGCATGAAGAGAACCGAACAAAAGATGATGCATTGAGGCATCCAACTAATAGAGAGGCATGGCATAAGTTTAATGAAATATATCCTGACTTCACACAAGAGATACGTAATATGAGGTTGGGCTTGTCGTGCGATGGTTTCAATCCATTCAAGCACATGAATACCGTCCATAGTGTATGACCAATATTTATTCATATTTACAACCTTCCATCATGGATGTATATGAAAAAATCCTTTGCTTCATGACAGTGTTCATTCATAGACCGATGGAGGTAGGTAATGACATTGATGTCTATTTATAGCCTTTTATTGCTGAGCTAAAATAGTTGCAAAGCATTCAAGGTTTTCCAACTTTTGATGCTTTGATGAATGAATCATTTTTCATGGATGTAGTGCTTCTATGGACAATAAATGACTTTTCAACTTATGCCATAATGTTGGGTTGGAGCACGAATGATGAGCTAGCATGCCCGATTTGTAGAAAAAATATCTGATCCAAAAAGTTGATACATCGAAGGAGCTTTAGCTTTATGAGGCATCGACGTTTCCTCCATCGAAATCATCCATACAAAAGGAATGCACACTCCTTCGATGGCACTGTTGAAGAAGGTGAAGCACCTAGTCAGATGTCTAAAAGTGAGGTGTTGAGAGAGTTAAATGGTCTCAGTGTTCAATTTGGAAAAGATGATCTGATTGGTGGTAAGAAGAGGAAGCATCGATTAAAGAAAGATAATACACACTTTAATTAAAGAAAAAATGGCATCTTCTTTGACTTGCCATATTGGAAGATAAACTTATTGCACCACTACTTAGATGTAATGCATATTGAAAAGAATGTGTGCGAGCTCCTATTGGTAACAATCTTAAACATCAAGGATAATACCAAGGATGACTTAAATTCTCAATTTGACTTGAAAGAAAGGGGTATTAGAGAACGTAAAGATTCCAGATGAGTACTCAAGCAACATATCCAAATCTTAAAGAAGAAAGCATCGGATCGACCATCGAAGAAGGATCGGCACAGTACTAGCATACTGTGCTGATTTCCTGCATCGAACTTTTGATTGGGGTTCGTGGGCTCGTGTAGACATCTCTTAGAGGTCGGATGTGTGTATGGCTTGGAGCTTCATTCTTCAACTTGGACCAGCAAGTTAGAACATCTAACTTGCATAGGTAACATGGATCTGATCCTCTATTACATACCTACAGTAGATCTAGTATAGATTTATATTGATGTGATCAACATATCTTTTAGTTTTAATATTTTTTATTTTTGATTTAATCTCATGCTATAATCATGTAATATGATCTTAGATCTAAAAGTTTTCTAATTTTTATAAATTAATTTTAATTAATTTCTATCTTTCATTGTCTAGATCTAAAAATGTTTCAAGATCTAGTCTTGAAATCCTAGATCTTGTTCCTTCAATTGGTATCATTGCCTAGGTTCATGATTATTTTTATATATTTAGTCTATTTTTTGGATTACATCTAATTTATAATCTGATTATTAAATTTAAAATAAAAAATTATGATCATACGAACTGATTATAAGATTATCTTGCTGTAAGGTTTACCCCTAATAGTGAAGAGATTATCCTAGTTCGTATAGATCTATTTCTTATCATAAATTTATTAGATATGATCTAATTTTATTTATAATTTATTAAATTTAAAATAGTTTTAGATCTAAAAATAAAAGTTTTATATTGCATGGACTGATTATAAGATTGTCTTGCTATAAGATTTACCTCTTATAGTGGAGAGGTTGTCCTAATACGTGCTGATCTAAAATATTGATCATAAAATTTTAAATTAGATCTAAAAAAAATTATGATCTGATTAAAAATATTTTAATCATCATAAATATGTTAGATTTAATTTAAGATAATTTATGATTGATCAAAATAGAAATTGTTTCACTTACATGGACCTGTTTAGATTAGATCTAAAGCAGTTTCATGCTTATCTTATTTGCATATTGATTATGAATCAAACATGCAACTTGATTGGTAGAATAATATTATAAAAATATTTTATAAATATAAAAATTATTTTTGAAAAGCCAAACCCAACACTGAGTCCAAAACTTAATTGAGAATTAAGAAGTTATTTGATTAGGATCTAGGATTGTGAATTAAAGATCTTAAGACACAAATCATAACACATTAGGTTAAATGGATTAGTGGAGATTAGGTCTATTAATTGGATTAGACCTAGAGTTAGATTAAAGAATAGACTTAATTAGAGAATTGACTAAATCTAATCATCAATTATTGTCTTAGATTAGGTCAAGGATTTTCTAGATCAATTACAATAGTTGTAGTTGGTCAAGTCCATGTATTTAATGAGATTCAAGATGGACTTGATTCTTAGCTACGTGGTCTAGTACGAACTATTAGATCGATCTAATCGAGACTAATTAAATCAGTTGGTGTCTAAGGTAAATCAGATTGATGGTCTTTAATTGGAAGTCCGCTTATCTGGCCATTTTTTATGGTGTCTAAGGCAAGTTTTGACAGACCCTCCCACTGATTGAACTTACCTGACCTCTTGATGAAATTATGCTTTGATCATATCACTTGACTATTTGAGCTGACCATGTCAGCTAGGTAAATCAGTATGACTGATTTAGGTGCTCCTAGACCAGCCTATTAATGATCTCATTTAAGCTGACTTGATGAAGCCAGTGGGAGGATCATGACAGGCTGGTTCATCTGATCTTCTCTTTCTAAATCAAATCAATTAATTTTTTAAAATTATTAGATCTTTAAAATAAATTAGTTATAGTGTGTTAAAATTTAATGCCTCGAATTCAATCTACAAGAAGCCCACAGTGAGATTCAGGATGATGAGTGGAGTCCAATGAGTACAAGAACAGCTCAAATGAAGTTCAGATGGAGGAGAATCAGTATCAGCATAATAGTCGGATCAGCTCTGATACGAGGTCGAGCTGGCTCGGGCTGAGATTGAGTTGGCTCGAACCACAGCTGAGCCGACCCTCTCAAGCAAATAGAAAATAGGAGTTCCGACAAGATGTAGTCAAGCTAGCTTGACCCCTGACTGAGCTGGCTCGACGGAAGCGAACAGAATAGGATGGGATTTTCTATTTGGATTCGAATTGTGATTAATCCAAAGGGGTCTGTGGGAGTTGCGCATGGACCACAGGATCCAGCAGCCATGGAGGGTTATGGTCATGATCTGAAGGTTAGAAAATATTTCAAAACTCCATCAAGATCATGTTCGACTCATATTAGAAGAAAGAGCTCTATTAGGACTCCTCTGAACTACTGAGAAAAGAATTCTCATCCTATTTAAAGACTGTTGGTGCTATGGACAAAGCATAGAGCATAGAAGGTTCTATTAGCTGCCAAGAGGAGCCTGGTAGAGCATCGAGAGCGTGCATCCCGCAGAGCAGATGCGGGTAGAGCATCATGGTAGAGCAAAGCATCAGGGAGAGTGAGGCAACGGCCGTGTAACTAGTCGTTAGGCATGATGTAGCAACTTTTATAGGAAGCAGGAGGGGCATCGAGGATCCTGATACTGGCAGGCCTATGAGAGGGTTTTTTTGGGGATTTTGAGAGAGCTTTTGTAAGGATAGCTTCTAGTTGAGAGAGATTCATAGACTGAGAGTTGAGAGCGGATATTCTCCTTTTGTACTTGATTTTTCTCTTTCATAGTGAAGCTTCCATACCCCATGGAGGTAGCACTTAGGCTAATCCACTTACCTGATTGTATTCTTATTTTTATTTCTTCTTTCTTTTTGTTGTCAATAAAAGGATACTAGATCCTGAAGTGGTGGTGTCCTGACTGAGACATCCCAATAATTGATATCAGAGCGGTATTGATTGTCACAACAATTGATATTAGAGCTAGGAGGAGCTAAATTAGTACCAAAATAAGTTGCGGCAATGGTGATCAAGATTGAAGATGGAGAAGATAGGCACAATGAAGTTGGAGATCAACCATGAAGGGTTGATCAATACTCTTTTATACAAGGAGGAGCCGTCTACATGGAAGATGCCAGCAGGAGCCCAGTGCAAGATGGAGCTCCAGGTGAAGATGGATCGGGCATGAGATGGAAGACCTGGAAGGATGAGCGACATCATGAAAAGGCTACCTCGAGCACATCTCGAGTCAGGTGGAGCATGGCACATGATGGAGATGGGATCGAGCGGTCTGACTTGACTCCCATGTTTGCCCATCCATGAGTAGCAGGCATGCCCTAGGGCATGGGGGCAAGAAGATCCAAAAGCTCTTAAAATTAGATGGAGGCCGAATGTTGAGTCGAGATGAAGATTGTTAGAATTTGATGCCTCGAATTCAACTCACAAGAAGCCCACAACGAGATCAAGAACGATGAGTGGAGTCCAACGAGCTCAAGAATAGCTCAAACATAGTCTGGATGGAGGAGAATCAGTATCAGTATAATAGTTGGACCGGCCTTGGTATGAGGTCGAGCCAGTTCGGACTGAGATCGAGCTGGCTCGAAGTATAGCCAAGCCGATCCTCTTAAGCAGATAGAAAATAGGAGTTCGGATGAGATGCAATTGAGCCAGCTCGATCCCTAATCGAGTTGGCTCGATGGAGGCGAATAGAATAGGGTGGGATTTTCTATTTGAACTTGGATTGTGATTAATCTAAAGGGGTTTATAGGAGTTGCAAGTGGACCATAGGATCTAGTGGTCATAGAGGATTACGATCGTGATCTGAAGGTTGAAAAATATTTCAAAACTCTATCAAGATTATGTTCAACTCATATTAGATGAAAGAGCCCCATTAGAATTTCTGTAAACTGCTGAGAAGAGGATTCTCATCCTATTTAAAGATTGTTGGTGTTGTGGAGAAAGCACAGAGCATAGAAGGCTTTGGCAGCTACCAGGAGGAGCCTAATAGAGCATCGAGAGCATGCATCCCATAGAGCAGACGTAGGTAGAACATCAAGGCAGAGCAAAGCATCAGGCAGAGTGAGGCAACGATCGTTTAATTGGTTGTTAGGCATGTTGTAGCAACTTTCATAGGAAGCATCCAGGGGCATCGAGGATCCTGATACTGGTAGGCCTATGAGAGGATCTTCTTGAAAATTTTGAGAGAGCTTTTATGAGAGTAGCTTCTAGTTGAGAGAGATTTGTATACTGAGAGTTGAGAGTGGGTGTTCTCCTTTTGTAATTGATTTTTCTCTTTCATAGTGAAGCTTGCATGCCCCATAGAGGTAGCACTTGGGCTAATCCACGTACCTGATTGTATTCTTATTTTTATTTCTTCTTTCTTCCTACTATCAACAAAAGGGTACCAGATCCTAAAGTGGTGGTATCCTAACTGTGACATCCCTAATAATTAGTATCAGGGTGGTACCAATTATCACAACATGATGATAACTAGATCATAGCTTCCTATTAAGTGAATGATAATGAGTCCATTAGTTGGATAATCATTGGAGGCCTAAAGGCCTGGTGCTTATCAGCTGATGGAATTATCATTCATAATATGATTTTTTGACCGCATCTTTCTAAATGATGGTTAGGTTGATCAACCAAAGTTGGACTTAATCATTCATTGGTTTGATGGACCAAGTATGGTCATGTTAATGGTTGGATCTAATCGAACCTTTTTAGTGAAGATCAAAGCCTATTGATTAGGGACTGGGGCAAAATTAAATTACTAAAAATTATTTAGAAAAATAATTAATTATGAACCTATCTTTAGATATATATGCGTTGACCAACCAAAGTTGGGATCATGTGTAGTCTATGTAGATTCTGATACCGACTAAGAAATTAGGATAATTTTTTGAATTAGAGGTAGAGGCTATCAATTCGAATAAAATAGTGAAAGAATCTTTTGATTAAAGTCTAAATCTTTAGATTTAATGAATTAATTACTAATTAGATTTTTTTTTATGCAAATATGGTCACTTTCCTATCGCTCCAATCATTATTAGATAATGATAAGTTGGTAGGACCTAACTTTGGTAGCTTGTACCAAATGTTGAAGATAGTCCTAAAGCATGAATGTATCCTATATGTGTTGATGGATCCTATACTTGAGGAGAGGAGCCAGCTTTCAATGCACGTAGAATAGTCAGAGACACTTATCAGAAGTGGCTCAGTGATCGAACCTCAGTGCACTACATTATGCTGGCTGTCACGAGCGATGAGTTCAATCATAGATTTGAGATGGCTCAGTCAAAGAATATGCTTTAAGTGTTGGAGGATTTTTTTGGCACATCCGATGACATTGAAAGGCACAAGACTAGTTGTGCCATCTTCAATGTCAGGATGCATGACGAAGCCTCTATCACTGATCATGTACTCTACATGATCAAGCTGATAGAGCAATTAAGCAAGCTTGACTTTTTCTTATATAAACAGCTTAGAAAAGATGCAATACTAAACTCGTTGCCTAAGTCCTATCTTCCATTCCTCACTCATTTTAGAATGACAAAGTCTAAAGTAGACTACCACGGATTACTGGGGTTGCTTTAGAACTTTGAGAAGGATCACCAACTCCACAAGAAGTTGGTGAACTTAGTGGGAGGTTCATCTTTTGGTTCTCAATCCTTTAGGAAAGGAAAGAAGAACAAGAAGGTGCAAGTTTAGACTGGGACATCTATGCAGGGCCAGACTAGGAAGATCAAGCCTGATAAGAGTCAAGTTGAATGCTTCTTTTGCAAGAAGCGAGGACGCTGAAAGAGGAACTGTCCTCAGTAGATTGCCTCCTTGGATTTGAATAGGCAGAGAAAGAAGCAAACTATTGCTGGACTAGGTATTTATATAATAACTCTTTACAATTTTTCTATTTATGATTATACTAAATAGATATTGGATACCGATAGCCCTTACCATATTTGTAATTCGATGCACGGGTTGCAGGTTAGTAGGAGATTCGAGTAAGATGAGAGGTTTCTGATCATTAAAGATGGAAGACCAATTTCAATCCTAGCATTAGAAATCTTGAAACTTACATTTAAGTTCCATACTATTGTTCTTGATGATTGTCAGTTCTATCCAAGTTTTTTTTTAAATATCATTTTTGTAGGCTTTTTGGCCAAAAATAATTATGAGATTTTAATAAAACATAGTTTTATAATATCATTATGAATGGTGTTACTATTTTCTCTAGACATTTAAATAATGATGTATATATGTTATCACAATCTATTAACAAAGTCTATTCAACTGGCAAGTATCCTAGATTAGATAGTATGTCAGATATCTATCTGTGGCACTGTAGGCTTAGTCATATAAATAAGAATAGGATAAATAGATTGACTCAAGAGAAAATCTTTGAAGTTAGTGATTGTGAATTACTTTCAACCTATGAGTCTTGTCTTCTTGGTAAAATGACTAAGTTAACTTTTACTGAAAAAGATGAGAGAGCCACTGAGCTCTTAGATCCAGTACATATTGATGTATGTGGACGAATAAGCACATATGTCAGAGATGGATATTTCTACTTTATCACTTTCACAGATGATCGATCTAGATATGGATATGTCTATCTAATGAAATACAAGTCAGATTCATTTAAAATGTTCAAACGATTTCGAAGTGAAGTGAAAAAATAAACTGGAAAGAGTATTAAAACTCTTCGATCTGATCGAAGAGGAAAATAACTTTTTGATGAGTTTCTCACATATTTAGGAGAGAATGGGATTCTCTTCTAATGAACTCCTTTAGGGACATCACAGCATAATGGTGTGTCTAAAAGAAAGAATCGGACTCTGTTAGACATGGCCCGATCCATGATGGATTTTACCAGCTTACCGATATCCTTCTAGGGATATGCACTCGAATCGACTTGCTATCTATTAAATAGGATTCTAAGTCTGTAGTTAAGACTCCATATGAGATATGGATAGGCGTAAGCTAGCACTTTCACACCTTAGGATCTGGAGGTGCCTGACTTACGTCAAACGATTAGTTACAACTAAACTGGGACCTAGGTCTGACAAGTGCGCATTCATAGGATACCCAAAAGGGACTAAAGGATATCTTTTCTACCATGCTGATGAACAAAAGGTGTTCATCAGTCTTAAGGTATTCTTTTTAGAAAAAAATTTTTGATGAAGGAACTGTTGTCTCTAAGATTGAACTTGATGAAGTTCAACAGGTAGAGAGATCGACACCTATAGCTGAACCTGAGTCGAATTTGATTAGATCAGATCCAAAGCCTAATGTACCTGCATTATTAAGATGATCTGAAGAGTACCACATCAGTTAGACAGATACTATAATTTCTTGGTTCGGGATGGTGATTCCATTAAATTCGATAAGAATGATGAGAATCCAATCACCTATATGGATGCAATGCAAAGATCTAATTTCAAAAAATGGCTCGATGCCATGAAGTCTGAAATGGACTCTATAAAGATCAACGATGTGTGGACATTGGTTGATCCATCCAAAGGGGTTAAATCCATTGGACGTAAGTGGATCTTCAAAAAAAAGAAGGGGTGCAGATGGAAAGGTGGAGACCTATAAAGTCCGTTTGGTTGTCAAAGGATATCGTCAATGTTATGGTATTGATTATGATGAGACATTCATCTTTATGGCAATGCTCAAATCCATTTGGATCATGTTTGCGATAGCTGCTTATTTGGATTATGAGATCTGACAGATGGATGTGAAGATAACTTTTCTGAATGGAGAGCTGACCGAAAAGATGTATATGATATAACCTGAGGGTTTGACATCTATAAATGAATCAAGATGTGCGAGCTTTCAGAGATCCATTTATGGATTGAAGTAAGTATCTTAGAGTTAGAACATGCATTTGGATAAGATGATCAAAATATATGGCTTCATTAAGAATGAAGAAGAGTCCTACATTTATAAATGGACAAATGGTCTAGCAGTGGTATTTCTTATCTTATATGTGGATGACATTCTTTTAATCGAAAATGACATCCTCGCACTGCAGGGAATAAAAATTTGATCATCATCTCAGTTCTCTATGAAAAACTTGGGTAAAGCATCCTACATCCTAGGGATGAAGATCTATAAGGATAGATCTAAAAGAATACTTGGGTTATCCCAGTCCACGTACATTGATACTGTGCTGAAGAGGTTCACCATAAAAAATTCTAAAAAGGGTTCTCTCAATAGGCCATAAAATTTCTCTCTCTAAGAAGGCTTGTCCGATAACTTCTGAAGAGAGAGAATGTATGATTAGAGTTCCATATGCTTCAACAGTGGGATCTATTATGTACGTCATGACATATATAAGACCATATATGGCATACTCACTAGGAGTAGCGAGTAGATACCAATCTGATCTTAGAAAAAATCACTGAAAAGTGGTTAAAGCCATCCCTAGGTATTTAAAAAATACTAAGGACTAATGGTTGATTTATGGTGAGTCAGATCTAAAACTTGTGGGGTTTATGAATTTCAACTTTCAATCTGATCATGATGATCGTAGAAGCGTATCAGAATATATCTTTACTCTGAATGAAGAAGCCATCTGCTAGAAGAGTTCCAAGCAGCATACTGTGGCAGACTCTATTTATGAAGAAGAGTACATCGCAGCATCTGATATCGTGAAGAAAGTTGTGTGGCTGAGAAATTTCATCACTGAGCTTGGAGTAGCATCCTTCCTTGATGATCCGGTCCTACTCTATTACGATAGCACTGGTGCCATAGCTCAAGCGAAAGAACTGAAGACACACTAGCGAATGAAGCATATTCTGCACTGCTTCCACCTAGTTCGAAAGATCGTAGATCGAGATGACGTCGACCTCCAGAAGATCGATGGAAAGGATAACCTGGCTGACCCCTTCACTAAAGCCCTAGCGATAAAGTAGTTCGACCATCATAAGTCGAAGATGGATATTAGATATCATGCCGAGTGGCTTTAGGATAAGTTGGAGTTATTGAAAAATGTATTCCAAAGCCAATCATCAGCTTGTTGATGGTTGAGTTATATTATAATTATAATTAATTTATTAATAAATAAAATATATTTTAATATTTTTCATCATAAAGTTTTCTTCTAACGAACTTTGTTATTGTGATGAAGTCCTTAGGACTATTTAGGTTTGATAAATAGAGGATTTATCGATTAGTTCTTAAAACTGTTCATGACCAAATGATAGACTGTTAATAAGGACGACAGCATTTATCGAGCATAGATCGCTATATACCATATAGGTTGGTTGTCCTCTTAATCAAGAAGTATGGAGATACTGGTCTGACATATAGATGAGATGTAAGGGTACATCATCATTGAACGTGATCAACTTCAAAGTATTCTACTATCGAGAATGTCTCTAATGGGATATAGGTATATGTATCCCTTAGATCTGAGATCACTTTAATGGCTTGCAAGCAACTCACTGTGCTTTAGTACCGAACTAACTGAATTTCTAATTCAGTAACCAAAGATTTTTAGGCATAGTCAAGTACTTGTGAAGTCGATGTGTGGTCAAGTTGTGATTGACTACTCCGAGAATTAGAGAAGAATGTATCACTGTATTTCAATATAGCAAAACCTTGATCAGGATAATCCATAAGATTGATTTGGTATTTTGAAATACAATGTGGATATCTTGATTAGAGTTGATAGTTAAACTCTGAGGTGTCCTACGAGCATTTTGATCAAAGAGATGAATTATATGGAAACTATATCCACATGGATTTTAAGAATGTTGTTCTACACATTCAACCTATTCGATCATTAGGTATCATTGTTAGATGATCATTTTAATTGATAAAAAAATTTATTTTTATGCTACTGACTTAGATTCAGACTTATGGGATCACACACATTAGAGTTCACGATCTGATCGGATGGTTGATGAATGATTAAGAATTATTCTAGGGTTAAACGATCAATACGATTAATGTTTAACCTAGTCTAAGTGTTGTAGAAGGAATGATTAGCAATTTAATTGCTAATTAGCTTAATTTGATTTAGCCAAAGATCTGAGATTAAGTCTAATTAAATATAATTTAATTAAATTTGGTTTGAACTTGATTGGATCAAGTCTAATTAGTTTATTGGATAAGCCAAGTATAAGGAAGAACTAGTCTTAGTTCAACTAGGATTTGGGTCAACTCAATTTTTTAATTTAATTAAAAAATTAAATCTAAATTAAATATAATTTAATTAATTTCTTAATTAGATTATGATCTAATTTAATTAGATAAATTTACTTCTGATTTAATTTGATTTGAGAAACTATTTTTGACCAAGTCATATATGGAATCCTTGTAGGACTAGGATTCCATCCTTACACCACCTCCGCCTCACGCCCCCCACATCCCTCTCTCTCTCTCTCTCTCTCTATTTTTGTGTGGAATGCCTCTCTCACTGATCATCATGCATGCCCACCCCTCTCCTCTCTTTTCTTTATGGCATTAAGTTGTGTACTAGATCAATAGATGGGAAGTTGTTGAAGTTTGTTGGACTCTATATGATAGAATCCCAACAAACTTGAACTCTTCCCATGTGTGCCTCCCCCACCCAGATTCCTCTCTAATTTTCATGGTTAAAAGGACAAGTTTTTGTGCACCTACCCTAGTTGTCTACGGCTAAAATAAAGGAGGGGGCGCCCAAGTGTTGGGCGCCCCAACAACTTGCCTATTTAGGACTTGCCTTGTCTAGGTATTTGACCTAGACAAGACTCCTCCATATCTCTATATAAGAGACTTATTTTGGTCTGATTTTTTTTAAGATTTTAGATCATTGAGAGGGCTCTTGGGCATGTAAAAATTAGATAGAGAAACCCTTGGGGTATGGGGATTTCATAGACACTAATTTAGATGTCTAGGTGAGAGAAAAGAGAAGAAGAAGAGGGTCTTCTTCTAGAATTTTTTTGCTCTTCCATTATCCTCCTCCTTCATAGAGAGTTTTGAGTGTTGTTTTAGATCAAAAGTCTCTTCTTTTCTTCTAATTTTTTGGTGTATCCAAATTTTGATGCAAGCATTAAATCGACCGTCAAAGAAGGATTAGCATAGTACTAGCATACTATGCTGATTTCTTGCATTAAATTTTTTATCAGAGTTCGTGGACTCGTGTGGACATCTCTTAGAGGCCAGATGTGTGTGCGGCTTGAAGTTTCATCCTTTAGTCTGGATCAAAAAGTTAGAACGTCTAACTTGCATAGGTAATATAGATCTGATCCTCTATTACATACCTGCAGTAGTTCTAGTGTAGATCCATGTTGATGTGATCGACATGTCTTTTACTTTTAATATTTTTTAATTTATGATTTAATCTCATGCTATAATCATGTAATAGGATCTTAGATCTAGAGATTTTCTAATTTTTATGAATTAATTTTGATTAATTTTTATCTTTCACTGCTTAGATTTGAAAAAGTTTCAAGATCTCGTTCTGAAATCCTAGATCTGGTTCCTTCACATCGGGGCTCGATGGAGCAGGCATACGGCAACATAACTCATCGAGCTTCATTCCAAATCCTGCAAGTTAGGACTAAAGCTCAGCATTAGACTACCGTAGGTTCGCTATCTCCTCCTGATGTCTCCTCTCGATCTCAGCATGTCTCCTCTCAATCCGCCTTATACAGATGAGCATCACATGAAACATGTGCTGCTCGAGAGGAGCTAGGGGCCATAACTCCATATCCCAATCTCATAAAATAGTTAGGTCTCCTACTGAGCACCTTATCATAGATATCGTCATCTATGGATGGGGTAGAGCCCTCAGCATCGTATCTCCATCATGCGGTCCTAATTAAAGAAAAAAATAAGTATAATCAAAAGTCTAAATTTTATAATAAAATTGAAATAGAACTTAATCAATTAATACTCGCATGTCTCTCCTTAGTCCTAGAAAGCCACTCGCCCGTCGCCCGATGATAGGTCCTCTAGTAGACATTAATCCGCTCGGGCAACTATCCTATCTCGATGTCCTTCTAAAATTTATGAATATAAGTATACTAACATGGACATATTCTAACAAATCATTAAAGATGTATGTATGTGCACTTACCAGCTCATACTGATACTGTGTAAATGACTTTGATCCACTGTAATGGATCACCATAAGCCTCGATTGCTCTATGAGGCCTTATCGCAATAGGCCTACTAAACAAATGCAATCAAGATATTAGTGAACATATTATAATATCATATCAATTTAGTAATCAATATTTTTATTATATATAATAGTTATACCCGATATGCAGGATCCTCATATCTGGTACAAAGAAGATTTCAGTTGGGATGTGATACACTCCTATACGATATCTCACATGCCACCGCCACCCCACGTGCATGAAAGATCTTCTTCTAGTGGCTATGGAGCTCATATCTAAATTTTCTAAGCAATCTCCCCATATGCCGAAGGATAGCCTCCCACACACGTGGGGTATCAATCTCCTGAATATCAAAATCATACTGCAAAAATAATATACAATATATAAGATTTATCAAAAAAATAAAAGTTAAATAATTATCAAAAATTATATTTAGTTACCTACAAATGGTCGAAGAAGATCTGCTACTGTGGTCTTGTAACTCTACACCAATCAGACAAAGTCAGAGGAGCATACGAACAGAGAATGATACCAACCTCGCACACGTACGGATCCCTGATATGGCGCTCTAGTTGTTGTGGTATCAACTCGCTCCGATACTAAACTATTGGGATATCGACTACTCTGATACTGCTTGTTAAGAATCTAGTATCAAATTATTACAGCAGAAAGAAGAAAAAAATAAAATAAAAAAATAATTAAGTATGTGGATCAGCCTAAAGGCTCGCCCCCATGGGGCATGCAAAGCTTCACTATGAAAGAAAAAAAATAGGTACAAGAGAAGAGCACCCACTCTCAACTCACCGTATATAAATCTCTCTCAACTAGAAGCTATCCTCATAAAAGCTCTCATAGAATCCCTAGGAGATCCATATAAGCTACAAGATGCTCTACCCTTATAACCTCCTCGTCGGATGCTATGCACCTATTGCTTCTCTCTCTCACAGGCTGCATATGCTCGATGCTCTGCTAAGCTCCTCTCGATAGTTGTCTAAGCCTCTCACATGCCTCTCACACCACACGCACCACCTCTCTTACTCTACAGTACCTCAATCCTTTAAATAGGATGAGAATCCTTTTCTCAGCAGCTCACAGGAGTCCTAACAGGATTCGTTCTTCTAGTATGAGTTGAACATATTCTTGATGGAGTCTTACAATAATTTTTGATCTTCAAATCATGATCGTAACCCTCCATGGTTGCTGGATCCTGTGGTCCATGCACAACTCCCATAGACCCCTTGGATTAATCACAATCTGAGTCCAAAAAAAAAAAAAATTCCATCATGTTCTATTTACCTCCGTCGAGCCGACTCGATCAAGGATTGAGCTGGCTCAACTGTGCCTCACCCAAACTTCTGCTGTTTGTCTGCTGGAGAGAGTCAGTTCAACTGTGGTTTGAGCTGACTCAATCTTAATCCGAGCTAGCTCGACTGCATATCAGAGCTGGCCCAACTACTGTGCTAAAAACTAATTCTCTTCTTGCTGTGGATCAAATTCGAGGCATCAAATCCTAGCAATCTCCATCTTGACTCGATATTCGGCCTTCACCTAACTTTGAGAGCTTGTGATCCATCTCACCCTTATGCCCTAGGACACGCCTGCTGATCATAGATGGACAAATGTGGGAGTCAGTCAGGCCACTCGATCCCACTTTTATCATGGACCGTGTCTATTTTGACCAAAGACCTACTTGAAAAATTTTTCTATAGCAATAGGAACTTCACTCTGCGACGTCGCCTCTCGTCCATCCGAGTCTCCCGTCTCATGCTTAATCCATCTCCACCTGGAGCTCCACCTTACACCGGGCTCCTTTGGCTCCTGAAGCTCCACCTTGCATTAGACTTTCTGTCAGATAGTAATATCCTCTTATCTTCTTCTTCTCTTCCAATATCATCCTATCACCATGCATGATCTTTAGGATTCCATCATCAGGTACCCACCTATAGCCATTTAAATTGAGTCTGCTCAGTGAGATAAAATTCTATCTAAAATCAGGTATGTATTGGACCTCCCCCAATTTTCTTACTGCACCATCATGTGTCTTCCGACTGACCATTCTGATGCCTCTAATCGCATAGCTCGATCCATCCGGCAGATAAACAGTGCCATCACCGCTCTCCAGAAAGTCAAACTGCTTCTTTCTACAACAAACATGATATGTGCATGCAGAATCTAAAATTCACTATTGAAAAGAACTAGATACCTCATCAGATATCTCTAGGATATCATCTTCTAACTCGCTACTGACCGTCGCTGTAGTAGCCCTCGTCCGATCCTTGAGTTGTAGGCAAACCATGACTCGATGCCCCAACTCATCGCACCTGTAGCATCTGATCTTGCAGAGATCCCTTGTCTTGAACCTGGATCATCCCGTTCATGATTCTCTATCGCTCCATCTACTGCCTCCTGCTCCTCTAGAAACTGCCAAAGCTAAGCTACCATCATCTGAGCTGAAAGTTGGATTCTTCCTTTTGACAATCTTATTCTAAAGTATCGCTGTAGTGACCTCGTCCATCTTGATGGTGCACTTTTTGACTAGAAGAGCAGTCACCAAGGACTCATACGAGGAAAAAAGTGATGCTAGCAAGATCAACGCCTTGGTCTTCTCCTCAATTTTTTCACCAACATTGAGAAGATCGATGAGAATCTTCTAAAAGTTGGATAGATGCTTCCGCACGCTTGGACCTTCATCCATTCGCAACTGGTAGAACTACCTCTAAAGGAATAGCGTATTAGTGAGCAACTTCATCATGTACAACTCCTCGAGCTTCAACCATAGCACCATCGAAAAAATCTCGTCAAGTACATGAATTACCACATCATTTGCTAGGTGCAAGCGGATCGTGCTCATCGCATGCATCTGGATCCGATTCCAATCCTTCACCTCCGTGGTGGTTGGCATCTTGTCATACAAGAGAGCATTGATCAACCTATGTTGCATCAAGATATTCTTTACTTTTGCTTGCCACAAGAAAAAAATATTCTTTCCATAGAACCTGTTGATCTCCACCTTGATTGTGCTTGTCTTCTCCATATTCTTCAATTTCTATCTACTGCTATAATCTGGTATTATCTAGCTTTGATACAAATTATTATGGTATCAACTCGCTCTGATACCAAACTATTAGGATATCAGCTACTCTGATACCGCTTGTTAAGGATCTAGTATCAAATTATTGTGACAGAAAGAAGAAAGAAATAAAATTAAAAAATAATCAAGTACGTGGGTCAGTCTAAAGGCTCACCTCCATGGGATATGCAAAGCTTCACTATGAAAGAAAAAAATAGGTACAAGAGGAGAATACCCACTCTCAACTCACCGTACATAAATCTCTCTCAACTAGAAACTATCCTCATAGAAGGTCTCTCAAAATTTTAAGAAGATTCATAGAAGCTACAAGATGCTCTGCTCTCACAACCTCCTCGTCGGATGCTATGCACCTATTGCTTCTCTCTCTCGCGGGCTGCACGTACTCGATGCTTTGCCAAGCTTCTATCGGTGGCTACCTAAGCCTCTCTACGTGCTTCTCACGCCACATGCGCCATCTCTATTGCTCCATAGCACCTTAGCCCTTTAAATAGGATGAGAATCCTCTTCTCAACAGTTCATAGAAGTCTTAATAGGGCTCGTTCTCCTAATATGAGTCGAACATATCCTTAATGGAGTCTTGAAATATTTTTTAACCTTCAGATCATGATCAAAACCCTCCATGATCGTCAGATCCTATGGTGCACGTGCAACTCCCATAGACCCCTTGGATTAATCATAATTCGAGTTCACATAGCAAAATTCTATCATGTTCTGTTCGCCTCCATCGAGCCGACTCAGTTGGAGTCGAGCTGGCTTGATTGCATCTCTTCCGAACTCCTACTGTCTATCTGCCTGAGAGAGCTAGCTCGACTGTGGTTTGAGCCGGCTCAATCTCAATTCGAGCCGGCTTGACTGCGTATCAGAATCAATCTGACTGTTATGCTGAAAATTAATTCTCTTCTTGCTGTGGATCGAATTCGAGGTTTCAAATTCTAACACTAGCGGTATAATATATCCCGATGGGATGACAACCCTCATCCTCTCTTCGGAATGTGCTCTCCTCCACTCCTCCAACTTCTCATTTCTGGCGGCTCCACGTGTCCACCTAATCATAGTTTTAGCAGCTGCAGTAAAATAAAAAAGCTTAAAATCAGTTATTTATGCATGCTAAAAATTTTAAAAAAAATATAATATAAAAAACTATAATATATAAAAATCAACCTATGTCAAGAGATGATGTACCAGCCTCAATAGTGTGCTACTGAGATGAAGAGGTACCAACATCTCCATGTCGGTCCCTCCATCAGATCCTCCTCCTAATGGCATAGCTTAAAATTAGTTATTTATAAATAATAAAAAAATAAAATAAATTAAATATAAAAAATCATAATATGTAAAATCAACCTGGAGTGGCTAATGTTGTTATGGTATTAACTCACTCTGATGCCAAACTCTTGGGATATTAGCTACTTTGATACCGCTTATTAAGGATCTAGTACCAAATTATTATGATAGAAAAAAAATAAAATAAAATAAAAAAATAATCAAGTACGTGGATTAGCCTAAAGGCTCGTCTCTACGAGGCATGCAAAACTTCACTATAAAAGAAAAAAATAGATACAAGAGGAGAATATCTACTCTCAACTCACCGTACACAAATCTTTCTCAACTAGAAGCTATCCTCACAAGAGCTCTCTCAGAATCCCAAGGAGATCCACAAAAGCTATAAGATGCTCGACCCTCACAGTCTCCTCATCGAATACTGTGCACCTATTGCTTCTCTCTCTCATAGGCTTCACGTACTCGATGCTCTACTAAGCTACTCTCAGTGGTTGCTTGAGCCTCTCTACATGCCTCTCACACCATACGCACCATTTATTTTGCTCCACAGCACCTCAATCCTTTAAATAGGATGAGAATCATCTTCTCTGTAGTTTATAGGAGTCCTAACAGGGCTCATTCTCCTAATATGAGTCAAACATGTCCTTGATGAAATCTTGGAATATTTTCTGACCTTCAGATCATGACCACAACCCTCCATGGCCGCTAGATCCTGTGGTCCATGTGCAACTCCCATAGACTTCTTGGATTAATTACAATCCAAGTTCAAATAGAAAAAATCTCATCATCTTCTGTTCGCCTTCGTCGAGCCAGCTCAGTTAGTGATCGAGCTGGTTCAACTGTGTCTCGTTTGAACTCCTACTGTCTATCTGTCTGAGAGAGGCGGCTCAACTATGGTTTGAGTTGGCTCGATCTTAATCTAAGCTGGCTTGACTACGTATCAGAGCCGGCTTGACTGCTGTGCTAAAAATTGATTTTCTACCTGCTATGGATCGAATTCGAGGTGTCAAATCCTAACAAATGTGACCACTTGATCATTAGGAGATCGCTACTGAGAAGTTGATGCACCGACATATCCTCATGGCCCTCCCCTCTGGGATCGTCCTCTTGGTTTCAGGTATGTATCAAACAACATATTAGAGATGGGTTAGTATTGATAAATATTATATCAATACTAAATGATATATAAAATTTAAGACATATGAGTTTCTTGAAAAATTACATATTATCAATCAATGTCTCTACCTTCATCAGGAGGATTATAAACATCTTCATCATCATCATCCACCAATGTATAATGTTGACCCTAGTTTGATTTTGATGATAACAAAAGTATTTGGATATAAATTATTAAATTACTAATGATGTTTGTGAGAATGTGTAGTTATAAATTTTAAGAGCTCATAAACTTCAAATGTTTTCACTCATCCAAATGGAGATTCATCACTCAAGATTTTAGAGAAGAAATTCTAGAATGGATACATCTTTCAAGAGGTCAAAATGAAGATTAAATCAAGATAAAAAAAATAAATCTAGTCTATAAAAAAATTTGAAGAAGAAAGAATCACAAATGGTCTTTAGCACGTATGGCATGCAAACTGGACCGACCCAATCTAAGACTAAGCCGACCTAGTTTTAGTGGAAGCAAAAGATAGAAAGTGCAGAAAGCCAATTTTTCAATACCTAGGGGACTGAATCAATCCAGCTATAAATTGAGCTGACCCAGTTAGGACTGAGCCGATCCAGTCAAAAACTGAGCCGACCTAGTGATCGTAATGGTTGATTTTCTTCAGCTTTTTCAATGGCTAGAACTAATCCAAAAACTATCACAAAGAGTATAAAAGGCTAGAGAAATATTTGGGGAGAAAGATTAAGAGATTTTAAAGCAAAAATATTTTAGATTTTAGTAAAATTTATTACACATCAAAAGATGAGAGAAAAGAGAGGAACCAAGTACTGATTTAAAAGAACTTTCAAGGGCAATCTTCACCATCATCTCTAGCATCCTCTCAAGCTTCAAAGAAGAGTGTTCAAGCTTCAAAAGAGTCAATTAATCAATATCTTCTTGGCACATCAAAAGAGTTTATTTATGATTTTTGGTTTTATGCTGAAATTACTTATCTTTGTATTTTGATTTATTTACAAGTTCTTTTAGGGGAAAGAAACTTGGGGTGAAGGCTCGTCCAAGCCAAAAATTGGATATTGTGTAGATTTTGATTGGTGAGCCCGCAAAACCAACTTGGTTGATAGTAAGCTCGAAAAACTATCGATGCAAGGTTGTGGTTGATGATCCAAAAAAATCAATTGGATTGATAGTGAGCCCAAAAAACTATCAATGTAAGGTTGTGGTTGGTGATCCTAGAAAACCAATTAGATTTGTTTGTGATCCTGGGTTAAAAGAAACACACTATAGTTAAGAGCTTATAGTGAAATTCCCAAGGAGCTCTTAGAGAGTGGATGTAGGTGCGAGGATGCACCAAACCACTATAAATATTTTGTATTTATGTTGTGCCTTTTCTCTCTTATCTTGCATACTTTTATTTTTTGTTTCACTTAATTAAATTCTTGCATAGCCCTAATTATATTGTGATTCTGCTATTACTTGCATTATATACATCTCAAATACACAACTTAGCTTAAATAGAAGCACATACTAAAGGAAAAATTCTATTTTTGCCACAGGATTGTGCATATATGATCAGATCTAAAATGGATTTTTCTAAAAATTTTTACATGACCTGATTAGATCTAAGAGTTCTCTAATTTGATCATGATGCTCTTATATTAAAAATTAAATTAAAAATTAAATCAGATTTAATATCATATCTTATTTGGGTAATCTGATTATCCTACGATGATTTTGATATTTTTTGAGGTTCTGGAAGGAGCCACGCATGCACTTTACCTCTATCGATATCCATTTAAAAAGAATTTGGATATCTTCTTCTTACAAATCTTTCCTCCAAAGATCAAATCTGAATCAGATTTGGAAGTCTTTCAAAAAATTTCTAAAGGCAGCGTGTCCATCTCACGAACATCGTCGCATAGATGCTGAACTCTTCACAAATTTTATTGGATATTCTTCTCAAATTTATGCCTAATCTTTTAGGCATGTAGAAGAGAGGAAGAGAGAGGATAGAGAGGGTGTGGAATATCTGGAACAATAGCCTTTGGGTATAAAAAATATTTCTATGTGAAGAGCCTTGACGTAAGGGTTCTTATACAAAAGCATAATGCCAAGTTAGAGTCCCTCTTTGACCAACATCCTTATTTTTTTGACCATTGGGACTCCTGGACCTGATCTCCACAAAAAACCCTAGATCCTATCTGATTTTGACACCAAAAATCAATCTAGAAGATGGCGGCATGAGTAGATAAGGAAGAGTCCACTGCACCTAGGACTCTTCCCTCAAGAGTTTGATATAAATCAAACTCTATCATAACTCGTATCTTCAAAAATTACAAAATTTGGTACACCCAATATATAATTTGTGCTCTATCACATATCCAAAAATTAGATCAAAATAACTTTTAAAAAAAATTTTAGAAGCATCTTATCGGATGACCCTCAATTCTCTCAAATAGGTTAACTTTTGACCCTAGTCCAATTTGACTATGAATGGATTTAATTTTTATAATTAATCTGACCTGGACTTATTCCAATCAGATGAAAATAAATCTATTCAAAATATAAGAATGAGTCAAATTAAATTTAACTTAGTTGTGATGAATCAAAAAGATTTTAGAAGGAGAAAGTCGGGCTCAATCGTGTGCTAGCATGATTACCTTGAACTTGATTGGATCTAATCCAAATCAAGCAAACTGGATTAGCTCAATTGATGACATCCAGATCCAAACCTATATTTATATGACCCTGTTAGATTTAATTCTGTATGATAATGAGATATGTCATGATCTCCATCATCAACATCATCGAAACACCTTTCGATGGACTAGAACTTTTTTGATTCATACAATTAGAATGATTGATCATCAAAATCATTCTAATTGCTCCCAAAATCCACCAGTGACACCTGGAAGTATATGTTGTTAATCCATCAGAACTAAAAATGAATCTCTCAATGCAATTACCTATATAATTGGGTTCTTCTATTTTGAGCCATGATAGGATTAGGGTTAAGGTGAACTCGTCAAACCCAATATCCATCATATGAATTAATCATTTAATTCAAATCTAATGTGAAATCCTAATAGAAACTCTTTCTATCATCTTCACTCTGCTTTGGCCATGGGCTTAAGAACTCAATCTTATAATTATCATAGAGTTACTCCTCATCTATAGAGATAGATAGATCTCCTTATTGGTGCAATCCAATTCCTACAATGAATATGCTATAGCTAACATACACCTCAGAATTCCGAATGGCTAGGAGATCGAGTTATGATGTAGTCAAACTATAACAACCTCAAGGTGAACTGTCGATGCACCTTAGGTCAAGGAACCATACACACCACTGCAGCATCGAGTCAGATATCGATGAGAAGGTAGACTTTCTTATGACTACTCGAGGTGGTCATGCTTAGTGCCCTAATTCTCTAACAAGTACTTATACTCTTACTTTGGCAACTCCACATCGTAGACTTAAGATACGTTTATCCTAAGAAAGTGATTGTACATCAATCTTTCAGATCGATCACCATCCTTATAATGATCCTATGGTCGGAAGCAGTTTATGAGTTAATTATGAAAATTCATGTCTTAAATTTTCAACTCTTGAAAATATAAATTATCATTACTATTAACTCAAAAAATATATCACAGATACTTTTAAATACACACTATGATAGAAAATAATTTATTTATTAATTTATAATCAAAATTATAAAATTATCCTTAGAAGTGTATTATAAGTGACAGCCAATCTGGCTTCTAGGATATACATCTAACACATACTTGCTTAAACTTTAATTTGATTTAATTTTTTCTTAAATAATCCAATTCACCCCCCCCTCTTGGGTTGCTACATTTCTGGGCAACATATAATCTTCCTTGTCATCATTTATAAAGTTGTCATCATTGTCATCGTAATCCTCTAACACATTCAGATTTAATTCACTAACATCAATATTATCGGCTTGCACGTCATCCCTAATCAGAGGAGATGTGCTTCCAATGTCGGCACTATACTATCCCAAGTCAGTTGTATTCTATTTGTTCTAAAAGAAATCCTCATCTATTTCTATCTCGGAATGGACATCTATATCATAAACATCTCTTGGTGCAATCCTTTATACAATATGCCATTCATCCTTATATCTTTTAAGTATAATACCTGCTTTGCCTGACTAGCGAGGATGAAAGAATCCGATTGGTACCATGTTCTCGCAAAGTTGACGCTTGTGAAGTATGCATCTTTATGAATACCCATCCTAATATTGCTGATATCCCACCATTGACATTTAAATAAGTAAACAAATTATTTTGACCAATATCTTAACTATATAATGTCAGAAAGGATACCATAATATTCAATCTCATTATCTCCATCGATTTTTAATATCATAATTTTACTATTTTGAGTCCACCACTGCATATCAAGCTTTCTTATGTAAAATCTTATACCACCATCAATACATAAGTAATAACATGAAACCCTAGGATCGAAGTGGCATGCCAAATCATATAATTCCTTAGTTGCACCATCTTTTTTATTATGATATATTAACATCATATACAACAACATATATATAAGTTAAAATAAATTATCTTTATATACATTACATATAATAAAAAGTTAAATAAAACTATTATTGTGCTTACACGTTGCCTGAACCAAGCTACAAATTTTTTTTGATGTTGTCCATCGATATCTTTATTATTTTGTTGCAATAACATATCTCTATCACTATAAGAAAATAGTGATCTTGCAATTGATTTTATGATCAAGTTTTTCAATTAAAATTTATGATCGATTTTGTGATCAAAATTTTTGCAATCAATTTTACGTTCGATTATTAAAAAATTAATATAGAAATCAAAAAATATTGATTGCAAAATTGATTGTAAAATTCTAATTTTGTGATCGATTTTACAACCAAAAGTTTGAATATAAAAGTAAGTTTGTAAAATATTAATTTCGTAAAATTTTGTAATCGATTTTATAATCAAAATTTTGGTTGCAAATACTTCAACCAAAACATCGATTGGAAAATGTCAAAATTATTTTCTTAAAATTTAAAATAATTTTAAAAATTTTTTGATAGATTTTTTGATTGAAAAATTATTTTTTTATCAAATTTTTGGTCATAAATTTTATGACTGAAAAATTAATAGAAAAATATCAAAAAAAAATTTAATTTAAAATAATTTTAAAAATTTTTGATCAATTTTTTGATTAAAAAATTATTTTTTTATTGAATTTTTTATCATAAATTTTTTGATCAAAAAATTGATTAAAAAATGAGCAAAATTATTTTTTTAAATTTAAAATAATTTAAAAAAAATTTTGACCAATTTTTTGGTTAGAAAATTAAAATTTTTTGATCAAATTTTTGGTCATAAATTTTTTGATCATAAATTTTTCAATTAAAAAGTCAATCAAAAATTACCCAAATTATTTTTTAATTTAAAATAATTCAAAAAAATTTTCAACCAATTTTTTAATCAAAAAATTAATCTTTTTTTATCAAATTTTTGGTCATAAATTTTTTGGTCAAAAAATTAATTTTTTTAATTTAAAATAATTCAAAAAAGTTTTATCAATAAATTAATTTTTTCTAACCAATTTTTTGGTGATAAATTTTTTGATCAAAAAATGCCAAAATTATTTTTTTGAATTTAAAATAATTTTAAAAAAAATTTTGACCAATTTTTTGGTTAGAAAATTAAATATTTTTTATCAAATTATTGGTCTCAAATTTTTTAATTAAAAAATTAGTTAAAAAATGGTAAAATTAATTCTTTCTAATTTAAAATAATTTAAAATTTAGTGAATGATTTTTTGATCATAAAATAATTTTTTTTGATCAAGTTTTTGATCATAAATGTATTTTGTAATAAATATATATATTTTTATTTTTTTTGAATATGTCATAATTTTAGAATTTAAAGTTCATCTTTATCATTTATTTTCTAAATAATTATCGTTAGAGTATCGTCATAAAGGACCAGCTCGATCCGATAGTCCTAGCTACATTGATCAATAAAATTTGATTTTGATGACCACAAACGACCATATGAATGATCAATAATTATTGTTAGAGTATCGCGATAGGCCTCCCTCCCCTCTCCGAAGACCACCCGCGATGATCTCCACTCGCTGGCCCCTTGTGATGGCCCTCCTCCTCTCCTTGATTACTACCCGTGATGGCCTACCCTCATCGGCCCATCGTGACGGCCCCCTTCCCCTCCTTTACGATCACCTACGACGGCCTCCCCTCATCGACTCGCCACAACAGCCCCCCTTCCCTCGGCCTGCGATGGCCCGCCCCTTCGACCTCCCCTTACCGACTCGCCAGCGACGGCTCCCCTTCCCCTTCTCCTGGCCGCCACCTATCGTCGATCTCCACCATCGGGAGAACGGGGCCGGTGTGGGTAGTCAGGGGCAGCGTGGGAGGTGCGGGTGGCCCGTGGGTAGGACAGATGATCGAAGGGTGGTACGGGTGGCCAGGAGGCAGCACGAGTGGTTGGGGGGCTAGGGCGGGCGGTCGGGGGATGGTGCGAGTAGCCCGGGGTTAACATAGGCGATCGATGGCCGACAAGCGGTGCGAATGGCTAGGAGGCAGCGTGGGGGATGGGGTGCGGGGGATCGAAGGGCGGCGGTGCTAGCGAATGAGGGCAGCAATGGAGGCAGAATGCTGAAGGTACGTAGAAGGAGAACCAAAAAAATAAATAAATTATTAAAATAAAATATTAAAAATAATTTTAAAATATTAATAATTTATTAGTTTATAAAAATAAAATATATAAAAAATAAAAATAATATAAATTTAAAATATTAAATAAAAATTAAAGACCAATTTTGTAATTAATTTTAAAAATTTAAATATTATAAAAAAATAAATAGCAACCAATTTTGCATCCAATTTTTTAATTAAAAAATTAAAAAATAATTAATGATTGATTTTATGACCAATTTTATTAATAAAAATATTTAAAAAAATTAGTGATCAATTTTATGATTGATTATATTAATAAAAAAAATTTAAAAAAAGCGATCAATTTTGTGATCACTTTTTTTAGAAATATTTTTTAAAAAAATTTACAATCAAATTTTCAATCAATTATTGTTTAAACTTTTAGTTTAATTTTTTTTATTAATTTAGTGATCAATTTTATGATCAATTTTTTTAAAAAAATATTTTTCAAAAAATTTATGACCAAATTTTTGATCGATTTGAAAATTTAAAAAATATAAATTTTTTTAGAAATTAGAAACCATTTTTTATAAATTTTTAGTTTTTAAAAATTAGATTATTTATTTTTTTATAATTTTTTTAAAAATTAGTAATCAATTTTTTGGTTGAAAAATTGATCGCAAGTTTTTAATTTTTTAAAATTTTAATAATTTTAATAATTTCTTTTTTTCAATCGATAAATCAATCGTTAGATTTTGCGATCGAAAAAATCAATCAAAAAATATTTTCAACCAGCCTTTTTGTGATAAAAAATTTTAGGTCGCTAAACTACTAGCGATCGATTTTTGATTTTTAGCAATCAATTTTTTCGATTGTTAAAATTCTATTTTCTTGTAGTTTATGCTCTCTATAATAAATATATGCCTATTATTTATTTTATCTAATGAAAAGTATATATTATTGATTATATAAAGATACTTACTCCATAAAATGATAGATTTTTTTATAATTATTTAGTACATAGAAATGTGTCAACTCGCGTTCTTCTATATCTATAAGTTTGTACTTTCTTTCATTAATAGGATGAATATTAACCTTAAAAATAGATAATATAGATTCAATATCAGCCCACTCTTTATCTGCATTGCGTTCTTCATGATTGAATTGTATTTCTACATCATTAAGTTCCATTGAATAGAATGTATGACACTCTGTGGAGATATATGCTTCCGCAATTGATCCTTCTGGACGTGCCTTATTTCGTACAAATTTTTTCAACTTATACAAAAATCTGCACGTACAAAATGATAAAATTATGTAATTATTTTTTTATTATGATTGTAATTTTGGTAAAGAAATCAGCTTTTTTATAATATTATTATCATTCAATAGGATACATCCATTAGTATTGAACTGGCCCAGCAAGCAAAGCCTCTCTTGAAAGATGAACTGCCAAATGTATCATAATATCAAAAAATAATGGTGGAAAAATTTTTCTATCTTACATAGCAATAGGACAATATCTGATTGAAGCTTCTCAAGTATATTAACTTAGAGTTTTCGATAACATAATTCTCGAAAAAAAATATCCAATTCAATAAGTGCATTTTGTACCTCTACGGTGGAAAAGCCATGCATCATAATAGATATAAGATGCTATAACATAACATGAGAGTCATGATTCTTCATACCTGATATACTGTTATTTTTTAAGTTCACACGGCTTGAAATATTGAAGGCAAAACCTTCAAAAAATTTTATGATTTTTAACCACTCACAAAAATTTCTTTTCTCATTTCCATGCAATATATAACTTGCAATTGGCATTAAGAATTTTCTACTATCATGAGGCATCAATTGCTGCTCATGCCATATTTTCATTCTTTCCAAGTTTAGCTGAGAATTTGGATTTTTTTTAAAATTTTTCTCTTAATGTTAAGAAGTGTCCCGATAACATTATCACAAACATTCTTTTCAATGTGCATGACATCCAAATTATGATGATGTAGGAGATGTTGCCAATAAGGTAATTCAAAAAATATACTCCACTTCATCCAATTGAACTCTGATTCATTACACTTTCGCTTGCGACTCCTAGAAACTTTGCTAAATTTAACACTATCAATGGCCTCTAGTTATGCCTGTTAGATATATGTGCCCTAGAAGCCAGAATTGGCTGACACTTGTAATACACTTCTAGAGGCAAAATTGTAATTTTGACTATAATTAATGAAATGGGTTATTTTCTATCACACATGTGTATTTAGTGTCTGTGATACATCCTTTGAGTTAATGGTAATGATAATTCATATTTTCAAGAGTTGAAAATTTAAGACATGAATAATCATTATTAACTCATAAACAGCTCCCGACCATAGGATCATCACGAGGATGGTGATTGATCCGGAAGGTTGGTGTACGATCGCTTCTCTTTAGTAGATGAGTCTTGAGTCTACGGTGTGGAGACACCGGAGCGAGAGTACAGGTACTCGTTAGAGAACGAGGGCACTGAGCGTGACCACCTCGAGTAGTCATTAGGGAGTCTACCTTCTCGTCAATGACTGACTCGATGCTGCAGTAGTGTGTCTGGTTCTTTGACCTGAGATGCATCGGCAGTTCACCTTGAGGGTGTTATAGTTTGACTACACCATTACTCGGTCTCCTAGCCATATGGAACCCTGAGGTGTATGTTGGCTGTGACATGTTCATTGTAGGAACTGGATTGCATCAAGATGGGATCTATCTACCTCGGTGGTAGAGGAGTAGCCCTATGATGATCATGAGAATCAAGTCCTGAAGCCCATGGCCATGGCAGAGTGAAATAATAGAAAGAGTTTCTATTTAGATTTTCACACTGGACTCGAATCGAATGATTACATCATATGACAGAGACTAGGGTTTGACGAGTTCACCTTAACCCTAATCTGATCGGGGCTCAAGATAGAAGAACTTAATCACACAGGTAGCTGCACCAAGAGGTTCGCATTCAGCTCTGATGGGTTGCCACCATATACTGCTAGGTGTCACTGGTGGATTTTGGGAGCAATTAGAATGATTTAGATGATCGATCATTCTAGCTGTTCGAATCAGAAGAGTTCTGATCCATCGAAAGGAGTTTCGATGATGTCTATGATAGAGATCATGACATATCCCATTACCATACAGAACTGAACCTAACTGGGTCACACAAACAAGGGTTTGAATCTGGTGATCATCAATTGAACTGATCTAGTTCAATTGATCTGAATGAGATTCAATTAGGTTCAAGGAAATCGTGCTAGCACTCGATTGAACCTAACGTTCTTCTTTTACTATCACAAATAAGTTGTCCTGACTGAGCCAAAGGAGTTTGTGCTCAATCAGAGGCCTTCATATGGTCTGACTAGGAGGTTGTCCAAGTCAGAAAAGGTTGTCTTATTTGTAAGACATTACCTGCCATTTTTGGTCACCTGCCATTTCTTGTTCTTTGACTTTGGTCAAAAGTCTACCTTTGACTGGTCAAACGTTGACCATTGACCCTTTGACTTTTGACCACATGTCATGCACCTATTGGAGAGCTGGTGGGGGCTTGTCCCCCTGCCAGAACCTGGCAAGGAGAAGGGCGCACGCCAAGGGTGGCGTGAGCCCAAGTAGGAGGCGCCTAGGAGTCCTTGTTGGACAAGGACTCCATCTCCTTTTTGGATTCCAATCAGAGTTCTACTAAGAATCCAGTTTGACTGGTCTTAGGTGCCCTCTAAGGAGGAATCCAGGGGTCTCTATTCCAACCAATCAGATTTAGATCTGATTTCACAAAGGGTTGTGATTGGTTGAGAGGAAGAGGAGTTGGATCACAAGAGGTCTATAAATAAGACCCTGCGCCCAACCCTAATTCCAAGAGAATTCAATAGAGATTTCCCACGTCCAAGGCTGCCTCTCCCCTCCTTCTCCACGCCATACTCTCTTCTCCCCTTGCTCTCCACGTCCAAAAGTGTTTTGGACTTAGTTTGGTGCGATTCAGATCAAGGAAAGGCGATCAAAAGCAAGAAGGCTGCGCTGCTGCAAAAGGACGACTGCAGATCTTCAAAAGAGTTTTGAAGATCCTCCAAATCAGATCCAGATCTGATTTTTGGAGGTGTGATAGAGAAGAAGAGGTTCTCCAGATCCAACCCGAGTGGATATCCGGTAGAGGCCAGGCGCTTGCGTGGCTAAGATCCAGAACCTTCCGCTGCAATCAGGATCATCTACAGGGTAATAGGATTACCCAAATCAGGTAAATTGAATTTGATTTAATTTATCTTATTTTATTTTATTTATTAAAATAATAAGAATCAGATCTGAAACATATCAAGATCTGATTAAGGTCAAGAGAAAAATTTTTGAAATATATCTCTTGATCTAATCAGATCTGGACGAACCTGGACCGGGAAATCAGGATTTCCCTTCAACTGGTATCAGAGCCATGGTTCTAAAATTATTTAGATCTGATTTTAAATTTATTTTAATTAAAAAATAAGTGATTTTAGATGTCACATGAGATGTGATCAGATCTGAAATCAGAAAAAATTAAAATTAAATATTTTGGATCTAAGATTAGAAGATATGCATGACTAGTTCTAAAATAGAATAGTTCTATAGAATAGTCTTTGCATGTTTTTGATTTAATCTGATTAAATCATATTTTAGATCTTTTATTTACTATTTTTTGATATTATAAGTGTTATAATAACATCTAAAAAATAGCAAATAAAAATTATTTAATTTTAAATATCATATGAGATATGATAGATGCATGTCTAGACTAGTTGTAGAATAGTTCTACATAATTATCTAGATTAGAATTTATTTTGATTAGATCAATTTAAATCTAATTTTTTAGATTATTATGAGATAATTTAGATCTGAAAATATGCATGATTCGATACATGAGATGTATGCAAAATATGCCATGATTAGATCTAAATTTGTATATGAGATATATGATATAGATCTATAACTGTTTTGTAGTATTGACATGTTCCTGATTAAGGCGTTCCTCTTGGCCGTCCGGTCATAAGAACGAAGAAGGGTTTAAAGGCCCTCTCTTCCCATTCGATGGGGTGTTCTTATGATGTGTAGGGGTGCTGCGTGTTCGTCCTTAATCAGAAACCCAAAACTTACTTTCTGCAAAACCCTAGATCCTGAAACCCTAGGATTTATTGTGCATATTTTGTTTATGAACCCTACTTAATTAAGAAATTAAGATTTATGGAATATTAATTAGGTCTAAAATTGAGAATTTTAGATCTAAGACATATTCATAATACTGGGTTCGGGCTTGGGTAGCTCAATTAGGTCTAAGCGGTTGATCAAACCGAATCAAGAGTTGGTTAGATGGGATCAACAATGCTTAAATTGACCAGCCTAATAGGATTAAGTCTGGGTCAAGATCGAGTCACGATCAAGCACGACCTAATTAGGCTCAGAGGTTAGAGTCTGGATTGTAGGCTAACCCAATTGGTTCTGACTCAACAATTTGGTGTCTAAGGTAAGTTTGGCACATACGACCGACTGGTTTTTAATTGGAAGCTACTCGACCTGAATGCGTTCTTGTACGAGTTAATGGCATATTCCTTCCACCGGTCTCACTTACCTGGCCATATCTGTTGACACAGTTCTGATCTGAGGTGGTCAATAATCCGAGCTAACCCATGCCACTAGGTTAGTCATAATTGTTATGACTAAGACAAGTCTAGTTTAATGAGACCTGAATCAATTCTCCCCTAAGAAAAGATTAAGTCTGAGGTCTTCCACCATTGTAGACGTGCGGGCCCTTCC
>QRFJ01000062.1:2060761-2090224 GCA_006176705.1 Cocos nucifera
TAGAATGATTTAGATGATCGATCATTCTAGCTGTTCGAATCAGAAGAGTTCTGATCCATCGAAAGGAGTTTCGATGATGTCTATGATAGAGATCATGACATATCCCATTACCATACAGAACTGAACCTAACTGGGTCACACAAACAAGGGTTTGAATCTGGTGATCATCAATTGAACTGATCTAGTTCAATTGATCTGAATGAGATTCAATTAGGTTCAAGGAAATCGTGCTAGCACTCGATTGAACCTAACGTTCTTCTTTTACTATCATAAATAAGTTGTCCTGACTGAGCCAAAGGAGTTTGTGCTCAATCAGAGGCCTTCATATGGTCTGACTGGAGGTTGTCCAAGTCAGAATAGGTTGTCTTATTTGTAAGACATTACCTGCCATTTTTGGTCACCTGCCATTTCTTGTTCTTTGACTTTGGTCAAAAGTCTACCTTTGACTGGTCAAACGTTGACCATTGACCCTTTGACTTTTGACCACATGTCATGCACCTATTGGAGAGCTGGTGGGGGCCTGTCCCCCTGCCAGAACCTGGCAAGGAGAAGGGCGCACGCCAAGGGTGGCGTGAGCCCAAGTAGGAGGCGCCTAGGAGTCCTTGTTGGACAAGGACTCCACCTCCCTTTTGGATTCCAATCAGAGTTCTACTAAGAATCCAGTTTGACTGGTCTTAGGCACCCTCTAAGGAGGAATCCAGGGGTCTCTATTCCAACCAATCAGATTTAGATCTGATTTCACAAAGGGTTGTGATTGGTTGAGAGGAAGAGGAGTTGGATCACAAGAGGTCTATAAATAAGACCCTGCGCCCAACCCTAATCCTAAGTGAATTCAATAGAGATTTCCCACGCCCCAAGGCTGCCTCTCCCCTCCTTCTCCATGCCATACTCTCTTCTCCCCTTGCTCTCCACGTCCAAAAGTGTTTTGGACTTAGTTTGGTGCGATTCAGATCAAGGAAAGGCGATCAAAAGCAAGAAGGCTGCGCTGCTGCAAAAGGACGACTGCAGATCTTCAAAAGAGTTTTGAAGATCCTCCAGATCAGATCCAGATCTGATTTTTGGAGGTGTGATAGAGAAGAAGAGGTTCTCCAGATCCAACCCGAGTGGATACCGGTAGAGGCCAGGCGCTTGCGTGGCTAAGATCCAGAACCTTCCGCTGCAATCAGGATCATCTACAGGGTAATAGGATTACCCAAATCAGGTAAATTGAATTTGATTTAATTTATCTTATTTTATTTTATTTATTAAAATAATAAGAATTCAGATCTGAAACATATCAAGATCTGATTAAGGATCAAGAGAAAATTTTTGAAATATATCTCTTGATCTAATCAGATCTGGACGAACCTGGACCGGGAAATCAGGATTTCCCTTCAACTGGTATCAGAGCCATGGTTCTAAAATTGTTTAGATCTGATTTTAATTTTATTTTAATTAAAAATAATAGTGATTTCAGATGTCACATGAGATGTGATCAGATCTGAAATCAGAAAAATTAAAATTAAATGATTTGGATCTAAGAACATGAAGATATGCATGACTAGTTCTAGAATAGAATAGTTCTATAGAATAGTTTTGCATGTCTTTGATTTAATCTGATTAAATCATATTTTAGATCTTCTTATTTACTATTTTCTGATATTATAAGTGTTATAATAACATCTGATAAACAGCAAATAAAAATTATTTAATTTTAAATATCATATGAGATATGATAGATGCATGACTAGACTAAGTTGTAGAATAGTTCTACATAATTGTCTAGATTAGAATTTATTTTGATTAGATCAATTTAAATCTAATTTTTTCAGATTATTATGTGATAATTTAGATCTGAAAACATGCATGATTTGATACATGAGATGTATGCAAAATATGCCATGATTAGATCTAAATTTATATATGAGATATATGATATAGATCTGATAATTGTTTTGTAGTATTTGAATGTTCCTGATTAAGGCGTTCCTCTTGGCCGTCCGGTCATAAGAACGAAGAAGGGTTTAAAGGCCCTCTCTTCCCATTCGATGGGGTGTTCTTATGACGTGTAGGGGTGCTGCGTGTTCGTCCTTAATCAGAAACCCAAAACTTACTTTCTGCAAAACCCTAGATCCTGAAACCCTAGGATTTATTGTGCATATTTTGTTTATGAACCCAACTTAATTAAGAATTAAGTTTATGGAATATTAATTAGGTCTAAAATTGAGAATTTCAGATCTAAGACATATTCATAATACTGGGTTCGGGCTTGGGTAGCTCAATTAGGTCTAAGCGGTTGATCAAACCGAATCAAGAGTTGGTTAGATGGGATCAACAATGCTTAAATTGACCAGCCTAATAGGATTAAGTCTGGGTCAAGATCGAGTCACGATCAAGCAAGACCTAATTAGGCTCAGAGGTTAGAGTCTGGATTGTAGGCTAACCCAATTGGTTCTGACTCAACAATTTGGTGTCTAAGGTAAGTTTGGCACAGACGACCGACTGGTTTTTAATTGGAAGCTACTCGACCTGAATGCGTTCTTGTGCGAGTTAACGGCATATTCCTTCCACCGGTCTCACTTACCTGGCCATATCTGTTGACACAGTTCTGATCTGAGGTGGTCAATAATCCGAGCTGACCCATGCCACTAGGTTAGTCATAATTGTTATGACTAAGCCAAGTCTAGTTTAATGAGACCTGAATCAATTCTCCCTAAGAAAAGATTAAGTCCGAGGTCTTCCACCATTGTAGACGTGCGGGCCCTTCCCGGGGTTGATTGTTCTCGGCTGGATACAGTGGCTCAGTTGCACCGGGAAGACGCAACCATGTCTATTAGGCATTGGATGCTATGGGCTGGAGGATGAGTTGGGCTCAATATTTCGGATACGGTGAGAGACCCAATTAGGAACCCAGTCTATGCAAATGGTGGGTCTGACTTAACTAAGGAGTGGATCAATATTTCGGATACGGTGAGATTCATGAATTAGAGACCAAGTTTGGGTGCACCATGATTAGAGAATCATTGAACAAGAGTTGTTCACTCATTGGCTAACCCATCACCAATAACTGTTAGGTGAGGTGATGAGTCAGTTGGTGAGACCGCACCACCCACTAGAAATCATCAATCGCGGAGATTTTCGCATCTCTACAGAGGGAGTGTAGGGATCCGAGAAAATAGTGGGAGCTAATTTGTTTAAAAATAAAATCCCTAAACAAATTGGTCAAGTCAAAATTACAGTATCTAACTAGAATCTTTGACTCTCTACAGGAAAATGTCTGCGTCCAACCCACTGGCACGTATCCTAGACACACATAGACTGACTGGACCCAATTATAAAGATTGGCTCAGGAACTACAAAATTGTTTTGGGTTCAGAGAAGTTAACACATGTTTTGGACCAGGACCCTCCCACCTTACCAGCTCGTCCATCCACTGAACAGAGAGCGTCTCTGGAAAAATGGATTGACGAAGACAATAAGGCCAGATACTACATGTTGGGCTCGATGTCTGATGAGCTCCAGCGCCAACATGAAGATATCGGGACTGCTCGCCAAATGTTGGCTCACCTACAGGAGATGTTTGGTGAACAGAGTCGCGCAGCCAAATATCAAGTCACAAAACGACTTTTTAAGGCTAAGATGCGTGATGGGCAGTCAGTCCAAGATCACTGTCTGACAATGATCAAGGACATGGAAGAGCTTGAGAAGCTCGGTGTGAAGTTGGACTTGGACTTGCAGAACGATATTATTCTGCAATCCTTGACTGATGCATATGGGCAATTCATCATGAATTACCACATGCATAAACTTCAAAATTCCTTGGCCGAGTTGATGAATATGCTGGTTACCGCTGAGCTTTCTATGAAAGGTTCTAAAGGCTCAGTTCTTGCTATGGAACGGACTTCTTCCAAAAGAAAGTCTTATGGAAAGAAAAAGAAGTCTGTGAAAAAGCAAAAGGTAGAAGGATCAAAGAAGAAGAAGGCAGAACCGAAGAAGAAGGTCGATGGCAAAGGAAAGTGTTTCCATTGCAACAGCGACGGCCATTGGAAGCGGAACTGCCCTACTTACCTGGCCACCCTAAAGAATAGCAAGAAGGAAGGTCCTTCTTTTGGAGGTCAAGGCAAAATGACTAAACTCGTTATTGAGTCTAACCTTACGGTTTCTTCTGTATCATCCAGTTGGGTCAGCTTGACTCTGGTTCTTCGATCTAGAATACCTTGCTCATCTATGCACTTCTATGCAGGGTCTATTGGATATGGTTGAGGAGCTTAGCAGGAGGCTGAGGGATGGAGACATGATCCTACGCGTCGGTAATAGAGGAGCAAGAGTTGCTGCAGTAAGCCGTGAGGAACATACCCTCTGCGATAAGAACACTACCATCGTAGATGGTTTGAAAGACTTAGTTTTAAAAGACTGTTATTATGCTATGCCATGCAGCTAGCATTTCGATTATGAAAATTTGAATGGATTCTGTTTCATGCTTAGCAAGGTTTGCAAGCAAAGGTCCATATATATGTGATCACCTTCTTCCATAAGGACCATTGTGAAAAACAGTGGGATTCTTTATGAAAGAAATATCAAATTGCAAAGGCAAATGCAAGTTTCCTTGTGATAATGGTCTTTATCGTATTGTAGTGGATGCATATTGATATTCCCATGTATTCCTATTTCCATAACTGAAGCATCCTTTATTCTAGGAATTAATCTATAGGGAGACCAAAATGCGTGAATGCCAAACGATTAATACCTAGACATGGATCTTTAGTCCAAACGATAGATATCTATGGCACCTGAGATTAGTGTGCATATAGTTCCAGGTGAAGAAGATAGTATCCTTAAGATTGAGAAGAACATAATTGCATCAGAGAAAAATGGCTGCAGAAATTGGAGTAATATCAGATGAGTCCATGCTGACTTCCAAGCACATTGAGATATCATCTCATCCGCGATTACCTTGAGAAAGGTTACGTTGAGGTCAAGAGAGTCAACTCCACAGATAATGTGGCAGACCCACTTACAAAGCCGTTGGGCCAGCAGAAGATCGAAGCCCACCTTGAGAAGATGGGACTTAGACTTGTAGCCAATTGGCTTTAGGACAAGTGGGAGATTGTTAGATATATGTGCCCTAGAAGCCAGAATTGGCTGACACTTGTAATACACTTCTAGGGGTAATTTTGACTATAATTAATTTTGAAATGGGTTATTTTCTATCACACATGTGTATTTAGTGTCTGTGATACATCCTTTGAGTTAATGGTAATGATAATTCATATTTTCAAGAGTTGAAAATTTAAGACATGAATAATCATTATTAACTCATAAACAGCTCCCGACCATAGGATCATCACGAGGATGGTGATTGATCCGGAAGGTTGGTGTACGATCGCTTCTCTTTAGTAGATGAGTCTTGAGTCTACGGTTGGAGACACCGGAGCGAGAGTCAGGTATGTGCACGGCTGACCACCTCGAGTAGTCATTAGGGAGTCTACCTTTCGTCAATGACTGACTCGATGCTGCAGTAGTGTGTCTGGTTCTTTGACCTGAGATGCATCGGCAGTTCACCTTGAGGGTGTTATAGTTTGACTACACCATTACTCGGTCTCCTAGCCATATGGAACCCTGAGGTGTATGTTGGCTATGACATGTTCATTGTAGGAACTGGATTGCATCAAGATGGGATCTATCTACCTCGGTGGTAGAGGAGTAGCCCTATGATGATCATGAGAATCAAGTCCAGAAATCCATGGCCATGGTAGAGTGAAATAATAGAAAGAGTTTCTATTTAGATTTTCACATTGGACTCGAATCGAATGATTACATCATATGACAGAGACTAGGGTTTGACGAGTTCACCTTAACCCTAATCTGATCGGGGCTCAAGATAGAAGAACTTAATCACACAGGTAGCTGCACCAAGAGGTTCGCATTCAGCTCTGATGGGTTGCCACCATATACTGCTAGGTGTCACTGGTGGATTTTGGGAGCAATTAGAATGATTTAGATGATCGATCATTCTAGCTGTTCGAATCAGAAGAGTTCTGATCCATCGAAAGGAGTTTCGATGATGTCTATGATAGAGATCATGAATTCCTAGGGTTTGACTGGTGATATCAATTAAGATCTAGTTCAATTGATCTGAATGGATTCATTAGGTTCAAGGAAATCGTCTAGCACTCGATTGAACCTAACGTTCTTCTTTTACTATCATAAATAAGTTGTCCTGACTGAGCCAAAGGAGTTTGTGCTCAATCAGAGGCCTTCATATGGTCTGACTGGAGGTTGTCCAAGTCAGAATAGGTTGTCTTATTTGTAAGACATTACCTGCCATTTTTGGTCACCTGCCATTTCTTGTTCTTTGACTTTGGTCAAAAGTCTACCTTTGACTGGTCAAACGTTGACCATTGACCCTTTGACTTTTGACCACATGTCATGCACCTATTGGAGAGCTGGTGGGGGCCTGTCCCCCTGCCAGAACCTGGCAAGGAGAAGGGCGCACGCCAAGGGTGGCGTGAGCCCAAGTAGGAGGCGCCTAGGAGTCCTTGTTGGACAAGGACTCCACCTCCCTTTAGGATTCCAATCAGAGTTCTACTAAGAATCCAGTTTGACTGGTCTTAGGCGCCCTCTAAGGAGGAATCCAGGGGTCTCTTTTTCAACCAATCAGATTTAGATCTGATTTCACAAAGGGTTGTGATTGGTTGAGAGGAAGAGGAGTTGGATCACAAGAGGTCTATAAATAAGACCCTGCGCCCAACCCTAATCCTAAGTGAATTCAATAGAGATTTCCCACGTCCAAGGCTGCCTCTCCCCTCCTTCTCCACGCCATACTCTCTTCTCCCCTTGCTCTCCACGTCCAAAAGTGTTTTGGACTTAGTTTGGTGCGATTCAGATCAAGGAAAGGCGATCAAAAGCAAGAAGGCTGCGCTGCTGCAAAAGGACGACTGCAGATCTTCAAAAGAGTTTTGAAGATCCTCCAGATCAGATCCAGATCTGATTTTTGGAGGTGTGATAGAGAAGAAGAGGTTCTCCAGATCCAACCCGAGTGGATACCGGTAGAGGCCAGGCGCTTGCGTGGCTAAGATCCAGAACCTTCCGCTGCAATCAGGATCATCTACAGGGTAATAAGATTACCCAAATCAGGTAAATTGAATTTGATTTAATTTATCTTCTTTTATTTTATTTGTTAAAATAATAAGAATCAGATCTGAAATATATCAAGATCTGATTAAGGTCAAGAGAAAATTTTTGAAATATATCTCTTGATCTAATCAGATCTGGACGAACCTGGACCGAGAAATCAGGATTTCCCTTCAATGCCAATATGTCATCTCCGCTCATCATACAAGGTAGCCCATGTATCTTTAACTTTTCATTAAAGCATCAATTCTAACGGGTTCTCTAAGAATGATTAGATGGTGAAAACTTATGATGATCTATATAGGCAATTTTTTTTTCATGCTTTAGTCTAATAGAGCAGCTATCACCGTTGTAAATTGGGCATTGCAAATATCCTTTCGTGCTCCATCCAAATAGGTTGTAATATGCCAAAAATTCATTAATTATCCATATTATCATTGCATGCAATCAAAAAAATTTTTTACTAACTGAATCGTATGTTACAACACTAATCTCCCAAAGTTCTCTCAATTCATTGATTAAGGATCATAGATAAACATCTATCTTATTACCAGGAGCTCTAGGACTAGGAATAAGCAATGATAAAAAAAAAATAATTGGTTCTTTCATATATTTCCATAGTGCAATATTATACAACATTAGCATAACCGACCACATACTGTAAGCATTGCTCATGCTCCCGAGTAGATTGAAACCATCAGATGCTAGGCCAAGATGAATGTTGCATGGGTCACTAGCAAATTGAGGATATTGTTTATCAATTTTTTTCCAAACTATAGTCTGCTAGATAACTAATGATGTTATCCTCAGGAATTCTCATCCCATAATGTCATCTCATCACCTCGGTAGTCTTCGATAACTGATAAAGTCTCTAAAATCTTAGTATTAATGGAAAGTATCTCAAAATCTTGTGAGGCTGCTTCTTATCTCTTTTGGAATCTTCAGCATACCTTGACTCACCACATTCTAGGCAACAATCTAAGTGTTGATGCTCTTTATAAAATAATGCACAATCATTCTTGCATTTATGTATTGGTGTATAATCCAGTCCAAGTTCATGCATATACTTTTTTGCCTCTAAATATGATTTTGAAAGTTTTTTACCATCCGGTAATGCCTCCTTAATTAAGTTCAATATAAAGTCAAACAATTTTTGACTCCAACCAAACATGATTTTACCATGGAGAAGTTTTATCAAGTACTCAAGCATCGAGAATCTCTTACAATTTAGATGCAATGGCTTCTTGGCATCTCTCATGAGTTTTTTAAAATATCCATCATTTGCATTATCCATGCTCTCAGGAGAGTTGTCAAAATATTCTCCTTTATATAAATCATCTAAAATCTCACTGATGCCAATTGGTTTAGGCTGTTGACATGTATGTTGTTCTCTTATATTAGTAGGTCTACTTTTTTTAGATAAATTTCAAATAGTATACTTTCTATCCATACCCCAATTCAACAAGTGCTCCAATATTGTATCTATAGACTGAAAGTAATTGTTGTGACATCTCCGACAAGGATATTTAATTCTATTGGGATCATCAATTCTTTCTCATGCAAATCTTATAAAATCTCTGACATCTTGTCGGTATTCGGTAAGATGATAGTGCGAGCATTCATTCAACTTTTGTCGATATTTTTCATCTATCTACGAATAATGTTCATCATTAAAGTATCTATTATTAGTAAGATTTTAAGAATGCATAATCCTATCCATTTCTAACAAGTATGGCCCTATCCCTTTCAGAAGAGTAATAATCTTATTATTGTTATTAGTCAATATTTTATTTTATTATTATGAAAATTTTGACGGCATCTCCTCATGGTTCTCCAAGTATACAATGTGAATACAATGCCTATGCACCCTATCCAATATATACCCAGAGAACATATGAGAGATAACTACTGAACACCATATAACAAATAAAATATTAACTAATAATAATAATAAGATTAAAACTTTTTTAAAATATTCAAAAATGGAGCATCCAAGAGTCGATCCCAATTGAGATCGACTCTTGAATAGGAATCTACGCTCAATGCAATTTAGCTACCATCTCTAAACATACATTATGAAATATATCCTAATTTATCAAACAAAGGATAACTCTACATTTCAATAGAGTTTCCTTTAAAATATGGATGTTTTCCATATTTTATGTAATAAATTTCATAAATAAAAAATTATAAACCAAAGATTAAAGCTTTAATAACAAACTACCAATATGAATCAATAATGCTAATAAAACATAACATAAATTATAGTAAAAATATATTATGACACTATATATTTATAAATAAAGGTAGAGAACCATAAGTGCTAGAATTAAAGCTTTAACAATAACTACCAACAAGCTTTAACAATACGATCCATTAGTGATTGCCATCTCTAGATCAAGGCTGAATTTAGGATATGGGCAGCGATGAAGTAACCAAAATTTTAATATTGGATGCCAGAAACCAAATTTTTAATTTTAAAAAATAATTTTGGAAAACAAAAAAAATGTTGAGTTGTAGTGCTATAAAGTTATGGGAATTTCAACTTCATGCTTATATTATTGCATAAATGTAGAGTTTTCTAATGGACTACTGATCTCAAAAAATATTTTAGGAGTTGATATATGCAATGTTGGCTACAAATAGATATAAAAAAGATGGGTCCATATCTTTCTAACAGTGTAAGATTTAGGTTATGTGGACATAGCTAGGATGACATGACTCGATCTAAAGATTAATGAGCTACAAAAGTATTTGAAATATATCCAAATATAACTAAAATCATCTAATTATTTTTAATATCAGTATCGGAGATAAACAAATGAATAAATAAAATAATTTAAAATAAATAAAATAATAATTTAAAAACAATAAAACCTTCCTCCCTTCTACCGACCACCAGCACCACTGCCTCCTTGCCCCCCTCCCCCTCCGTCCGCGCCTTCCTTCCCTTTGCCCCCACGCCACCCCTTGGGTACTCATCGCCATGCCATCCCCCAAACCCCGACTGGGTCCCCGCCACCACCCCCTCCCCCTTTGTATGCAGCATCCATCCTCCCACCCCCCGTGGTGCCCCTCCTCCCCAAAAATGCTTGGACCCGCTCCCCCATCCCCGGCCCCAGCCCCACCCCCGGCCCGTGGCTCCCCTCTACCTCACCCCGACCCACCTCCTCTCCTTCCTCCCTACTCGGGTAGCCAACCCCACCCCCCCATTCCTCCCTTCCTCGAGGATGCAAAAAAAAAAAAAGAGTTTTACCTTTTCAAGGCAGCGGCATGGTGGCAACGGTAGTGGGGACGACCGACGATGAGAGTGATCCAAAGAAAGAAGGAAAAATAGGAGGGTGGGGTAATTGGCAGAGAGGGTTTGGGCAGGGAAAATAGGAGAATAGGGGTGGGAGATGAAAATGCGGAAAGGAGTGGGGTCGTAAATATCTAAAGATATTTACCGATGCAAACTTCCATCGACAATTACCATAATTAGCTATGTTAAAAGAAAACATAGGTAAACATTTTTATTTTCGACATTTATAAAACATCGACAAATATTTAATAAAACATAAAATTTTAATAAAAAATATAAAATATCTAAAGAGAATTATTAATGCATGTTTTCGTCGGTAATAACCTTAATTATCTATGTTAATAAGAATCATAGGTAATTACTTTATTTTTGACCTTTATGAAATGTCAAAAAATATTTAACAAAAAAATAAAATATTCAATGCATAAAATATAAAGAGAATTACTGACATAAATTTTCATCAAAAATTACCAAAATTAGCTATCTTAAATCAAAATATAGATAATTATTATTATTTTTGATATTTCATAAATGTTGGCAAAAATTTAACAAAAAATTAAATATTTAATAAAAAAATAAGTTTTTCATGATGTAACCTTAACGTTGGTAAATAAAGTAATTGCCTACGTATAACTTTAACGTAGGAAATTTGGATTATTTTCGATGTATATTTTAGGTCAAAATTTTTTTTTTAAATTAATATTTTTTCATAAATAATTTATCATTTATGTTTTTAATTTAATAATTAATATTAATTATTATCATTAATTACCTAATGTCAAAAATTAATTTTAATTAACATTAATTACTTGAAGAGATTTACCATCATAAATAATCATCGATAATCAGAATTAGCTATGTTAAAGTAAATCATAGGTAATTAAAGTTATTGTCGATGTTAAATGAATGTCAAAAATTTTTATTTAAAATTAAAATTACTTTCAAAAAATATTTAATTAAAATTTAAAATTAAAAAATTAAAAAAATATTTTGTGATGCAAATTAAACATCAAAAATAATTTAAATTTCATATGTTAGCAGTTTTCGTACGTAATTATTTTATTTACTGACGTTAATTTTATGTCACCAAAAATGCTAATTACCTATGAAAATTATTAGCATAGGCAATTAATTCATTTTTTGACATTAATTTGCATCAATTTTTTTTAATTAATATTTTTATTTATATAAATAATTTATCATTATCTAATTAATTTTTAGGTATAATTTTAAAATTTATAAGTTCATCTTTACTATTTATTATCTAAATAATTATCATTAGAGTATCGTCACAAAAGTCTACCTCGATCTGGTAGCTCTAGCTATGTCGATCAATATAATTACTTTCGACGGTCATGAATGACTGTATTATGATCTGATAGATAGAGATCATCGATGGTTTTAAAAATTTGCAACAAAAATCTCGATGATATTTATAGCATACTATCAAAATTTTACCTTAATGAGATATCATTATCATGATCAATTCAGCGTAGGATGATTTTGGCTGTTAAATGAAAAATATATGATCAAAAGGCCAAACAACATCCAATTATAAGATGATTTTCTTGATAAATGATCTTTGCTAGTGTTGATGCATAAACTGATCATCGTCAGATCTGACTGAAGCGGAGGAGGATGAGGTCGCCGTCGGGGACCTACAAAATAAAGTTCCATCCGGAGCCGATGGGAGGTGGCTCCGGTAGGACCCTCCGACGATCAAGTCAGCTCTGGCCAACAGGAATGGAGTGCTCGAAAATGAGTTTCACGGAGCTTAGTGAAGGAGAGGAGAGCTTAATGCTTAGAGTTAGCATATCTAGAGGATCCTTTTTATAGGCGGAGCTCGATGGTGACAGCTGTAGCCACGTGGTGGTGGACTGCTCGAGGTTCGATAGAGTCAGTCCTGGAGAAAGGTGCCATCTGCAGCACCGCCTGCAATGGATTGATGGTGACAGCCATCGCCACCTGATAGTAGGTTGCTATCGCCTGTAGTGGACTGATGGTGATGGCTGTAGCTATCTTGATACTGAGCAGCTCGGAGCCAAATGAAGGGTTGAAGAGCTTTGACATGTACCCATTTTGGAGGAGTTCGGACTCTCAAAGGAAATATGACTAAAGAGGGCTGCCTGAGAGGAACAATAGCTAAAGAAACTTGGAAGGAGTTTGGCTGCTGAGGAGCTCGACCAAAAGGGAGGCTTGGAAGGAGTTCGACTCTCGTAGGCGTCTGGTTGGAGAAATGCGGCTAAGGCTCGACTGCTCGAAAGGAGCTCGACCACTGAGGAGTTCGACCAGCTGAAGGTCGCTGGGAGTCGGAAGGAGCTCGATCACTGAGGAGCTCGATCGGCTAAAAGGAGTTTGGCTGAGGCCCGACCGCTGGGAGTAAGAAGGAGCTCGGTCGGTTGAAGGAGTTCGACCGGATGAGCTCGACCTCTTAAGAGTTCGGCCAGCTGTAGGAGTTCGACCAAGATCTATCCACTGAAGCTCTTCCATGGCTACCGACCGCATCAAGCTAAGCACTGAATTGGACTTTGGCAGGAGTGGGGTTTATCCCCAACAATAGTCCCTCCACTCCTGAGTTCGAAACTCGAAGAAAAGGAGTGTAGAAAAGATGACTGCCGAAATTCTCTTCTGAGCTCCGTGCTGGTTCAGATCGAAGCTCAGAAGGAGATCTCATCTTTAGACAAAGTTGGTATTGAAATTGAAGCCTGGAGGATCTACTCTCCTACCGAGGTTGAAGTAGATCTCATCTTCTGTGGTCGAGGTCGGAGGTTGAGCTCCTCGAGGGTGATATTGTTACCAGCAGTCGAGACAGGCTCGGTCGCTCGAAAGAGATCTCATCTCTAGTCGAGGTTGTCGCGGTCGCTCGGGAGAGATCTTATCTCTGATCGAGGTTGCCTCGAGGGAGATCTTATCTCTAGCCGAGGTCATCCACGGTCGCTCGGAAGAGATCTTATCTCTAGCCGAGGTTGACTCGATCGCTCGGAAGAGATCTTATCTCTAACTAAGGTTGTCCATAGTCGCTCAAGAGAGATCTTATCTCTAGCCGAGGTTGACTCGGTCGCTCAAGAGAGATCTTATCTCTAGCCGAGGTTGATGGAGATCCTGTCTCCTATAAATTTTGGAGCTCGAACTTGGACTTTGCTCGCATTAGGACGAGGTTCTCCTCCTATTCCTAACAGGTTGTGGGGGCATATATGGGCCACTGTCAGAGCGTCTCCCCCCATCTCGTCTAAAATGAATGAGGCCTTCAACTTTGCTCGTGTTAGGATGAGATTTTTCTTCTGTTCCTAATGGGCTGTAGGGGCACATAAGGGCCGCTGTCAGGACCTCTCCCTCCATCTTGTCTAAAATGAACGAGGCCTTCAACTTTGCTCACGTTAAGATGAGTTTTTCCTTCTATTCCTAATGGGCTGTGGGGGCACATAAGGGCCGCTGTCAGGGCCTCTCCCCCCATCCCATCCTTTTGTGAATGGGGTCTTTGACTTTGCTTGCATTAGGACGAGGTTCTCCTCCTATTTCTAATGGGCTGTGAGGGCACATAAGGGCCGTTGTCAGGCCCTCTCCCTCCATCTCGTGATCTTATCTTCTACAGTCGAGGTTGATGCGGGCGCTCGAGGGAGATCTTATCTCCTGCAGTCAAGGTTGGTCCGGACCCTCAGGGGAGATCTTATCTCCTACGGTCGAGGTTGCCTCGAACGAGATCTTATCTCCTACAGCCGAGGTTGATGTGGATGCTCAGAGGAGATCTTATCTTCTATAGTCAAGTTTGCCTTGGGGGAGATCTTATCTCCTGCAGTCGAAGTTGGCTCGGACCCTCGGGGGAGATCTTATCTCCTACGACCGAGGTTAAAGGTCTTTGACCTACTCGTGATAGGATGAGGTTCTTCTTCTATTCCTAACACGGCAACTATTGACTGCTTCTTTCCTATCATCATATAGTTTTTGCACCCATAAACAATATTATTGAATGGGAAGAATTTTACCGAGGGTAAGTTACTGGCAGCACATCCCCGTTTCAGGATCGTGGGGGCGTTGTTCCTCCGGATTTTCTTGGGCAGCAAGGCCCAGGCCGGACGACCTTCTCTATCTCATGCTGGCCTTCTCAATTTAGAGTAAGCTTCCCTTGGCTTTGTCACTGGGAGATGATGAATCATCGATGTACCAAGCTCCTCCCAGGGGTAACGTTGATGATGCCGTGAGGCGGCCGACCTTCTTATCGTTTCTGGCTACTACAGCGCCCTTGGTCGATCTTGTCCTACTTCAGGCTGACGTCGGAGGAATTTATCTAGCCATTCCTTTCTGACGAGCTCCTCAATTTCGTCTCGGAGCTGAATGTATTCCTCATTATCGTGGCCGTGGTCGCGAAGGTAGGGGCATCACTTGCTTCGATCGTGCATGTTTAGGGGAGGCCATAGTCCTTCTGGTCTTGGTAGTTGGTTCTTAACTTTCGTGAGAATTTGAGTTTGAGGAGCGTTGAGGGGGGCATAGTCGCAGAATCTTTCAGGAGGAGGACTTCTTCGCGCCCTTCTATTAGGGCTTCCTTGGTGGTGAGCTCGAGGAGTTCGGGCCTTGTTTGCGCTAGGAAGGTCATGAGCGCGGTCGAACTTCCTGTGAAATCTTCTGCGGGAGTACTTCATGCTTCTTAGTCGAAACTTCCTCGACGACGAGCTCGAGGGGGGCGCTCGGCCAGGCTTGTCCAAACTTTATTCCACCTCATATGAATTCTTTATAGGGGCTTTCTTGAAGACATACTCGAGGGGGAGTTTGGCCTCTCTTGCGCTGTGGTGGTCGTGAGCGTGGTCGAACTTTATTCCACCTCCTGTGAAATCTTTGTAGGGGGTTTTCTTGATGACATATACTCGAGGGAGAGTTTGGGATTACTTGTGCCGAACTTCACTCCGCCCTCCTCTGAAGCTTTCGTCGGAAGAACTTCATGCCCCTTTGTCGGGGCTTCCTTGACGACAAGCTCGAGGGAAAGTTCGGCGGCCTCACTCATGCCGAACTTCATTTCGCCCTCTTGTGAAACCTTCATCGGAGCTTCCTCGATGGCGGGCTCGAGGGAGACTTTGGCCTCGCTTGCGTTGGAAGGTCGTGAACGCGGTCAAACTTCGTTCTGCCTCCTTGTGAGATCTTCTATGGAAGAACTTCTGCTCTCAATTTCTTTTTCCTAAGGGCAATTGGTATGCCCAAATGCTCTTTCTTAAGGTCGATTCCTGACATCCTCATGGCAGATTTGCTGGCAAAGTCTCCATCGGAGGTTGTCGTATGGCCTGAATCATCTCGGTGGGGCCACGAACCCGATCAGCGGGTTGAACTGCTCCACATCTACGATGGCTTCGGATGAAACCTAGGCTGTCGGGACTGAAACGGGAGCAGATGGACCTAACGCGAAGGCCGTCGATCATCGAGTTGAAGCTCTTCTGGGAGGCATTTTCTCTTCGAAAAAGAACTCTAGAGAGGAAGAAGAGAGATCTTCGGAGAGGAAAGAGAGAAATCATCGTCGAGCACTCCTTTAAGAATAAAAAAATCTCAGAGGTTCAGTCCCTTCCTCCAGCGCCAATCTGTTGACGTAGAAACTGATCCTCGCCGGATTCGACTGGAGCGGAGGAGGACGAGGTCACCGTCGGGGATCTGCAAAATAAAGTTCCGTCCAAAGCTGGTAGGGGGTGGCTTCGGCAATAAGATATTTACCGAGGCAAGCTTAGCATCGGCAATAAGCCTAATTACCTATATTAATGTTTAGCATTGGTAATTTGCGTTATTGCCTATGCTTGCTTAACGTTGGTAAATTATTTATAAAAACTAAAAAATTAATAAGAAAGAAAAATATTTGCCCACGACATTATAGCATAGGCAATAAGCATAATTACTTATGCATAGATTTAACTAAGACTGAAAATGGGTCGGGTTGACTCGTGACCTGATCCAACCCGATCTGCTTAGATCCGATCTAACACATTTTAAAGGATCTATGGATCCGAATCGGGTTCTAAAATTAAACCTGTTCAATATTTTGGATTGGATCTAGGTTTACTAAATTTAGATCCGATCCGATCCGATCCGATCTGAATTCAGTATTAAATTCAACATATAAACTATAATGTTAATTGAGTGGGATTGGAATTTCAAATATCCTTATAGCATTGTTATTTTTTAAAAGTTTTGCTCAATTTGACTATGAAATTTTGAGAAATTATTTATAAATTAAGAGCCCAAGCAAAGTAATTTTTTTTTGCCATAAACTTTGCAAATGTTAGTTTTTTATATGAACTGGGTCTGATTAAAATTTAAATTTAAATTAGATCTAAAATTTTTAGTTTGGAACCGGATTATACATGGATCCGATCTGATCCAAAAGATCTAATGGGGTAAACGTTTTGATTATGGATCCAATCTGATCTGACCTAATTTTAATTGGATTGGATCTAGGTCCAACATTAGGACCTGATCAAGAAACTAGATCGGATCGGGGTCACTCATGATCTGATCCGATCTGACCCATTTACATCCCTATATTTAACGTAAGTAATTTAGTTTATTTCCTACGCTAATTTAACATCTGTAAATTATTTATAGAAATAAAAAATTTTATAAAAAAAATATTTATCGATGTTAACTAAGCGTAGGCAATAAGCTTAATTACCTACGTTAGTAAGAAATGTAGGTAATTATGCTTATTACCTATGCTAGTTTAGCGTCGATAAATATTTACTAAAAAATTAAAAATTAAATATATCCATTATCGATGATTTTATCTAAATACCGATATAAACTTTATGTTGAAAATTATTTTTTTTGACATTTAATTTTTAGCATAGCTAATTAATCAAAATTTTTTGATGTTTACATTTTTATGTTGCTAATTGTTTTATTTACCTATACAAAATATTGCGCAGGTAAATTTTACATCGGTAAAACCTATATTTCTTATAGTGAAAATCAAAAGATATATCTTGAAAATATGTCGGACACTATTCCTAACCATGCCTGATCCAAAAATTATTTTCAGACATCGGGTAGGGCTTAAAGCCAATGACTTTAGTAAAACTCAAATCTGGATCTATTTCCAAGAATATAGCAAATATAAAAATTAATTAATATAAACATGATATTTAATTAATATAAATATAAAAATTAATTAATATAAATATAAAAATTAAGATAAATTAATTAATTATTTAATTAAAAAAATAGAAGGCCGGTGGGGGTGGTGGTGGTGGGGTAAGGGCCAGACGCAGTGGAGGAAGGAGTGATGGAGTAACAGTGGTGGTGGATGGCAGTAGGGGGTGGATGGTGGGTGGGATAAGAGCTGGTCGTGCGGGAGGGTGGTGGTAGGGGTGGGGTGTGGGGTGGCCACCGGAAGAAAAGAGGGCCGCGAGCATTGGTGGTGGGGGGTGGGGATGGGGGAGGGCAGTAGGGGTTGGACCGGCCAAATGGGGGGCAGAGGGAGGGGGCGCGGAGGAAGGGCATCAGATGGGAGAGAAAGGGAAGGGAAGAAGTAAACCTAAGGCGGCGACAGCGAAGAGCGGATGCAGTCGGGATCGGCGGAGAGGAGGAAGTCAGTTTCGATGGAGATGGAGTAAGTCAGGATCATGATGAGGAAGTCGGAAGAAAGAAAGAAAAATTATGGGATTTTAAAATCATCATTTGAAATGGCATTTCTAAAATCGTCATCTCAAATGATGCCATCTTTCTTTTTCTATTTTTTTTATGCTGGTTCCATGTAGAACGGCTGACTGGGTGTATGGATGGCTGACTGGCCTTAAAAATGCCATTCAGAATGACATTTTTTGGCTATAAAATCACCATCCTAAATGATATTTTAGTCTTTTGCATTATTTTAATATTTAAATTAAAACATGCATTAGTTAGATAAATATTTTTTTAAATTTTGCATTAGTTCGAAAAAAAAACTCTACCTAGTCAAGCTTTTTCCACCATCCCAATGAATGTAGTCTAGATGTATGAGAGGTAACTTAGGACTTGGTTGGTCAAATTATGAAAATCAGCTTATTTTAAAATTATTTTCTTTTCAAATGGAGTTTCAGAAAAAATGCTGTAAAAGAAAAGCAGTTTGTGTTTGATAAAATCATTTAATAAGCACTTTTATCAGTATCTGAGAAGCAGTTTATATTTGATAAATTTTTTAAAAAAAATATTTTTGACTATCAAATTATGAAAAAATATACGTATGATTTACATTATAATTAATATTATTTAAATAAATAAATAATTTTAAATATTCATTATGATTAATTTTAATTTAATTAAAATAAAAAATAATAAAAAAATAATAAAATTTTAATCAATATAAATACAATTGAACCAAAGGTAATACATATTGAATATTTTACATAATTTTTATACAATAATATACATGTATCAAAATACATCAAATACATTATTCACTAAATAATGGAGGGATTAGGTGAAAATAAATAAGAATAATTATGGTAAATAATAATTTTAAGTAAAAATATTTTTATCTTAAAAAAAAAATTTTTTTTTCTATTTTTAAGAGGAAATTTTAATTTTCTATTTTCTCTCCATAGCAAAAAAAATATTTCTGCTACCATTCAAAAGTAAATTATTTTTTAAAATAAACTTAACTAAATATTTTATTTTTTAAAATTAATAATTTTATAAAAACTATTTTTTTTAAAAGCTCGATCAAACAGATTTTTAGGCTCGAGAGATGCTGTTTTATGCTTTTGTGTTTTTTTTTTTTTCCTCGTAAAAGAGATGCTCCTGGGTTCATATCATATATCTGCTACAAGGCGGCAAGTTGACTCTGAAGCTAGAAAATTCAAATCTGTTCTCCTGCCCTCTCGGAAAAAGCATCCAATCAGTTCAGCGAGGCTTCCCGCTTCCTCAAATCTCTTACCACTCAACCTTTCCCACGGACGGACGCTCCCTTCCCCTCTCTCTCTCTCTCTATATATATATACCTATGTGATCACTCTACCCTTCATCCTCCCTGGTCAAAGCAATCCGTTAGTTAGGATATCTTTAATTTGACCATGTGGTAGATGTCGGCAACTAAAAGCTTGGTGCCGGCGTGCGTACGGAGCGAGCTATGGCATACGGCAGTCAACTCCCACGAGGCTGTCATCATATCGAGGCCCGATTCGTTTAATTCGTTTCTTTCCTGCGACGTTCCACGTGCTTTGCCCTACATTGTTTGCAGTCCGTGTAGGGCCAGGAGCTCATCCTTCAAACCTGAACTGAGGGCTGACGGCAGTTGGATGGATCATTACAGAAGCAGAATTGAATTGGAGGCTCCAAAACAATTTCTGACGAAATTATATGGCATCGCCAAACCTTGTCTAGGATCTTTGCCATTCATTTAATTAGCTCCATCATTCAACGTACCTAGGGATGACAAGTGATCGGGTCGGTGTGGGTTAGGGCTGGACCAGGTCACAGGCTGGCCGATGCATTTGGAGCGCTCAAACGTGTAACCTTTTGGGCTCAAACCAAAAATTTTAGATCTGATATACCGGGTTAGGCTGGAAAAATAGATCCGTTCAATACACGTCCAAGCTAGAGCTTGAGAATTAAAGCTTGGCCTACACCTATCCGAATTTTTTCTTATTTTTCTTATATAATTTATTTATACCTAGTGCATTGGGAGACTAAATTGGTACTTGCCGTTGATATGTGAAGTTAATAGGATAGCAAATATGTTGCAGATTGTTGATAAAATTTAATTATTAATATTTTATATTTTTAAAAAATATCTTTGAGTTTTTTAATATTTTTAAAATAAAAAAAAGATCATAAAACTTGAGGCTTGGTCTAATTAAGCCTGCAGTTTAAGGACTAGGGAACAAAGTTTGGCAGCTCAGCCTATAAACAGGTTTACTTAGGATAGACCAACTATACTACTATCCAAAAATTCTGGACCTTTATATGCATGCATACATATATTCTTTCAAATATCTGAAATATGCATCATGAAAGCCAAAGATTTATATGTATGTCCATATAGATGAAACTGTCTTAAAGAAATGCAAAACTACGAACATGAAACTTCAAATATTTTCCTTAAGATTGTCAAAAGAACTTATAATAAAGGCGACATAGTGATGGGCATGTTGAGTTCCCTTCTAATGCAATTAAATTAAGCATAAAAGGATTAAAGTTATGCAACATGATATGAAAATTATGTTGTGAATTTCTGACCTTTCTAAGCGCACGTGTGTGTGTGTCTCTCTCTCTCTATATATATATATGTACAGTGGCGGAGCCTGCCATAAAATATTGAGTTGGGGGGCGGCAAAATAATAATATATTGATAATTTTTAAATAAAATATTTTATAATAAATAGTAAAAAATATATATACTCAAAAATATCGATAAATATTTAATTTTATGTATAAATAAAGATAAATAAAAAAAATTACTTTATATCATCTACAAAATAATCTTGATTGTGTAAAAATCTCAATGATCTCTTTCATACACATTAATGCTCATGCTACCTGAAAGTTTTATTTTAGTCTCTAAATAGATAAAAAAAATTAAAAAATATCTTTACCTAAATTGCATGCGATGTTCTTTTAGATCCACAAAGTCATCAAGTATTGAATCTAAAGGTTTCAGCAATTTCTTTTTCTATATAAATAATTAAGTTATCTACAAGAAATTCATCTTTCATTTTATTACGAAGCCTTATTTTAATAATCTTCATAGCCGAAAATGCTCTTTTACTTATTGCTATAGACACTGAAAGAGTTAAAATAAGACGAACTAATCTATCAATAAGATAAAAAGTTTTCAACTTTTCTGTTTTTGCTAATCTTTGACATAACTCTGAAAGAGATAATAAATTTTGAAGCTGTGGATGTTTTGCTTTCTCAAAACCAAAATATTTCAATTGAAATCTCAAACTTATTTTTTCTTGATCAGTAAAATCAAGAGGATAATATTTTTCTACAAGATTGCAAATATCATCAATATTAAAGAATTTATAGCTATCCCTTGAATCCAAAGCAGAGCTGAGAGTCAAAAGCTTAATAGTCTGCTCATTAAATCTATTGATTAATTTCTGCAATTGAAAATCAATAGTAGCATTAAATATATCAAAATGATAATGGTGCTCTACAGTGATATGATCTCGTTGGCGACGACCTCTATCTTCAATATATTGTGCATCTAAATTAGGAATATCAATATCATATTTCTTAGAAAATAATATAATACTATCAAAAAAATTATTACAACCATCTTCTCTAAGTTTTTGAATGAGGACTTTTGTACTTGAAACTAAATGCAAAGCATTCAAAATATCTTGAGATTTTTGTTGTAAAGCATGACAAAGGATATCGGTAATACCCATAATTTCTTTCATCATATGTAAAATAAAAATAAATTCAAAAGATGTAATCATTTTAAGAGTTGCATTAGCATCTCCCCGTTGAGCATAAGTAGATCCATCTTGCTTTAAAATTTTAAGTACAGAATAAGTTGCACCAAACATATTTATAAGACTATAGATAGAATAAAAATGAGATCCCCAACGAGTATCACAAGCTCATTTTAAAGTGCCAATTTGATTAGCACCTCTTTCAGTTTCAAGTTCATTAATTGCTAACATATGTGCAATTTCAGCTGCTTGAGAAGCTTGTAATTCATCATGTCACTTACATGAATAGCCAACAATATTAATTATAAAAGTTAAATGTGAAAAGAACTCATGGACAAAAATTACCTCTCTAGATGCTGCAACCAAAGCCAATTGTAGTTTATGAGCAAAACAATGTACATAATATGCATAAGGACAATCATTAAAAAATAAAGCTTGTAATCCTTTCCATTCACCACGCATGTTACTAGCTCCATCATATCCTTGACCACGTATGTTTTGAATATCAAGACCATGATGAGAAAGAATAGAAGATATTTTATTCTTAAGAGTCAATGCAGATATGTCAGTGACATGAGCAATATCAAAAAAATGTTCTCTTATCAAGCCATCATTATCAACAAATCTTAAAAATAGAGCAATTTATTCTTTTTTAGACTCATCTCGTGCCTCATCAACAATAATACAAAATTTAGAATCTCCAATATCCTCATGAATCTTATTACGTATTTTATTTGCAAGAACATATAAAATTTCTTTTTGAATCTCATATGAAGAATATTTAGCTACAACAGGTGCATTTTCTAAAACAACATTTGCAACTTTATCATTGTATGAAGCTAAAAGACTAATCATCTCAAGAAAATTTTTTCGATTTTTTGAGCTAACAGTCTCATCATAACCTCTAAAAGCATAACCTTGAAATGCAAGCCAACGAACAACATCAATAGAAGTTTTGACTCACAATCTATTATTTTAAATCTGTTCAGAATACTGAGCATGCATAACTTTATCTATATGTCTAGATTGATTTATTAAATCAGTACAGGACTTTAGAGCATTATTATGCGGTGAGCAAGGATCCTCTCCAATGTGATTAAGAAAAGCACATCTTTTTTCATCATTTACTTTTTTCTAATTTTTAAAATCCTTAGCTACAAATATATCCCAACCAGGTCATCCACTAGATTTTATGTTAAAAAGATAACAAGGAAGACAAAATGCAGCATCTTTACTAGGAGAATATTCAAGCCAAGAGGAAAATTGTGTAAACCAAGAAGCTTGAAAATGACGGTGTTGCTTTTTAAATAATGGATAATTGGATAGTCACGGTTGATATGGTCCAGCTCTAAGATAAGCTCATCTAATTTCATCACATTGATTTATTGGATATTCCCACATTTGTGGACGTAATCCAGGATCACATTCTAAACAAGTAATGTCAAATTCTTTAAAAGACTTATCATGATTATGTTCAATTCTAAGAGATTTGGAAGGACGTCCTTCATGTTCTGAAATTTTAATATTAGAATTTAATAATCTATCATTTTTATTCAATTGAACATATTTTTTTTTTAAAAAAAGAATCAAGATTTTTTTGTTTTCCCATGAAACTTACAATACCTAAAATAAATCTACAAATTAAAAAACTAAAAAAAATCACAATGTTTCAAAGAGAACGTAAGTGATAGTCACCAATAACTTTTCTTCCTTGCTATGGGTTTTCAAAGCAATAGTTAACTTTTATCCAAAAAAGTAACAGTTTGATACCTTGCTGTGATCTATGAATTTTTAATTTTTAAAATTTTCTAAGAATCCAAAATTGTTGGGTCGAACTGTCGAAGAAAATACTGCAAACACAAAAAGCCCGAAGAGATGAAGATGCACTGGTGTTGTAGCTTGCTCGGAGAGATGAAGTTGCGCCTGGCATTGTAACTTGTCGACTTGCTGCTTGTAGTTTTTTTTTTTTGAGTGAAAGAAAGCAGCGTTGGTTTTGAAAACGAAGCAGCAGAGTAAAAGTCAAAAGAGAAAATGATGGAGAGGACAGATGAAGGGTCGCAGGACTTTAGCAGATATTTAATGAGACTATGAGAGGTCCGTGCATATGAGGCTTTTATATTTTGCACTTTCCCCGGAGTCCAGAGATGACCAATGGGCCAATGGCTAGGTGCAATAATTATGTTACTTTTTTATTCCTAGATGTATAACTAAAATAATAAAAATAAATAATTATATATATGTTTTATAATATTTTGGGAGGCCACTAGCCTCCTGATCTCTCATACGATTTTGCCCTCCACCACCGGCCATCATTTGTATATATATATTTGAAAACTTTTTTAGGGGGGGCAGTGGCTCCCCGTAGTTCCTCTTACCCTTCGCCAGTATAGATATATATATAAAGATAGATGAATTGGACTCCGCTCGATTGAATTTCAGTCCATATCCGATCAAATCTCCGACCATTGGATCAGCATGCATCTACGAGCATGCGCCTGAAAAGGCATGTCTGAAAATAAAATAGGTACGTGCCCATGCCTGTGCCTAAAAAAAATTTGCCAAAAAATTTTAAAAAAAACTCAACGCTGAAAAAAATTCAGAAAGAAAAGCCCTGCAATTGAAAAAAAAGGCCTATTTTTTTAGCTTTTTTAGTTTTTTTTTTCAGGTTTTTTTTTTGCCTAGAGGCACCTTCAGATGCCTCCAGGTCTTCAAAAAAAATAAAAAATTAAAAAAAAAAAAAACATAGGTGCAAGCACTTGAAAAAAAGAAAGAGGGAAAGAAGGCACCTTCTTTCCATCTTTCTTTTTTCTTCTAAATTTTTTTCAGGTTTTTTTCAGGTTTAGATTTTTTTTTGAATTTTTTTTAGGCTTTTTTTAGGTTTAGCTTTTTTTTTTCTAATTTTTTTAGGTGGGTCTATCTTTTTTCTATTTTTTTAGGTGCATGTACGCGTCTATTTTTTCAACCAACGCATCTTTTCAGGTGCACGCTCGAAGATGCATACTGATCGAACAGTCAAAGATTCAATTGGATATAGACTAGGCTCCAATCGATCGAAGTCCAATCTATCTTTCTCTATATATATGTAGAGAGAGAGATGGATTGGACTCCACTCAATTGGATTTCAGTCCATATCCGATCAGATCTTCGATCGTTGGATCGACGCGTATCTACGAGCATGCATCTGAAAAGACATGTCTTAAAAAAAATAGGTGTGTGCCTATGCATAAAAAAAAATTGCAAAAAAATTGAAAAAAAGACTCAACCCTAAAAAAATTCAGAAAAAAAGCCCTATAATTGAAAAAAAAAAAGGCCTATTTTTTTAGCTTTTTTAGTGTTTTTTCATTTTTTTAAATTTTTTTTCTAGCCTAGAGATGCATGAAGGTGTCTTCATATGCCTCCAAGTGTTCAAAAAAAATAAAAAATTAAAAAAAAAACATAGGCGCAAGCACCTGAAAAACAAGAAAGAGGGAAAGAAGGCGCCTTCTTTTCATCTTTCTCTTTTTTTCTAAATTTTTTTCAAGTTCAGATTTTTTTTTAATTTTTTTTAGGTTTTTTTTTGGTTCAGCTTTTTTTTTTGATTTTTTCAGGCAAGTATGTTTTTTTTTCTATTTTTTTTAGGTACATACGCGCGTCTGTTTTTTCAACCAACACATCTTTTCAAGCGCGCGCTCGAAGATGCATGCTGATCGAACGATCGAAGATCCAATTGGATATAGGCTGGGCTCCAGTCGATCAGAGCTCAGTCTATCTCTCTCTCTATATATATATATATTATTTTTAAAAGATAAATATGCTAATAAGAGATTTATACTACTACAAAAATGGCCTATGACGGCGCTTACTATGACAACGATTTTTGAAATCGCTGTCATAGCACCTATGGCAGTGATTTTTATTAACCACTGCTATAAGTCAGACCTATAGCAGTAATTTTTGTAACCACTGCTATAGGTCCGACATATAGCAGCGGTTAACGAAAACAACTACCGTAGATCGGACCTATAGCAGCAGTTATAAAAAGCCGCTACCGTAGGTCGACCTATAGCAGCGGTTCATTGTAATCGCTGCCATAAGTCAGACCTATAGCAGTGGTTAGTAAGAACTGCTGCTATAATCTGATTTATGGCAATAATTAATTATAATCGCCGCCATATATATATATATATATATATTTAAATATCATATAATTTTAAATTTTAATGTCTATCTTCACCGTTCATTATCTAAATAATTATTATTGGAATGTCGTCGCAAAAGATCGTCTCAATTCGATGGCCCTAGCTTCATCGATCAGAAAAATTTGATTTCGACGATCATGAACGATGATCTGATAGATGGAGACTTTCGATGGATTCAAAAATCTACAACGATGATCTCGGTGATGTTTGTAGTGTACTATCAAAGTTTCACTTCAATCAGATATTATTATCTTGGTCGGTTTAGTATAGGTTAGTTTTAACCGTTAAATGATAAATGATTGATCAAAGGACCAAACGGTGTCCGATTATGAGGTAATTTTTTTATAAATGATCTTGGATACTATTTTAATCATTTTTTATGATGGTGATTATAAAATTCAACTCGTGAGATGAAGAACGATCTAAAACTATACGTCTCCTGATAACCATTCTAAAACTTCACTGGTTGTTATGCTCGTGCTTTTGCAATATCTGCTCAACATGAATAGTTTATATGAAAATAATTTTAATTTTACTATCATCATCATATAAAATATTTAAAATTATAATAAAGATCATTTAACTAAAAAATTATCTCATAATTGAATATCGTTTAACTCTTTGATCGCTTGTTTCTAATTTAATGACCAAAATCATTCCATACTAAATTGACTATGATAACGATATCCGATTGAAGTAAAACTTTGATAGTATGCTACAAACATCATCAAGATCATTGTTACAGATTTTTGAACCTATTGAACATCTATCTATCAGATCATCGCATCGTCATTCGTGATCATCGAAATCAATTTTTTTTTATCGATGAAGCTAAGGCCATCGGATCGAGGCGAATTATAAAGATGGACATTAAATTTTAAAATTATATAATATTTAAAAAAAATAAAAAAAAATATTTTTCATCTATGATAGTGGTTATCAAAAATCGCCGCCATAGATCTTGATCTATGACAGCGATTTTAGATAACCGCTGTCGTAGATCTATGGTAGCGGTTAATAATCGCTACCATAGGTTAGACTAAAAATTCTCAAATTTTTTTTTTCCTCCCATGCGTACTTAATCTCTCTCACTCTCTCTCTCCCCCTCCTCTTCGTCGTCGGTAAGGCTCCTCTCCTCCGACAGGCGTCGCCCCTCCTCCCCCTCCAACTGGCATCGCCCCCATTCCCCGTCGATCAGTGCAGCCCCTCCTTCCCCCTCTCTCTCCGGCCCCCATCCCCGACCGCCCCTCCCTACCACCCTCCACTCATTCCCCCACCCCTCCATCCGACCCTCCCTCAACCCCCAACAAAATTCCCCCTTTAACGAATCTCCATCCGACCCTCCCTCGGCCCCCACGAAATCTCCCCTTCGACGAACCCCATCGGACCTCACTCTGCCCCCCGCAAAACCCACCCCACCCCCCACCCCCCCGCCCCTCCATCCAACCCTCCCTTGGTCCCTAGCGATCCCCCCTCCAGTGAACCCCCATCCGAACCTCCTTCGACCTCCGCGAAATCCCCCCCATCCCTCCATCTGACCCTTCCTCGGTCCCTAGCGAATTGCCCCCTTCGACGAACCTCCATCTGACCCTCCTTCAGCCCCCACGAAACCCCACCCCCTACCACCACCATTCTGACCCTCTTTCGATAGAGTGCGAAGCCTCCTTCGGCCTCCTCGTCACTGTGCCCCCTCCCCTGGCCCCCCATCCCCGACCGCTCCTGCTCTATCTTTTTTTCTCTCTTTTTCTCTCTTCTCTATCTCACTATCTTGCTTTTATTTTGTAGATTACCTCTAGTGCCATCGTCCTCCTCTAGCATCATCACTGACGATCCTCGAAACTTTCGATACGACCCGCTCTCTATAGCCACAAGTATAATTTTTTTTTAATTTTATAGTATTATATATTAATCATGTATATTTATAATAATTTATAAAATATTTATAATAAATATTATAAATATTTATTATAAATATTATAATTATCTACATGCCATAGTTTTTGGATCGTGCCATGGTGGTAGCCTTGGGCCGTGCCATGTCGGCGACTGTGGACTAGATCTGTCAATGGGTTGAGTTTGGATTGAAATCTGAATATTCGAATTCGGATCCAATTTTAATTATCAGTATCAGATCCGAATTCGAATATTCGATGGGTTTGTACTTGAGAGAGGAAGGGAGGGATCCGACCTCGCCGCCATCATTGAGAGGGAAGGGGTTTGGCCTCATCGATGAGAGAGATCGAGAGAGGAACAGTGGGAGATCGAGAGAGCAAGAGAGGGTGGGAGGGGGTTTGACCTCGTCAACATCACTAGGAGGGATGGGATCTGGCCTTACCGACGAGGAAGATCGAGAGAGTGAGAGAGGGAGGGATGGGGTCCAGCCTCGCTGGTGAGAAAGATCGAGAGAGGGAGAGAGGAAGATCGAGAGATGAAAAAGCTGAGAGGAAAGGGTTCGGCCTCACTATCATTGTCGATGCGAGAGATCGAGAGAGGGAGAGAGGGAGTGATTGAGGGGATGGCACACAGCCGAGCCGGCTCGGCTACAAGGAAGATCAAGAGATGGAAAAGCTGGGAGGGAGGGGTTCGGCCTCGCCACCATCGTCGATAAGAGAGATCGAGAGAGCGATCAAGGAGATGGCACACAGTCGAGTCGGCTCGGATATGCAGTCGAGTCGGTTTGGGCTATGATCAAGCCGGCTGGGGGAGGACCCTAGCCGGATGTCTCAAGCACGGAGCCAACTATCTTAGGCACGAAGTCGGCTCGACTTTCAAGCGAATAGAATTTGATATATCATGATTGTCGGGGATAAACCCCGCTCCCGTCAAAGTCTAGTTCGATGCTCAACCCGATGCAACCAATAGCCGCAGAAAAACTTCAGCGGACGGGTCTTAGCCTAACCCTTATAGCCGATCGAACTGCTCTCGAGCTCCTTCGGACTCCCAACGGTCGGGCCTCAGCCGAAGTCCTTCAACTAGGCCTCAGCCGAGCTCCTTCGGACTTCTCAGTGTCCAAACTCCTCAGCGGTCGTCCCTCGATCGAACTCTCCAACGGTCGAGCTCCTTGAACTCCAAGCGATCGGGCTTTAGCCGAACGGCCCAGTGATTGAGCTCCTTCGGACTCCCAACGACCGGGCCTCAGTTGAAGTCCTTCAACCGGGCCTCAGCCAAGCTCCTTCGAACTTTTCAATGGCCGAACTCCTCAGTGGTCGTCCCTCAGTCGAACTTCTAGCGACTGAGCTCCTACTGAACTCCCCAGCGGTCAAGCCTTAGCCGCGTACCTCCAGTCGGACGCCCACGGGAGCCGAACTCCTTCCAAGCTTCCTCTTCAAGAGCTCGAATTCCTCCGGAATGGACACACGATGAAGGCCTTCAACCCTTCATTCGGTTGGCTGTGCAGCCGTCACCATCAACCCACCACGGACGGCACCTCCCTGAGAGACTGACTTCGTCGAACCTTGAGCGACCCGCCAGCACGTGGCAGTAGCTATCACCATCAATCCAC
>QRFJ01000062.1:2091224-2448666 GCA_006176705.1 Cocos nucifera
AAGCATAACCTTGAAATGCAAGCCAACGAACAACATCAATAGAAGTTTTGACTCACAATCTATTATTTTAAATCTGTTCAGAATACTGAGCATGCATAACTTTATCTATATGTCTAGATTGATTTATTAAATCAGTACACAGGACTTTAGAGCATTATTATGCGGTGAGCAAGGATCCTCTCCAATGTGATTAAGAAAAGCACATCTTTTTTCATCATTTACTTTTTTCTAATTTTTAAAATCCTTAGCTACAAATATATCCCAACCAGGTCATCCACTAGATTTTATGTTAAAAAGATAACAAGGAAGACAAAATGCAGCATCTTTACTAGGAGAATATTCAAGCCAAGAGGAAAATTGTGTAAACCAAGAAGCTTGAAAATGACGGTGTTGCTTTTTAAATAATGGATAATTGGATAGTCACGGTTGATATGGTCCAGCTCTAAGATAAGCTCATCTAATTTCATCACATTGATTTATTGGATATTCCCACATTTGTGGACGTAATCCAGGATCACATTCTAAACAAGTAATGTCAAATTCTTTAAAAGACTTATCATGATTATGTTCAATTCTAAGAGATTTGGAAGGACGTCCTTCATGTTCTGAAATTTTAATATTAGAATTTAATAATCTATCATTTTTATTCAATTGAACATATTTTTTTTTTAAAAAAAGAATCAAGATTTTTTTGTTTTCCCATGAAACTTACAATACCTAAAATAAATCTACAAATTAAAAAACTAAAAAAAATCACAATGTTTCAAAGAGAACGTAAGTGATAGTCACCAATAACTTTTCTTCCTTGCTATGGGTTTTCAAAGCAATAGTTAACTTTTATCCAAAAAAGTAACAGTTTGATACCTTGCTGTGATCTATGAATTTTTAATTTTTAAAATTTTCTAAGAATCCAAAATTGTTGGGTCGAACTGTCGAAGAAAATACTGCAAACACAAAAAGCCCGAAGAGATGAAGATGCACTGGTGTTGTAGCTTGCTCGGAGAGATGAAGTTGCGCCTGGCATTGTAACTTTGACTTCTGACTTGCTGCTTGTAGTTTTTTTTTTTTGAGTGAAAGAAAGCAGCGTTGGTTTTGAAAACGAAGCAGCAGAGTAAAAGTCAAAAGAGAAAATGATGGAGAGGACAGATGAAGGGTCGCAGGACTTTAGCAGATATTTAATGAGACTATGAGAGGTCCGTGCATATGAGGCTTTTATATTTTGCACTTTCCCCGGAGTCCAGAGATGACCAATGGGCCAATGGCTAGGTGCAATAATTATGTTACTTTTTTATTCCTAGATGTATAACTAAAATAATAAAAATAAATAATTATATATATGTTTTATAATATTTTGGGAGGCCACTAGCCTCCTGATCTCTCATACGATTTTGCCCTCCACCACCGGCCATCATTTGTATATATATATTTGAAAACTTTTTTAGGGGGGGCAGTGGCTCCCCGTAGTTCCTCTTACCCTTCGCCAGTATAGATATATATATAAAGATAGATGAATTGGACTCCGCTCGATTGAATTTCAGTCCATATCCGATCAAATCTCCGACCATTGGATCAGCATGCATCTACGAGCATGCGCCTGAAAAGGCATGTCTGAAAATAAAATAGGTACGTGCCCATGCCTGTGCCTAAAAAAAATTTGCCAAAAAATTTTAAAAAAAACTCAACGCTGAAAAAAATTCAGAAAGAAAAGCCCTGCAATTGAAAAAAAAGGCCTATTTTTTTAGCTTTTTTAGTTTTTTTTTTCAGGTTTTTTTTTTGCCTAGAGGCACCTTCAGATGCCTCCAGGTCTTCAAAAAAAATAAAAAATTAAAAAAAAAAAAAACATAGGTGCAAGCACTTGAAAAAAAGAAAGAGGGAAAGAAGGCACCTTCTTTCCATCTTTCTTTTTTCTTCTAAATTTTTTTCAGGTTTTTTTCAGGTTTAGATTTTTTTTTGAATTTTTTTTAGGCTTTTTTTAGGTTTAGCTTTTTTTTTTCTAATTTTTTTAGGTGGGTCTATCTTTTTTCTATTTTTTTAGGTGCATGTACGCGTCTATTTTTTCAACCAACGCATCTTTTCAGGTGCACGCTCGAAGATGCATACTGATCGAACAGTCAAAGATTCAATTGGATATAGACTAGGCTCCAATCGATCGAAGTCCAATCTATCTTTCTCTATATATATGTAGAGAGAGAGATGGATTGGACTCCACTCAATTGGATTTCAGTCCATATCCGATCAGATCTTCGATCGTTGGATCGACGCGTATCTACGAGCATGCATCTGAAAAGACATGTCTTAAAAAAAATAGGTGTGTGCCTATGCATAAAAAAAAATTGCAAAAAAATTGAAAAAAAGACTCAACCCTAAAAAAATTCAGAAAAAAAGCCCTATAATTGAAAAAAAAAAAGGCCTATTTTTTTAGCTTTTTTAGTGTTTTTTCATTTTTTTAAATTTTTTTTCTAGCCTAGAGATGCATGAAGGTGTCTTCATATGCCTCCAAGTGTTCAAAAAAAATAAAAAATTAAAAAAAAAACATAGGCGCAAGCACCTGAAAAACAAGAAAGAGGGAAAGAAGGCGCCTTCTTTTCATCTTTCTCTTTTTTTCTAAATTTTTTTCAAGTTCAGATTTTTTTTTAATTTTTTTTAGGTTTTTTTTTGGTTCAGCTTTTTTTTTTGATTTTTTCAGGCAAGTATGTTTTTTTTTCTATTTTTTTTAGGTACATACGCGCGTCTGTTTTTTCAACCAACACATCTTTTCAAGCGCGCGCTCGAAGATGCATGCTGATCGAACGATCGAAGATCCAATTGGATATAGGCTGGGCTCCAGTCGATCAGAGCTCAGTCTATCTCTCTCTCTATATATATATATATTATTTTTAAAAGATAAATATGCTAATAAGAGATTTATACTACTACAAAAATGGCCTATGACGGCGCTTACTATGACAACGATTTTTGAAATCGCTGTCATAGCACCTATGGCAGTGATTTTTATTAACCACTGCTATAAGTCAGACCTATAGCAGTAATTTTTGTAACCACTGCTATAGGTCCGACATATAGCAGCGGTTAACGAAAACAACTACCGTAGATCGGACCTATAGCAGCAGTTATAAAAAGCCGCTACCGTAGGTCGACCTATAGCAGCGGTTCATTGTAATCGCTGCCATAAGTCAGACCTATAGCAGTGGTTAGTAAGAACTGCTGCTATAATCTGATTTATGGCAATAATTAATTATAATCGCCGCCATATATATATATATATATATATTTAAATATCATATAATTTTAAATTTTAATGTCTATCTTCACCGTTCATTATCTAAATAATTATTATTGGAATGTCGTCGCAAAAGATCGTCTCAATTCGATGGCCCTAGCTTCATCGATCAGAAAAATTTGATTTCGACGATCATGAACGATGATCTGATAGATGGAGACTTTCGATGGATTCAAAAATCTACAACGATGATCTCGGTGATGTTTGTAGTGTACTATCAAAGTTTCACTTCAATCAGATATTATTATCTTGGTCGGTTTAGTATAGGTTAGTTTTAACCGTTAAATGATAAATGATTGATCAAAGGACCAAACGGTGTCCGATTATGAGGATAATTTTTTTATAAATGATCTTGGATACTATTTTAATCATTTTTTATGATGGTGATTATAAAATTCAACTCGTGAGATGAAGAACGATCTAAAACTATACGTCTCCTGATAACCATTCTAAAACTTCACTGGTTGTTATGCTCGTGCTTTTGCAATATCTGCTCAACATGAATAGTTTATATGAAAATAATTTTAATTTTACTATCATCATCATATAAAATATTTAAAATTATAATAAAGATCATTTAACTAAAAAATTATCTCATAATTGAATATCGTTTAACTCTTTGATCGCTTGTTTCTAATTTAATGACCAAAATCATTCCATACTAAATTGACTATGATAACGATATCCGATTGAAGTAAAACTTTGATAGTATGCTACAAACATCATCAAGATCATTGTTACAGATTTTTGAACCTATTGAACATCTATCTATCAGATCATCGCATCGTCATTCGTGATCATCGAAATCAATTTTTTTTTATCGATGAAGCTAAGGCCATCGGATCGAGGCGAATTATAAAGATGGACATTAAATTTTAAAATTATATAATATTTAAAAAAAATAAAAAAAAATATTTTTCATCTATGATAGTGGTTATCAAAAATCGCCGCCATAGATCTTGATCTATGACAGCGATTTTAGATAACCGCTGTCGTAGATCTATGGTAGCGGTTAATAATCGCTACCATAGGTTAGACTAAAAATTCTCAAATTTTTTTTTTCCTCCCATGCGTACTTAATCTCTCTCACTCTCTCTCTCCCCCTCCTCTTCGTCGTCGGTAAGGCTCCTCTCCTCCGACAGGCGTCGCCCCTCCTCCCCCTCCAACTGGCATCGCCCCCATTCCCCGTCGATCAGTGCAGCCCCTCCTTCCCCCTCTCTCTCCGGCCCCCATCCCCGACCGCCCCTCCCTACCACCCTCCACTCATTCCCCCCACCCCTCCATCCGACCCTCCCTCAACCCCCAACAAAATTCCCCCTTTAACGAATCTCCATCCGACCCTCCCTCGGCCCCCACGAAATCTCCCCTTCGACGAACCCCATCGGACCTCACTCTGCCCCCCGCAAAACCCCACCCCCCCCCCACCCCCCCCGCCCTCCATCCAACCCTCCCTTGGTCCCTAGCGATCCCCCCTCCAGTGAACCCCCATCCGAACCTCCTTCGACCTCCGCGAAATCCCCCCCATCCCTCCATCTGACCCTTCCTCGGTCCCTAGCGAATTGCCCCCTTCGACGAACCTCCATCTGACCCTCCTTCAGCCCCCACGAAACCCCACCCCCTACCACCACCATTCTGACCCTCTTTCGATAGAGTGCGAAGCCTCCTTCGGCCTCCTCGTCACTGTGCCCCCTCCCCGGCCCCCCATCCCCGACCGCTCCTGCTCTATCTTTTTTTCTCTCTTTTTCTCTCTTCTCTATCTCACTATCTTGCTTTTATTTTGTAGGATTACCTCTAGTGCCATCGTCCTCCTCTAGCATCATCACTGACGATCCTCGAAACTTTCGATACGACCCGCTCTCTATAGCCACAAGTATAATTTTTTTTTAATTTTATAGTATTATTTATTAATCATGTATATTTATAATAATTTATAAAATATTTATAATAAATATTATAAATATTTATTATAAATATTATAATTATCTACATGCCATAGTTTTTGGATCGTGCCATGGTGGTAGCCTTGGGCCGTGCCATGTCGGCGACTGTGGACTAGATCTGTCAATGGGTTGAGTTTGGATTGAAATCTGGAATATTCGAATTCGGATCCAATTTTAATTATCAGTATCAGATCCGAATTCGAATATTCGATGGGTTTGTACTTGAGAGAGGAAGGGAGGGATCCGACCTCGCCGCCATCATTGAGAGGGAAGGGGTTTGGCCTCATCGATGAGAGAGATCGAGAGAGGAACAGTGGGAGATCGAGAGAGCAAGAGAGGGTGGGAGGGGGTTTGACCTCGTCAACATCACTAGGAGGGATGGGGATCTGGCCTTACCGACGAGGAAGATCGAGAGAGTGAGAGAGGGAGGGATGGGGTCCAGCCTCGCTGGTGAGAAAGATCGAGAGAGGGAGAGAGGAAGATCGAGAGATGAAAAAGCTGAGAGGAAAGGGTTCGGCCTCACTATCATTGTCGATGCGAGAGATCGAGAGAGGGAGAGAGGGAGTGATTGAGGGGATGGCACACAGCCGAGCCGGCTCGGCTACAAGGAAGATCAAGAGATGGAAAAGCTGGGAGGGAGGGGTTCGGCCTCGCCACCATCGTCGATAAGAGAGATCGAGAGAGCGATCAAGGAGATGGCACACAGTCGAGTCGGCTCGGATATGCAGTCGAGTCGGTTTGGGCTATGATCAAGCCGGCTGGGGGAGGACCCTAGCCGGATGTCTCAAGCACGGAGCCAACTATCTTAGGCACGAAGTCGGCTCGACTTTCAAGCGAATAGAATTTGATATATCATGATTGTCGGGGATAAACCCCGCTCCCGTCAAAGTCTAGTTCGATGCTCAACCCGATGCAACCAATAGCCGCAGAAAAACTTCAGCGGACGGGTCTTAGCCTAACCCTTATAGCCGATCGAACTGCTCTCGAGCTCCTTCGGACTCCCAACGGTCGGGCCTCAGCCGAAGTCCTTCAACTAGGCCTCAGCCGAGCTCCTTCGGACTTCTCAGTGTCCAAACTCCTCAGCGGTCGTCCCTCGATCGAACTCTCCAACGGTCGAGCTCCTTGAACTCCAAGCGATCGGGCTTTAGCCGAACGGCCCAGTGATTGAGCTCCTTCGGACTCCCAACGACCGGGCCTCAGTTGAAGTCCTTCAACCGGGCCTCAGCCAAGCTCCTTCGAACTTTTCAATGGCCGAACTCCTCAGTGGTCGTCCCTCAGTCGAACTTCTAGCGACTGAGCTCCTACTGAACTCCCCAGCGGTCAAGCCTTAGCCGCGTACCTCCAGTCGGACGCCCACGGGAGCCGAACTCCTTCCAAGCTTCCTCTTCAAGAGCTCGAATTCCTCCGGAATGGACACACGATGAAGGCCTTCAACCCTTCATTCGGTTGGCTGTGCAGCCGTCACCATCAACCCACCACGGACGGCACCTCCCTGAGAGACTGACTTCGTCGAACCTTGAGCGACCCGCCAGCACGTGGCAGTAGCTATCACCATCAATCCACCGCAGACGGTACCTCCCGAAGAGACTGACTCCATCGAACCTCAAGCGGCCCACCGGCATGCGGCTGCAGCCATCACCATCAAGCTCCTCTATAAAAGGGATCCTCCAGATACGCTAATCTCTCTAATCTCTAAGCTCTCCTCTTCTCCTTCAAGCTCCGAAACTCATTCCGAGCACTCCACTCCTGTTGGCCATAGCTGACTTGATGGTCAGAGGGTCCTGCTGGAGCCACCCTCCACCGACTCCGGATGGGACTTTATTTTGTAGATCCCCGGCGGCGACCTCATCAGCCTCCGCTCCAGCAGACTCCGACGACGATCAAAATCTGCATCAACAGATTGGCGCTAGAAGGAGGGCACGGCGATGATTTCTCTCTTAAAGAAAGCTGAAGTTTCCTTGTTCTTAAAGGAGTGCTCGGCAACGATCTCTCTCTTTCCACTCTAGAGTTCTCTCTTCTTCCTCTTTCGGATTTTTTTCCAAAAAAGATGCCCCCCAGGAGAGCCTCGACCCGGCGATCAGCGGCCTCCGCGGTCCGATCCTGTTCAGATCCGTCCGCTCCCGCTCCAGCCTCGGTGATCTAGGCTCACTCTGTAGTCGCGGTGGACGTAGAGCAGTTTAACCTACTCATCCAGCAGGTTCGTGGTCTCACGGAGGCAGTGCAGACGGTGCAGGCCCTGCACCAGCAGGCCCCAGTACCAACTCAACCGACACGGGATTCCCCAGAGTCGTGTGGTCCAGTCCAGGGGCAACCGACATGGGCTACCCAACCTCCCATCCCCGAAAGAGAAAGGCACCAGAGGGAGAGCCCCTGCTCGGACCGCGGCTCGACCCAGGGTGAAGCTTCGCATCCGTTCGACAAGAAGACCTTGGAAATCAGAGACTGCGAAGATCTCCTGGATCAAAGGCTCTTAGAAATAAGCCGACAAATCGAAGAACTCCATCACACTCCATCCTCACGCGGTAATGACATCTGCACTGACCCTCCTTTTTCATAGAAAATCATGCAGGAATCGATTCCGCCGAACTTCAAGCTCCCACAGTTCGAGAGCTACGATGGGACCATCGATCCGGTCGACCACCTGAAAGCCTTTCGGACAATGATGCTACTCCATGATGCGTCAGACGCTATTCTGTGCCAGGCTTTCCCCTCTACCCTTAAAGGGACCGCCAGAAACTGGTACTCGGCGCTCAAGTCGAGTACCATCTTATCGTTTGACCAGATGAGTCGATAGTTCGTGGCTCACTTTGTCAATAGTCGGCATCCGCGCTGAGGTTCGGATTTCTTAATGACCATCAGGTAGAAGAAGGGAAAATCCATCCGAGCTTACATCATCCAGTTCAATGCTACTGCACTAGAGGTCCGAGAATTGGATCAGTCAGTCGCCATGGCCGCTCTCAAGGGCGGCCTTCAGAAGAACGACCTACTGTTCTCTCTGAAAAAGAAGTATCCTAGGGACTTTGCCGACATGTTGGCTCAGGTCGAAAGTTATGCCCGGGCAGAGAAGGCCTTCGAGGCTAAGGATGACGAAGCCAGCGGTAAGCAACGAGTCGATGGGCCAGGCAGGCCCGTCGAAGAAAAGAAGTGGACTGAAGCTCGACCGCATTCCTGGACTCCCCCTGGTCGTGGGCGAGCCCGGACTCCCCCTTAGGCTCGGAGGCGGGGAAGCTCTGATGGAAGGGCACGCCAAGGTTCCCCTCAGCACCGAAGTTCTTCCCGACGATGATAATTTCACAACTACGTCCCCCTTAACGCTCCGAAGACTCAAGTACTGATGGAGATCCGGGAGCGACTTTCGAGACCAGAGAGAATGCGTTCCCATCCTAGCAAGCACAATCCCAACAAGTTCTGCCTTTACCATCGCGACCACGGTCATGATACCGAGGAGTGCATCCAACTCCAGGATGAGATCGAAGAGCTCGTCAGGCAGGGCAGACTTAGTCGGTTTCTACGAAGACGGCCTGAGGAGAAGGAAGATCGGCCAAGAGCGTTACCGCCAAGTGGGAAAAACCAGCAAGAAGATTGACTGCCCCTTGGCGTTATCAATACTATCTCAGGAAGACCCCAACAAGTGGAGACCAGCGGATCCGGAGGATCGATGAAGAGGCGGAGGATCGTGGAGCCCATGACCTTCACCGAGGAGGATGGTCGGGGAATCCAATTTTCGCACAATGATGCGGTTGTAATTTCTTTAAATATTGCTGACTACGATGTACGCCGCATCCTGATAGATAATGGAAGCTCGACCGATGTGTTCTTTTACGATGTCTTCTCAAAAATGTTCCTGTCCGACGATCGCTTGGGATTGATGAATTCTCCGCTGGTAGGATTTGCTGGCAACACCGTACCAATCGAAGGCATAATAACATTGACCATAGCGGCAGGGCAGCGCCCGAAGCTAGCCAAAGCTCGGGTCGACTTCTTGGTCGTAAGGACCCCGTCCGCCTATAACGCAATCCTTGGCCGACCTGGTCTAAATGCACTCCGGACGGTAGTATCAATCTATTATTTGAAGATGAAGTTTCCGACAAATCACGGGGTCGAAGAAGTCAGAGGAAACCAGGTTCTGACGAGATATTGCTACTCGATCGCCCTGCATATGGGAGATCAGTGCGACCCTTATCTTGTTGATGGATTGAACGTCTGCGATGACCTCACTGAGAAGCGGAGTGAGCCTGCGGAGGATCTTGTCTCTATGTCCTTGAATGATGAAAACCCAGAGCATGTGGTGCAGATCGGCTCCAACTTCGTGGTCGAGGTTCGAGAGCAGCTTATTGCTTTCCTTAGAAGAAACACGGACGTCTTCGCCTGGACCTCGATGGATATGTCGGGGATCGATGCCGAGGTCATGGAACATCGGTTGGCCGTCGATCCGAGGCACCGATCGATAAGAGAAAAGCTGTGCCACCATGCCCCGGAGAGGCAGAAAGCGATCGTCGAAGAAGTAGACAAGCTCCTCAAAATCGGACTCATCCGGAAGGTTAGCTATCTGACCTGGGTCTCGAACGTGGTTCTTGTCAAGAAAGCGAATAACAAGTGGAGGATGTGCATCGACTTCAAGAAGCTGAACAAGGCTTGCCCGAAGGATAGCTACCCCCTACCCAAGATCGACCAGCTGGTGGACGCAACCTCGGGCCATGAGCTCCTCACCTTTATGGATGCCTTTTTTGGCTATAACAAGATATGCATGGCGCCCGAGGATGAAGAGAAGACCGCCTTCATTACTGACCGAGGTCTCTATTGCTACAGGGTCATGCCTTTTGGACTCAAGAATGCAGGGGCAACATACCAGTGTTTGGTTAATAAGGTCTTCAAGGAGCAGATCGGCTGCAACATGGAGGTGTACGTAGATGACATGCTCGTCAAAAGTCGAGCTTCAACAGACCACCTGGCCGACCTTGAAGAGACCTTCGGTGCACTCAGGAAGCACAAGATGAAGCTAAACCCAACCAAATGTTCCTTTGGTGTGATCTCCAAAAAATTTCTCGGGTTCATGGTGTCGAGATGCAGAATCGAGGCAAATCCCCAAAAAATTCGAGCCATTCAAAAAATGGCCCTTCCAAGGACGATCAAGGAAGTTCAGCGCCTAGCCGGGAAGGTGGCATCCCTAAATCGCTTCATCTCAAGGTCGGTCGAACGATGCATGCCCTTCTTCGAGGTTCTTAGATGATCGAAGGACTTCTACTGGATGGTGGAGTGCTAATAGACATTCGAGGAGCTCAAAAACTACCTCGGCACACCCCCTCTGTTGGCAAAGCCCAAACTTGGGGAAAAATTATTCCTATACCTAGTTGTCTCCCCGGTGGCCCTGGCAGCAGTCCTAGTCAGGAAGGAAGCAAAGATGCAACGATCGGTCTACTACGTGAGCCGAGTCCTAAGGCACGCGGAGACCAGGTACTCTAGGATAGAAAAACTAACTTACTATCTTCTAATTGCTGCTAGGAGGCTCCGACCTTACTTTCAGGAGCACACAATAATAGTCCTCACGGACCAACCAATAAAAGCAATTCTCCACCGAGCAGACGCTTCTGAAAGAATCGCAAAATGGGCAATCGAGCTCACAGAGTTCAACATCAACTACCACCCCAGGCCATTGATCAAAGCCCAGATATTGGCGGATTTTGTGTTGGAATGCACCATTCCAGTTCAAGTCGAGCTTGAATCGAGTGAAACTAGCACCAGAGCGAGGCCGAACTTCGATGAAGCCGAGCTGTCACGGTCGATCCTCTCCACAGAGAGCATCAACCTCCCTGAAGGTTCCTGGGCTCTGCATGTGGATGGTTCGTCCAACTCCGCTGGAGCTAGCACGGGGCTGGGCTTGATCAGCCCCGAAGGAGTCGTCGTCGAATACGCGCTGCGTCTCGAATTCCCCATGATCAATAATGGGGCCGAGTACGAAGTGCTGATCGTCGGATTAAAGATAGTGAGGGAATTAAAAATAGATCGGCTTCAAGTCTACAGCGATTCTCAGCTGGTGGTTGATCAAGTTGACGGTGGCTACGAGGCGTGGGAGAAAAGCATGGTGAGGTACCTTGGGAAAGTAAAGGACTTGATCCCGGCCTTTGGTAGTTTCGGCATTCAGCACATCCCAAGGGTGAAAAATGTAAGAGCCGACCTTCTCTCCAAGTTGGCCGCTTCAATGCCGGCTGAACTGCCCAAAGAAGTATTTTTGAAAACTTTGAAGTGTCCGACCACAGAGAAATCTCAGGCCATGCTGCAGACAGAATTCGAGCCCAATTGGATCGACCCATTGATCGCCTACCTTCAAGAGGGGGTCCTTCCCTGCGACCGAAAGGAAGCTTGGAAGCTCAGGAATCAAGCCTTCCGCTATGTCTTGTACGAAGGCAGGTTGTATAAGAGATCGTACTTCCTCCCGTTGCTGAGATGTCTCCGACCTTCAGAGGCCGACCTCACGCTATGGGATGTGCACGAAGGACTCTGCGGAAGTCACGTAGGAGCCAGGTCCTTATCGCAAAAACTACTTCGATGGGGGTACTACTAGCAGACTCTATTTCACGATTCCGTGGAATATGTAAAGAGGTGCGACCGCTGTCAGAAGAATGCCAGAATGCAGAGGCAGCCAGCATCCGAACTCACTCCGCTCAACTCACCCTGGCCGTTTGCACAGTGGGGAATGGATATACTCGGCCCCTTCCCAACAGCGTCTGGGCAGTGGAAGTTCCTCCTGATCACGATCGACTTCATCAAGTGGGTCGAGGCCGAATCACTCGCAAAGATTACCAAGGCCAAGGTGCAGGACTTCGTTTGGAAGTCACTAGTCTGTCGGTTCTGCCTACCCTGAATCCTCATAACCGACAATGGACGACAATTCGCCAGGGGAAGGTTCGTCGAGTTCTGTGAAGGACTAAACATCTCCCACTGCTTCACATCCGTGGCTCACTCGCAGGCTAATGGGGAAGCTGAGATAACCAATCGGATCCTGCTGCAAGAAATCAAAGCAAGACTCGACAGGGCAAAAGGGACCTAGGTGGACGAACTCTACCATATCCTCTGGGCATACCGAACTACTCAGAGGGTGCCAACCAAAGAAACACCCTTCGCCTTGGCCTTCGGTACTGAGGCAGTTATCCCGGTCGAGCTTAAGCTCCCGTCTGCATGAGTCGTGGGCTTCAACGAGCGGCACAACCCCTAGGACCTCAGAGTCAACCTCGACCTTTTGGAAAAAAAGAGGGAGGAAGCCCGCATTCGGATCGCAGCCTACAAACAGAAGGTGGCTCGATACTACAACTCCAGAGTTAAAAACAAGATGTTCAGAGTGGAGGACTTAGTGCTCCGACGAGCCATTGTCACTTAGCCTCAGAGTCAAGGGAAGCTCGCCCCAAACTGGGAAGGTCCGTATGAGGTGACGGAGTTCATCCGACCCGGAACTTATCACCTGAAGGAACTCGAAGGGATAGTGCTTTTCCGATCGTAGAACTCAGAAAATCTGAGGATGTATTATCAGTAGACTTCCTTTAAAAACTCCTTTGCTCTGCATTATTGGTTTCTGGCATTACGTGATGGCAGGAAAGAAATAAGCGAGAGTAGCCCGTTAGAAACAGGAGGAGAACCTCGACCTGACGCAAGTAGATCAAAGATCCCTAAACCTCGACTGCAGGAGATAAGATCTCCTTCGGGGCAACATCGACCATGGGAAATAAGATCTTCCCAAAATCGAAGGCCTCGTTCACCTTAGACGAGACGGGGGGAGACAGGCGACGGTCTGAATGTGCCCCCATAGTCCGTTAGGAACAGGAGGAGGACCTCGTCCTAACGCGAGCAAAGTCGAAAACCTTGTTCACCTTAGACGAGATGGGGGGAGAGGCTCGGACGACGGTCCGCATGTGCCCCCACAGTCCATTAGGAACAGGAGGAGGACCTCATCCTAACGCGAGCAAAGTCGAAGGCCTCATTCACCCTAGACGAGATGGGGGAGAGGCTCGGACGACGGTCCGCATGTGCCCCCACAGTCCATTAGGAATAGGAGGAGGACCTCGTCCTAATGCGAGCAAAGTCGAAGGCCTCGTTCACCCTAGACGAGATGGGGGGAGAGGCTCGGACGACGGTCCGCATGTGCCCCCACAGTCCATTAGGAACAGGAGGAGGACCTCATCCTAACGCGAGCAAAGTCGAAGGCCTCGTTCACCTTAGACGAGATGGGGGGAGAGGCTCGGACGACGGTCCGCATGTGCCCCCACAATCCGTTAGGAATAGGAAGAGGACCTCATCCTAACGCGAGCAAAGTCGAAGGCCTCATTCACCTTAGACGAGATGGGGGGGAGACGGATGACGGTCCGAAGATGCCCCCATAGTTTGTTAGGAACAGGAGAAAAATCTCATCCTAACACGAGCACCCGCATCAACCTCAACCAAAAGGGACAAGATCTTTCCCGAGCGACCGGGCTAACCTCGATTGGAGAGCTTCAACTTCCACCTTGGCTAGAGATAGAATCTCCCCCGAGCACCCGCATCGACCTCGGCCATTGGAGACAATGTCGCCCCCGAGGAGCTCAACCTCTGACTTCGATCGCAGCGGATGAAGCCTCCCTCAATCTCGACTGGAGATGGGATCTTCTCTGGACTTCAACTTCGATATCAACTTTGGCTGGAGATGAGATCTCCCCCAAACTTCAACCTGAACCAGCACGGGGCTCAAAGGAAGACTTTGGCAGTTGCCTTTCCTGCACTCCCTTCCTTCGAGTTTCAAACTCGGGAGTGGGGGGGGGCTAGTGTTGGGGATAAACCCCGCTCCCGTCGAAGTCTAGTTCGATGCTCAGCCCGATGTAACCAGTAGCCATAGAAGAACTTCAGTGGATGGGTCTTAGCCGAACCCTTACAGCCAGTCGAACTGCTTCCGAGCTCCTTCGGACTCCCAACGATCGGGCCTCAGCCGAAGTTCTTCAACCAGGCCTCAATCAAGCTCCTTCGGATTTCTCAGCGGTCGAACTCCTCAGCGGTCATCCCTCGACCAAACTCTCCAGCGGCTGAGCTCTTTGAACTCCAAGCGATCGGGCTTTAGCCGAACTGCCCAACGATCGAGCTCCTTCGGACTCCCAACGGTCGGGCCTCAATCGTAGTCCTTCAATCGGGCCTCAACCGAGCTCCTTCGGACTTCTCAGCGGTCGAACTCTTCAGCGGTCATCCCTCGATCGAACTTCTAGCGATCGAGCTCCTAACAAACTCCCCAGCGGCTAAGCCTTAGTCGCGTACCTCCAACCGGATGCCCATGAGAGCCGAACTCCTTCCAAGCTTCCTCTTCAGGAGCCCGAACTCCTTCGAAATGGGCATACGGTGAAGGCCTTCAACCCTTTATTCGGCTGGCTATGCAGCCATCACCATCAACCCACCACGGATGGCACCTCCCCGAGAGACTGACTCCGTCGAACCTCGAGCGGCCCGCCAGTACGTGGCTGCAGCTGTCACCATCAACCCACCACAGACGGTACCTCTCCGAGAGACTGACTCCATCAAACCTCGAGTGGCCCATCGGCATGTAGCTGCAGCCATCACCATCAAGCTCCGCTATAAAAGGGATCCTTCAAATATGCTAATCTCTCTGATCTCTAAGCTCTCCTCTTCTCCTCCAAGCTCTAGAACTCATTTCGAGCACTCCATTCCTGTTGGCCAGAGCTGACTTGATCGTCGGAGGGTCCTGTTGGAGCCATCCGCCCATCGGCTCCAGACGAAACTTTATTTTGCAGGTCTCCGACGGCGACCTCATCGGCCTCCACTCCAGCGGACTCCGATGATGACCAGAATCTACGTCAACAATGATGTTATATTTATTAATGTTCATTAACGTTGTAGGTCACGATGGCACCAAAATGCCATCTAGCTTTCACCCCTGTTTCTCGGTGGGTTACATGTAGTTCAACATCCAAGGAGCAGTCGGAGTATACTCCATCCACGTCGGCATCGATTGCTCAGAAACCTTCACCATCGGTATCTACTCCACCGACGGCATCTACTCCACCAGCAGCTGAGTCTCTACCATCGCAGACATTTGAGTGTACATTTTTATTATATTAGCATAACTTATTTTTTATATAATATTTATACACTTATATATTTGCATAACATATTTGCATTATAGGTACATCATCCAATCGGATATTTCATGATCCCACATGTATGACATATGTGTAGAATCGCCAGCATCAGATGATGGTGCAGTATGATGCAGAGGGAATGTTGGTAGGGGATAGCACGCGGAAGATGTATTTCTTTTTTGGAGTGCTTGTGTGGCGGTCGGACATCATTTTTGTGGAGCCCAGAGACCGGCGTTTGATAGATGCTGCCGTTAGAAACTGGATATGGAAGGAGATACGAGTAAGTATGTGCATCTTAGTTATATTTATGCTTTTTATATGTTTACACTATATATATTTGATTAGAATAATTTTATAACTAATTTTTGATAAATTTATGCAGAGGAGGTACGACTTTTCTGATCATGAGAGGGATCAAGATGCCTGACTGAGGAAGATCGAGGAGTTATACCGGGGTTACAAGATCAAGCTCCATAGAGGATGACTCGGGCACCGATGAGATACTCTGGAGGAGCTTGTTTCCTGGATACAGGACTATCCTCCGAGTCAGTGGGAGAAGATGGTTAGACACTTGAGGAGCCAGGAGTTTGAGATAAAATTTCTAACTTTTGAATTTTTCAATACATCTAAAGTTTTATTTAAATATTTTTTAAATATTTATTATTTATTTAAATACTTGTTAGACTACCTTCCGTCAGAATCGAAAGAACCATACAGTCCAGGAGTATACGCACACTCTAGACCATGAGTCTATGGCCAGTCGTGTGTATAGAGAGGTAATTAATTCTAAATCTTACTAGATAAATTAAATTTATATTTTTTATCATCTTTCTGATAAATTTGTTCTTTGTTGTAGTTGTTGAGAGATGGAGTGATGCCCAACCGTAGCGAGTTCTTTCGATCCAATCGCACAGATAAGATGGGCAGATCGATGAACGCCGTAATTAGGCATATTTTTATAAGTATTAAATATATTAGTATATATGATTAGTATTATAGTATTTTTTATAAAATTTTATTTTAATTTATAATTATAGGATCAATTAGATGCGCTTGCGAATGAGAGCCCAAATACCTCTGGGCTCCATGACCATCTATCTCAGGTCTTGGGGCCTGAGCACTCTGGGAGGATCCGATGCAGGCCCAAACACACACCATCGAGCTACTGGTCCGATGTGAGCATCTCCTCACAGACTTTTGGTGTCGTAAGTTGAAAGAATCTTGAGGGAGTGTTGGTGCGGGCAGATCATGCTACGACGTGGGCAGATCGGGCTGAGGAGCGCGCATCTCATCTAGAGGATATTATGAGAGGCATGATGTCGACGCTCAGTGCATGTTTCAGAGTCACGAGCTTCGAGGATATGTTGGCCCATATTCTAGCTTCAGCTCTAGCTCTGACTCTCGGTGATGACGACGACGATGATGATGTAGATTTAGGAGACTTTTGATGTATTTTATTTTTTTAAAAAATTATTATAATAAATTTTATTCGATAATAAAATTTTAGTATTTTAGAATAATTTTTATATTTATTATATTTTTTTATATTATATATCTATATTTATTAGGTAAAATATATAAAAAATAAAAATTTTATTTTTTTTAATTATTCAAGATCTACGGTAGTGGTTTTATAACCGCTGCCATACCCATGCCAACCGCTGCTATAGGTCCGATGCCAATCGTTACACTAGATCTATGACAGTGATTAAGAAACCGCTGCTATAAATTATCTATGGCAGCGGTTATATAACCACTGCCATAGGATATCTATAGCAGTGGTTACATAACCTCTACGATAGGTCGATCTCTTGCAGCGATTTATAAACCACTGCAATAGGCCATCTATGGCAGTGGTTCTAACAACCATTGCAACAATCGCTGCCATAGAGCTACGGTGACGACCGCAGTAGCAGCGGTTAGAAAATCACTATCATAGCCTATGGCAGTGATTTTTTGGGCTACGACAGCGATTACAAACCATTGTCGTAGCACTTTTTTATAGTAGTGTTATGTCGGAAAGACATATAAGAATCTTATGCCATAAGTATCATATGTAAAATATGAGATAATGAGGTCGCTTATTAGTTTTCAAGTCTCCATTAGCCTATGTTAAAACCTCGCCAAGTATATATTGAAGTTTGATTTTAGAATCCAAAGTTAAGTGGATAGTTTAGTTTATAGGGTTTCTTTTTCTTTTTTTTTTCAAGCTCAAACTTGAGGTTTTATATTGGGTTAAGATTAGGTCAGCAGGCTATTGCCACATGGTACATAAGACTGTAAGTTAGGTTGAGTCCAAGCATGGCGTGACCTGGGCTCAATGAGCAAGTATTGGGTCTAAAATTTAGACCTACATTTGACCCATTACTTGGTTAGTCTAGGTCAGGTTTGGCCCTTTTTTCTAGTTTAGCAGAATCTAGTCCAAGTTTCTAGGGCGAGATCTATTTTCCCTGCTTTCTAGCTTTTATCAAATTGAATGAACCCAACAAGATTAAATAAGTAGTCAGATCCAATTTCCAACATATCTGGTTAGATTGGTAATCATGCCTTAATACGAGACCTATGTTTGATCGATTGGTCTTATTGCAAGCTCTTATTATGCCATATTAGGAGATAAATTTATTGCACTACTGCTTAGATGTAATACATATTGAAGAAATGTGTACAATTTTCTATTGGCAATAATCTTGAACATCAAGGATAAGACCAAGGATGACTTGAATTTTCTATTTGACTTGAAAGAAAGGGGTATTAGAGAATGTAAAGATTCTAGATGGGTACTCAAGCAACATAGCAAAATGTGTGAATAATAAGGATATCAAATTTGGAGGATTGAAGACTCATGATTATCATGTGTTGATGCAGGAGTTGATCTCAATAGCTATTCGCTGCGTGTTACTGAAAAATATCAGAATGATTGTTATTTGTCTTTGCAACTTCTATAGAGATATTTATGCGAAGAGATTGCTTAAGAAAGATGTGAAGTAAATAAAGGCAAGAGCGGTGACTATATTATGTGATCTAAAAAAAATATTTTTGCCATCATTTTTTATAATTATGAGGCATCTCACCGTGCACCTTATGAAAAAAATTGCACTTAGAGATCCAATGTTCTGCTGATGGATATACCCCATCAAAAGGAATATTCAAATACTGAAAGCTTATGTAAGAAATATGAATCACCCAGAGAGATCCATAGCAGAAGGTTATTTGGATCAAATGTGCATGGATTTTTGTACCATGTACTTAAACAAGCTCGAGACTCGTTGTAACCGACCAATGAAAAATTAGAATGATCACTAAGAGTCAATTGAGCTTATATTTGAGTTCATTTTATAGTCAGATAGACTTTCCACTTCATACCACCTCAATGATTTGAGCATTAAGGAAAGAAAAAAGGCGCATCGCTATGTATTCTTCAATTATAATATCATTGAGCCATATATAAAGTGAGACACTCAGCCTTTTTTATTTTATAATATTTAGTAAAAAATATTCAATAACACCTAAATTTGTTCTTTATACATGCAACAAACACAAGAAAATCATAAGAGTAAAATACGGTGCTATTAGTATGCGAGAGAAAGAAAAAATGCACAGCAAAAAATTTTCTGAATGATTCAAAGATCATGTAAGCGATTACATATTCTACATGTATGCAGTTTATTTAAACATATTTATTAATTAGTTATCATCTCCTTAATTAGGTATGGAGATTATCGTTCAGTGATATGAGTCCTAAAATATATGCTCTTTCAATGGGCCCTAACCATACCGTGCATGAGTATAATAGCTCATCATTAATAGCTATCAATTTAATATTCATAATTGTCTATAAACATGGTAATACAAAATAATGGCGTGATGTTAAGCACCACCAATGGATGTTATATTAGCTCAAAAAATTCACAGCCTCATATAGAGGATCTGAACTATTATAGGATGGTGGAGAAGATAGTCATCTTGGACTACTATTCTAAAGAAATAATTGTATTGATGAAATGCGATTGGTTTGATACCTTATCTTAGTCAGGAATGAAGATTGATGAGTATAATTTTACTCTCATCAACATGCAACACCATCTTCATATTGAAGAACCATATATACTTGCCTTCCAAGCTAGTCAAGTTTTCTTCGTTAGTGATCCCTTGGATCCTGAGAGAGGTGTTGTTGTGAGGATGATGTCTAGGCATATATTTGATGATACCGAGATTGATGACGATGCTGGACCATGCATACAAAGTGCTCCTCTAGGATAAAACTTACTTAGAGCTATCGAGGTTTTAGATACATTTATCAGGAGCGATGGTGATGTTCATATTATAAATACCACTAGGCGATGACTTCAACATTCTGATATAAATATTAAAGTCTATTATTTATTAATGGTCTACTAATATTATTGTTCAATATGTTATATGGGTTAATATTCATTAATGTTGTAGATCATGATGGCACCAAAACGTTATCTCACATAGATCGAAATGCCTGGTATGTGATGCAACTCTACTTGGAGGAAGAGGAAACCCTCTACATCATGTACTGTAATTTATCAGATGTCTACGATAAGCTCAATCTATCCATATAGATATATCAGAAAGAATAATCATCTAGATTGATCAAAATAAATTTTTACAAATCTTAACATGAATTTTCAATGCAACATTCTCTAGATACTGCTTATTTTTTCTACTAGATATATGCTTTGGTAAGAAATATTATTAGCAATGCTGCTTACCAAAGCATGTATCTCGTAGGAAAAATAAGCAGTATCTAGAGAATATTGCATTGAAAATCAATGTTAAGATTTGTAAAAATTTATTTTGATCAATTTAGATGATTATTCTTTCTAATATATCTACATGGATAGGTTGAGCTCGTCGTAGATATTCGATAAATTATAGTATATGATGCAAAGGATTTCCATCCCCTTCAAGCAGAGTTGCACCATATACCAGGAATTTCAGTCTACGGGGAGTCTACATTTGAGTCATAAACGGAGCATACATCCACTTTCACATCAGCCGCTCAGAGAGCACTAGCATCTACTCCACAGACATCTGAGCTCTAGCTCTAGCTCCAGCCCCTCCAACTCCAGCTCCTCCAACTCGTGCTCCATCTTCTTTTGGTTATGATGACTTAGATGTAGATTTAGCAGACTTTTGATATATTTTTTTAAAAAAATATTATAATAAATTTTATTTAGTAATAAAATTTAAGCATTTCATAAATATAATTATGTTTATAATATTTTCTAGTGTTATATATATTTACCTATATTTATTAAATAAAAATATAAAAAATAAAAATTTATATTTTTTATTATTCAAAATCTACGGTAGTAATTGCAAAATCGCTGCTATAGACATGCCAACCGCTGCCATAGATCATATGCCAACTAATGCAATAGGTCTATCACAAAGAACCACTGCCATAGTCTCTATGGCAACGATTCTATAACTGCTGCCATAGCTGACCATATATGGCAGTAATTTTATAACCACTGTCATAGTTGATATATGGCAGCGGATCTATAACCGCTACCATAGACTCTTTGGCAGTGATTATAAAATTATTGCCATACATGATATAGCAGCGATTTTATATCTGCTACCATAGGTTGAAAATGGTAACGGTTCAAAGAACCATTGCCATAGGCTCTTTATGGCAGCGGTTCAAAGAACTGCTGCAAAAATCATTATCATAGATTTACGGTGATAGCCACAGTAGCAGCAATTATCGAACCACTACCGTAGGTTATGGCAGTAATTTTTTGAGCTTCGATAATGGTTGTAAACCACTATCGTAGCCTTTTTCTATAGTAGTGGCCAGAGGTTCGGAGAGGTAGAAGATGGTTAAGGGTTCGTAGAGAGAGGCAGGAGGCGGCCGGGGGGAGGTAGCCACGGGAGAGACGGGATGGCAGGGGAACTAAATAGTGGGAGAGAAAAGGATGGTGGGAAAATCGAATAGTGGGGAAGAGGACGGTGGTTGGTCATGGTTTCGGAGAGACAGGAGGAGGGCGGGGGCTTGGGGAGGTGGGTTGGGTGCAGTCAGGAAGAGACGGCTAGGGGAGAGAGAAGATGGTCGAAATCGAAGGGCCGAAAGGTCGAGGAGGCTGGAGACGATCAGAGGATCGGGAAGAGAGGTAGTAGGTGGTCGGAGGGAGAGAGGGAGTGGTGGGGGAATCAAACAACGAGAGAGAGAGGATGGTGGGGGAACCGAATGGTGGGGGAGAGGAGGGTGGTGGGCTGGGGTCCCTACTTGGCAATGGGTCACCCCTCCATGCTGCCCATGATGCAAAGTGTGCACAAAATGCATGACCGTGTGTTGTCCATGTTGTAGCCTTCGAACCCATCACTGTCACAACCACCATGGTGTCTACTATTGCCATGCTACTATAGCTACCATGACATCCACCACTGTCATGTCTCCACTCGTTGCCCTCTTGCAAGCATCTCCCTTTGGGAACCATTGATCTCCTCCTCATGAAGACCCTAAGCTGCTAGGAGAAATGAAAGCTTGAGCTCCAACTTGACGATGCTCATGAGAAGCTCCACTATGATTTCCAACCATCCACTCCAAACTCTCCAATGGTCCCCACATCTTTTGCTGGTCACCGTAGCCTCTTAGTTGAGGCTTACCTCCCGATTGCCATTGAGAGATCCCACACCACTGTCTGCCTCTCTCCATTGAGAGATATTGTGAATCGCCGGCCTTTCTCCATCAAGAGGCCCTCAGCACCATCCACCTCTATCCTCCAAGAGACCATGTGTTACCTTCTACCTCTCTTTACTTAAAAGAGACCTCATGAAGCCTCTAACTGTAGTTCCATGCCACTAATTGCCATAGGGCTTTGGATTTGAAGCCTCATGAAAAAGGAAACCTCTTCACAAATCTTGGGTTGTACTTGTTAGATTCAAACCTTTGTCTAACCCATTTTTTAATTTATGCCACATAGCCTATCATGACACGTCACTATCACATCTATGATCGACCATCTCAGCAGCATGTTAGTTCCAATAGCCAACTCAGCTTCATGCTAGCATGCCACATTATCTTGCCAAGTCAGCAATCATGTTAGCAATAGCCATGTCAATTTCCACATCATCCTGCAATGTTAGTATCCAGATCATCGACCATATCATCTATCATGTCTCAAATAGTACAACATCTAGACATATCAACAAGTACATCATTATGCCATGGTAGTATGCCCCCACCTCATCAGATGGCCATACACATCGACCTATCATGTCATTTGTCACACCATCATTGTCATAACATCAATTTACATCATCTACCATGTCAGCATATAGCCTACCATGTCATGACTCATCAGCATCTGAAGTTGACTGGTCAAATTTTGTTGCATCGACCAAATTGGTCCAAGCCGATTTGAGATAATTTCTTTGACCACTTGGTTCACTCATATTTTTAACAGGTTTCGAACTAGTTAAGGCTGGTCTCCAATATTTTGTAGATGTGCTCTTTCCATTTTTGGCCTTTGTTTTCCATTTATAATTTGTTTTATTCATCTCACATACTTGTACCTATCAACAAATTTGATACTCTTTTGTCTATGTTTATTGCTATATATGGATGAATCCAACATCTTAACTGGCTCCATTAGAGCATAAGATGACCAAATCTTCCAAGCTCCATGACTGGAGATGAAACTCAAAGGGAGGACAATATGATGGTAGCTGGACCTGACTGCAATATATCTGATATATGCATATATGCCATGTGAGAATTGATCATTCATTAAACGAACCATTTATGAATAGTTCTAAGTACACAAGATCTAGTTTTCATGGTTCATAACTCCTTTAAAATTCAAGCCCTAGGTCTATCTAGGCAAGAAAGATGGGTCTAACCATGTAGAAAAATCCTAACTAAACTGGGCCAAGAGATTACCCATAGGATTTATCATGAAGACTACCGACATGAAAAGTGCTAGCTTGATTAGGTCAAGATGACACCCATAGAATCCGTCCTGAGCATCGCTGAGATGAAAAGATCAAGCAGATTGGGCTGAGGCAACACTCATGAGCCTCACCTCAACTTTTTCCACTGCTACTACTTTTCAAAAAAAAAAAAAAAACTTTTTCACCACTACTTGTTGCTGTTCCTTTTCTATGTAGCTCCCACACTGGAGTTCTTTACCGTACTAATGCAAATAAAAAATTTATTTACCAAAGTGATGCAAGTTTCAACTTTGTTATCGGAATAATGCAAAAGGATCAATCTCCATTGTGGATGGCATTTTTAAGAAGATAAATCGCCATTTGCAATGGTGTTTTTACTACCCAGCCAGCCTCCTACATGGCCAGGTGAGCCACCAAAAAATAATAAAAAAAAAAATGCCATTCTGAATGATGCTTTTAAAAGCGCCATTTGGAATAGCGATTTTAAAAGTGCCATTCCAAATGGCACTTTTAGCATGCCATCTCCGTGCCACTTATGCAATTTCCCTACTTCCAACCAAAGACCATATAATTAATTTATATATTAATATTTTATTAAAAATAATAAACTTTATAAAGAAAGAACAATGTGGCTTTCCTTGGGTCCATTTACCATCTATCATATCCGTTGGTTTGGTGAAGATTAGCATGCTAATATGGTGGATGTATACATCATTAATGCTCGAAAGCTCCAAAGTCATTCCATGTCTCCTATTTAGGGCTGAAAGTAGGTTCAGGCCGACCCTGGCCCTAAACCCTAGCTCTGACCCAGCCCGAACCTAGGTCCTAAACCCTAAATCCTAAAAATATGACCATTTTATTTTATTATTTTATTATTTTATATCGATAATATTTTTTTACTTATCTTCATATTGATAATATTTTATTAATAAATTATTACTTTGTCCTTCCAACATTCGATGTCAACCTCTGCCACTGTTCATGGAGGATGAAATAAAAGCAGCCACATAAAAAGCGCTGGGCAGTGCTTAGGTAGCGAGGCTTCTATGATGTGATTAAAAATATAATATGATGGAGGTGGGAGAGAAAACCTGCACAGCTTGCCATCAGAAAATATAACATGAAAGCCAAATCCTGACACTTTAAATTAAACAAACAAAACATCTAAAGTAGTCTCCAATCAAAATAATAATTAATAATATAAGATAAAATAATAATATCATGCATCCAAAAAAGAAATCATATAGTACAAACTCAAAAAGTACTAGGTCCTACAAGGACGTCATGGTGGCCATGGTCGCTTGGACTTTCTCAGAAAGATCCTCAATGTTTGCTCCTCCTGTTGTAACACCTGTGATAGGGCGTCCCCTATATCAGTGACATTTTCTGGTCATATGTATGAGGAATAACAGGTGCTGCTGGAGCATCTATGAGCTGAGTGACCTCATCTGGATCTCCAAATATGCCTGTAGCAAAAGGATCATACTGATTTCAACTAGAACTCGATGCTATCATCTAGGGTACGTAGGAAGATGACGGTCCTGGCATATGTGGATCAGAAGGTGGTGACATATATGCAACATATGGCGATGACATTTGCAGAATATATGGTGATGGTATATGCAAAAAATATGATGATGATGTATATCTCTATCTGGCGCATTGGATGGTCCATGCTAGATCATGCTACTATCAGGGTCATAATCAATCGTCGTCAATGTCCCTACATATGATCTCTCTATCTTCCACAATATCTGGATCCGCTCATCCTCATCAGTCATAGATAAAGCATAACGAGCGTCCAACATAAAATCCAACATTCGGTCAGCCTACATAACAAAAACATAATTAGAATATACAATAAATATAAAATTCAATATGATATTAAATAGAATATATAATTAGAATAGTTTTCATGAACTTACCAACATATGCATTATAGAACTCTTAACCTCATATCCAAAAACTGCATACCAAGGATGCCCAATGGCCCATACTGTAATGCTAAGAAACCAAGTCATGTAGTCCTCGGTATATGAATGACCTCCCAATATGTCATCATCATGAACTATATGATCTCATCATGCATTCCAAATAGTGATGTACTCTGCATGCTTGATACGCCAGTCAATATGCACTCTCCCTTATCGATCAATATGATGAAATCGTTGGCTGATATCAAAATGCTTCTGGATGCCCTGAATATGGCCAAACTACCGCAGCACATGATTTGGGAGGTGCCACTCCACCACATCAAAATAAATAAGAGGCATCCTAGCAATCCATGTGTCATGAGGAGCAGTGCAATACTGTAGTAATATGGTCATAATCTCATCTGTATATGGCTCCCATAAAAATTGATAAAGCAAAAAAAAAAGATTAGTAAAATTATTTTATAATAAATTATGAATACTATAAAATTATATTTATACATGAATCAAAATTACCTATCTACGTGTATCTATATTAGTCAATGTATCCAGCTGGCATCTAAAAATCCATGCCACTTTTATCGACATGTGATGAACATTGAATGCAACGTTACATCTGCTTAACATTTTATTCATATTAATTATATTTTTAATGAAATAAAAATATCAACTTAATTTCAAGTAATAGAATAAATAATTTTATACCTATATCCCCAAGGTGCGCCCAGCCTAAATAAAACTTTGGGATCCTAATGTGTTGGTGGCATCTCCAAAAACTATCTACGTAGTGGGCTGATAGTCGGCATCCTCTTTCATGTCCAAATCTATCAATTTTAATAAAATTATATATGATATCTCTAATTAGAGCTATAATAGATTATTGAAAATTAAAATTATATGCCATATACCTGCAATAGAATAAGATAACCATCAATCTCAATCTGATCATGATATGAATCATGGCACATAGCCCTATATAAATAAACTAATACTGCATTATCCCAACTAAGTCTATGTGCAAAATCTAAATCCTCTAATAGTGATAAAAACATCAACTTAATCTTGTTAGATGAAGTATCAGGCAAAAAGACACCTCCTAGTAATCATAGTACCTATTCTTGATATACTATTGCACCATCTTCTTTGGTGCATCATTTTCAATGTGAAAATATCAATATCGATCATCCAAACACTCTATCCTCGATCGTAAATGATCAAAGAACTGAACATCGGGCTTAAATCCTAGTAATCAAAAGCATGTAGCCTACCACTCTAGAATGGTAAGCATAGGATTGGCTCCTATAAGCATAGGATTGGCTCCTATAAAGTAATGGTCACCTCATCGAATGGAAGATGAAATGTACATGTCTCTAGGCACCATCTCTCAAGTAAGGTAGTAATAAGTCCGACGTTCATCTGTATTCTATCAATCCGATATACTCCATAAAATTTTAGGTATCATAAAAAATGTACAACTCTATTTGGGATATCCTCCATCCTCTATAAGTCAGCATCCGCTCGTTGTATACGGAGGTGTCTGGGCTCCTGCAATAAGATAGAATAATTAAATAACGTATGTGGCTTTAACAAGAATCTATTTTATAAAATATAAATAGTAACAAAAAAACTTATAATGCCATCCAATATAGACTGTGACCAATGTATCTTCTGCAATGTAAGAATACTATGATCTTGAGGGCCCAGATGCCATAGATCATACACCATAATACACTAATGAATTTAAAATAATGACAAACATCTTAAATTTAATAGAGTAATAGAAATATGATACTAATTGATTATGATGTAACTCTGAAATATATAGAATAATAGAAGAATACTGAAATATATAGAATAGTTCAATAATCAAAAAATACATAGAACAGTTCAACTATCAAAAATACATAGAATAATACACAGTAATCTACTGCCTTTAATTTCTTTCACTGCCTAAAGTTGATGTGTGTGGAAGTAACTTAAGACAACGATGACGATCATGATCCTATTTTTTACAAATACCATAATGATTCTTGCTTCTTATTTGTCTATCATCCATTTCATTTCACAATCTTATCGACTTTGGCCTGCCCTTCTACTTAGGTCTCAAATAATGATGATCATGAATACATGTAAATATTTTTGTGGACATCCAATAGTCTTCATGTGATAATAAATAAAATTCTCCACTCCAAGCATTCATATATGCCATAACTGTATATGCATCATCCACAAATCTACTAAAATGTATAATAATTTCTTGGCATAGAGTCAATATATGTGAACAAAGATATCTATAGATGCTCCATTTTTCACAAAAATATTTTTTTTCATCTAAAGTCATAGTATGGAAATTGCCTCTACCTCTTAACCCTGCACTTGCTCTCCTCGTAAGTATTTTGTATATACCTTTTTGGATGTTGAATGCTGTTACTCTATGCTGGTTAGCTTTAACTTGATCTTCTGCAATCTTAATTACAACATGAGGAGTAAAAAAATTATTTAAATTATTCTACATATATCTTAAGACTTGGGCACGTCTCGTATTAAAGTATTTTATAAAATGGCAAAATATTATTTGAACACAAGTAGTAATTGACACATTTCTAGCTCATGAAATATAATTAAAAATCTTCGACAGATTTATAGTTAAGACATCATAGCGTATGCCAGCATCATGTGCCAATGTTCATTTCTCTTTTTTTAACTCAAACAGCCAACTCCAAGCCTCTACATTCACTGTCCTGATCCTGTCCATGATAAATCAAACTTTCAAACTTGATGAGTGCTCCCTGATTGCCATATTGCTCTTTTAAGTTGTGCATTTTTAAAGTGAGGTTAAAATTGCTGCAGACATGTCTTAAATAGTATCGATGATGGACATATGATGGACTCCATCCAATAGACTCATCTGCAATAGCATTCAATATACCTGAATGTCTATAAAAAATTAGGCATATTGCATTTTCATTTTATGCGATATATGTTCTGAGCTGAAGAAGAAACCAACTCTAACTAGCAGTTATCTCTTCATCCATAATTGCATATGCTAAAAGATAAATGCCATTCTCTACATCAGCTCCTATTGTAATTAACATCTTATCTTTAAACTTTTCATACATATGCATGCCATCAATACTGATCACAGGATGACAGTGCCTAAAATCCTGGATGGATGGTTAGAAAGCTTAAAAAATATAATTTAAAATCCGCACATTAAAATTTTTTGTAGAAAAAAAATCCTGTGAAACAACAGCATCGAGGTTTGCATTTTGTAGTGCAGCCTTATAATAGGATAATTTTGTATAAGAGAGCTCTCATTCTCCATAAATATTAACCAATACCTTCTATTTTTCTAACCATGCTTTTCTGTATGACACTGTATATTAAAATTACTCGTTAACGATTGCCACAATAGCTTCAACTTTAATATCTGGATCTTTTTCAATAATATGTCGGACAAGCATGCCAATCATTCTAATGATATGTTTATAGTCTCGACTTAATCTTCTAAACAAATAAGTGTGAGAACCCCATATCTGGTGATCTGAAAATATCCATGCTTTTTTAATAATGTAGCATGAAGCCTGTATTTACATTCTTGTTCATTATTTGATAATGCACATCGTTTGGATCATAACTTTGAATATGACTGGACTACATTATATATCTGATGCTTTCAAATATGATAAAGATCAACAACCTTTTTTAGATCATCTTTGCTCTAAAAAATTAAATCTATAGAAAGTTTAGCTATCGAAGAGTTTCAAAACTGATAGTCATAGTTTAATCTTTGACTAGCACTAACAGTACCACCATAATCTAAATTTAAGTCGCTAAAATATTTTGAAGATTCGTGCATCCTAGGTTCAGGTTCTACATTATTATCTGGCTGATCATCCTGTTCATCATCTTCATCTTCATCATTGTTACTGTCTTCATCAAGCCATTCTTTTTTAGCCTCATTCTCATCTGACTTAAAATCTCGATTATCAAGATTTATTTCAGTGCTGATCTAATCATTATCCCTCATCTAAGTATCATATCCCGCACTTACTACTACTTCCACCATAGAAAAAATCACTATAGGAGAAGTCATCATAGGAGAATTCACCATAGAAGAAGTCACCATAGAACTTTGAATAATTGGATAAGTATGGCTAACAATATTAGAATATTCTGCAAACATGACCTCAGCACCAACGGTTCGTATCATAGGACTTAAGAGAGGCAAGGAAGGTCCAGGAGTATTTTCACTAAAGGGTATATCTTTTTTTTCAATATATAATTCAATATATCAGCATTCTAAAAATTTTAGAGAAAATATCAATATTTTTTGGACATCTTCATCATCATCAATTGAAACTAAGATATATTTGCTTAGCATTAACTATCCCAATAAATTAGGTGATCTTCATCTTAATTTGATTTTATATTTTTTTCTATCTATAGGAATATCACTATATAAATGTCCAATCATTCTTAACGTGATAATAACGAAGACAACCTAACCATCTAGCTCGCTGGCTGACTGTACTGCATGCTATCTTTATCATTTTCTATTACGTTATTATAATATAATAGTAGACAAATCCGAGCACTGACCATTTTCTATTATCTTAGTAAACTCTATGACAACATCAAAATCAAAATATTTAGTATATTGATAATTATTTTAATAAAATAACTTACATAATAAATGGATCCTATCACAACTAATTGATAAAGTTAGGTCTTATCATATTCAGGAATTACATTAATTTTATAGATAATTATGGTAATCAAATGATACGCAATATGGATCGAGAAAAATTTTGGCAGCATTTTTTTTAATTCTTTCTACATGGAAGGAGAATGAAAGAAAAATATTATCCAAAATTTATCTCGATTCGTATTGCATATCATTTGATTATCGTAATTATCTATATAATTAATTATAATTTTCAAACTATTCAAACTGAATAGTCAATTAATCAATATATATAATTCTTTCATCCGTACAAAAATATATAAATGTACGAATGCCATAGATTATATACATTAATCAAAAGATGGGTCTATGATTCTATGTAATGTAATATATTTAAAATCAAAAGATATATCTTGAAAATATGTCAGGATAAGACCTTAGTAAAGATGGCACTATCCCTAATCGTGTTCGATTCGAAAATTATTTTCAGACATCGGATCGGACTTAGGACCGATGACTTTAGTAAAATTCAAATCTGGATCCATTTTCAAGAATGTAGCAAATATGAAAATTAATTAATATAAATATGATAACTAATTAATATAAACATGAAAATTAATTAATATAAATACAAAAGTTAAGATTAATTAATTAATAAAATTAATTTATAAAAAAAACTAGAGGGCTGGTGGAGGGGAGGGGTGGGGTGGTGGGGTAAGGGTCGGGCACGATGGGTAGGAGGGGGTGGGGGGTGGTGGTGGAGTAAGGGTCCGGTGCGATGGGGAAACGAGGGTGGTGGAGTAACGGTGGTGGTAGGAGGCGGTAGGGGGTGGGTGGTGGGTGGGGTAAGGCAGGTCGCACGAGAAGGGTGGCGTGTGGGGCGGTTGCCGAAAGGAAAGAGGGCTACGGGCATTGGTGGCAGGGTGGGGGAGGGTAGCAGGGGGTGGGGAAGCCAAATGGAGGAAGGGAGAGGGGGCGTGGAAGGAGGGCATTGGATGGAAGAGAAAGAGGAAGGGAGAAGTAAACCTAAGGCTGCGATAGTGGAGAGCGGATGAAATCGAGATCGATGGAGAGGAGGAAGTTGATTTCGGCATAAATGAAGTCGGGATCAAGACGAGGAAGTTGGAAAAAAGAAAAAAAAAATTATGAAATTTTAAAATCACCATTTAAAATGGCATTTCTAAAATCGCCATCTCAAATGGTGCCATCTTTTTTTTTTTTTTTTTATACTGGTTCCATGTAGGATGGTTGACTAGATGCATGGGATGCATGGATGGCAGGCTCTTAAAAATGTCATTTAGAATTGCATTTTTTGACTACAAAATCATTGTCCTAAATGATATTTTAGCTTTCTGCATCATTTTAGTAATTAAATTAAAATTTATATTAATTAGATAAATATATTTTAATTATGAAAAAAAAATTTCATACCTAATCAAACTTTTTTGCTGTAGGGATGTAGTCTAGATGTATGGGAGGTAACTTAGGCCCGGGTGATGCTGTTTTCTGCTTTTGTGTCTTCTTTTTTCCCTCATAAAAGAGATGCTCCTGGGGTTCACACCATGGATCTGCTACAAGGCGGCCAGTTGACTCCGAAGGCAAGAAAATTCAAATCTGTCCCCCTGCCCTCTCGGAAAAAGCATCCAATCAGTTCAGCGAGGCTTCCCGCTTCCTCAAATCTCTTACCACTCAACCTTTCCCACGGACGGACGCTCCCTTCCCCTCTCTCTCTCTCTCTATATATATATACTTATGTGGTCACTCTACCCTTCATCCTCCCTGGTCAGAGCAATCCGTTAGTTAGAATATCTTTAATTTGACCACGTGGTAGATGCCGGCAACTAAAAGCTTGGTGCCGGTGTGCGTACGGAGCGAGCTTTTGGCAAACGGCAGTCAATCCCACGAGGCTGTCATCATATCGAGGCCCGATTCGTTTAATTCGTTTCTTTCCTGCGACGTTCCACGTGCTTTGCCCTACATTGTTTGCAGTCCGTGTAGGGCCAGGAGCTCATCCTTCAAACCTGAACTTGAGGGCTGACGGCAGTTGGATGGATCATTACAGAAGCAGAATTGAATTGGAGGCTCCAAAACAATTTCGTGACGAAATTATATGGCATCGCCAAACCTTGTCTAGGATCTTTGCCATTCATTTAATTAGCTCCATCATTCAACGTACCTAGGCGATGACAAGTGATCGGGTCGGTGTGGATTAGGGCTGGACCAGATCACAGGCTGGCCGATCCATTTGGATCGCTCAACCGTGTAACCTTTTGGGCTCAAACCAAAAATTTTAGATCTGACATACCGGGTTAGGCTTGAAAAATAGATCCGTTCAACGCACGTCCAAGCTAGAGCTTGAGAATTAAAGCTTGGCCTACATCTGACCTATCCAGATTTTTTCTTATTTTTCTTATATAATTTTTTTATACTTGGTGCATTCGGAGACTAAATTGGTACTTGCGGTTGATATGTGAAGCTACTAGGATAGCAGATACGCAGCAGACTGTTGATAAAATGTAATTATTAATATTTTATATTTTTAAAAAATATCTTTAAGTTTTTTAATATTTTAAAATTAAAAAAAAAAAAAAAAAAAAAAAAAAGATCATGAAACTTGAGGCTTGGTCTTATTAAGCCTGCAGTTCAAGGACTGGGGAACAAAGTTTGTCTCAGCTCAGCCTATAAATAGGTTTACTTAGGATAGACCAACTATACCATCCAAAAGTTCTGGACCTCCATGCATACATACATTCTTTCAAATATCTGAAATTTGCATCATGAAAGCCAAAGATTTATATGTATGTCCATATAGATGAAACTGCCTTAAAGAAAAGCAAAACTACGAAATCATGTTGCCCGTTTATCCACTTGAGTTAATATTATACACTTAAACTTTCAAATGCTGCAATATGCAACACTGGCATGAAACATCAAATATTTTCTTTAAGATTGTCAAAAAAAATTATAATAAAGGCAACATAGTCATGGGCCTGTTGAGTTACCTTCTAATGCAATCAAATTAAGCATAAAAGGATTAAAGTTAACGGAACATGAAGGTTGTGTTGTGAATTTCTGACCCTTTTATCTATATATATATATATATATATATATATATATATATATATATATAGCTTTTGAAAGGTAAATGTGCCAATAAGAGATTTATGAAGGGAAGACATATAACAATCTTATGCCATTAGAATCATATGTAAAATATGAGATAATCAGGTCACTTATTGGTTTTCAAGTCTCCATTAGCCTATGTTGAAACCTCGCCAAGTATAGATTGAAGTCTGATTTTAGAGTCCAAAGTGGATAGTTTAGGTGGTGTTTGGTATCATTATGGTTTTTGATTTTTTATTTTTTTTAAAAAATAATAAACATGTTTGGTTGGGAGTGGCATTTCAATTAATGTAACATTGAAAAGAAAATACGGTAGCTATTTTCCTAAATGCCCAAAAGTGATTTTTGGTTTTTAGATTTTTTTTTTTCCAAACTTAGGGGCGTCCTTTCTTCTTCCTCTCAAATACCTCTCTTTTCTCCATCTTCCCCACATTCTTTCTCTCATGCTCTTCCCAGAAAACAAATTGGATTGGAATAGGAGGAACAAAGGTACATTCTCTTTCTTTCTCTCTCTCTCGTTCTTTGTTTTTGCTTGAGTTATGGTGGCTATTCCAAAGGATCGAATAGACCCTCATTGGCTAGTTTATCGGCTAATCAGTTCCTCTGGATTGGTTTAGAAATGTTAGTTCTTGATCTCTGTTTTTTTATATTTAATAAGAAAGGAGTAGCTTTCTTCTTCTTCTTCATTTTAATTTAAGTTACCATCAAAAAAGAAAAAAGGGCCAGCGGATATTTCATTCTTTTCTTCTACCTTTATCTACATGTTGATGCCACTTTTAAAAATGACTGTCATTTATGATGTATATAAACATGACATCTTATGTATATATGTACCTATGGTGATATGAAGTCCCCTGACACTTGTGCCTAGGTTTTTGATCTTTCAATTTCTATGTCTGAAATCATGGAATGACCTTTGAAGGTCTCAGGTTCTAGGTCCAAGCTCAGTAGTTTGAGGGTGTTAGTTTCTTCTTGTATTTCTGTGTTTGGAGTGTATGTTTGTAATCCACTTTTATTGTCAACATCATGTTGTTTGTGACACGATGATTTTTTTTTGAAGTTCTATACTATAATATTTTGAATTCATTTGCTTCAAGAATTTAAATCTCAAAAATGTTGTTTACTAGCTTTGAAAGTTCTAATTTAATCAAAGTAATAAAAAAAAACTTTTTGAGTTCTCAAACAAATCTGTAAGAGGATGCTGGATATATAACCAATATTTGTAAAATTAAAATTTGTGCCGGCATATTTTAATTTTATTAGTAGTTTCTTTGCATCTTTGTATGTAAATACTCTAGAAATTTGTAGTATTTCTCGCGCCAGCCATTTATTGTTTTCCATTGTAAAGGGGGTATCTTGATCTAGAGCGCGTTCCCTTCTCTTCCCCACTTGTTTAATTGGCATTTCACTTGTCATGAATTTTTTTTTCCAATGTAGTGCATTTCATCTTTATGTGAGAGATGAGTTCTTTGATCTTCATCACAAGTTTAGTTCATAATTATTGACTTGATCTAGTTATGCTAGCCTAAGGTTTCATCTCAAGAAAAGATGAATCTCTTCTGACTTGATCTGGATTTAGACATTCTCTTATAAATATCATATTTGGTCAAATTGTTCTGGCCTGATTGTGGCTTTTGCTTAAAGAACCATCTAATCCACATGTAATTGTAACTCCTTACTGCCTTTTTTGGTTCTTTCAAATCACCCATGGCTCTCCATTATTTTCTTATCAATAGGTTGATTTTGTTTTTAGATATAATTTGGATAGATGGCAATGATAAGACAAGAAGTTGATGTTGATGATGATGAAGTCCTTGAAGTTGATGAAGCTGGGGGAGTTTGGCCTAAACATATTGAATCATTTTTCATATGTTAGATGGAAGAGAAAGTTAAGAAAGGAAATAGACAAATAACCACTTTTTCTAAAAGTGCATGGAAAACTATTAAAAAGGAGTTAAAAAAGAAATTTGGAAAAGGCTATACACATAACTAATTGAAGAATAAGTTTAATTCACTTTGGAGTAGATGGAAGGGTTTTAATAAGCTATTGAGTAAAATAGGAATTGGATATAATCCAACAACCTTTCAAGTTACAGCTACCGAAGAAGTGTGGAAGAAGTTGTATGAGGTATGCATTAATTTAATACTATATTCACTCTATATAATCTATTAGGTTTAGCTAGTTTACTATCTAATTCATTTTTTATTATATTGTAGGTGCATAAGCAAGCAAGAAGATTTAGGTAGAAATGATGCAAATATTATGATAAGTTGTGCACCATTTGTGGTGATACTACTGCAACTGGAGCTAATGCTCATGCTTCTACCAAAAGTTCTTCCATTACTGAAGAATCAGATAATAATGATGAAGGATCTAATAATTCAAATGAAGATGAAGCAGATACCCATGCAAGCAAGAAAGCTAAAATTTTAAATAGTTCAGGAATTAGTCATCAGAAAATGATAGATCAAGTTCAATTTGTAATGGTAAATGCTTTGACTCTAATAGGAGAGAACTCTAAGAAGAAAATGGAGTTATTGGAAAAAAGGATGAATAGTTCTACATCTTTTACTTCAAATAATGAAAGTGGAGATATTTCTAGATCTCAAACTAGGAAAGATCAAGATAATATTGTTGCTTGCATGAATGCACTCAATGCACTTGAAGGAATAGATGGAGTGTCTTATGCAAAAACAACCAAATATATACATGATGATCTTTTATGGAGAAGTATATTCCTTCAAATACCAGAAGAAAGAAAGAAGGATTGGATGCTCAATATTTGAGAATGCAAACCTTTTAGTTTGAGAATGTCTTTTTTATTATCTTTTGTTGTGGAATTTTTAAAGACTTTGTCTAATTGCTCTTATGTCTAATGTCTTAAACATATTTATTGAAATCTTATGTATTGGATATTTTTGTTATGATCTTTTATGAGAATGTAAATTTCTATTATTTTTATTATATTTATTTTTATGATTATAAAATATTTTTTTATTTTATTTGTTTATAGGTTTAATTTGAAGAGATTGAGATATGGATTTAGAAGAATTTTTATCAGATTCGGATGATGAAATTGAGTAGTTGGTCACTATTTATGCTTGTGAAGAGTATAGGAGACTATCTAAGAAAACACCTCAACCATAAAGAATTTCAAAGTTAACGGGACATGAGTGGATAGTTGAAGTATTAAATGGTCATCATGACATGCTATCAATTATTTCGAATGAAACCATCATGTTTTATCCAATTTTGCGAGGAGTTAAAGCGAAGAGATAAGATAAAAGCTTCAAAATTTATTTTAATTCAAGAACAAGTGGCAATTTTTCTATTTATTATCGCTCAAAATGAGTGACATCAAGTTGTTGGAGATCGATTTCAACATTCTATCGAAACAACCTCCAAATATTTTAAGAGAGTTATGTATGCTGTCTGCTCACTTGCCAAGGATATCATTATTCCTCCATCATTTGATGAAACTCTTTCAGAAATAAGAAACAATTCAAAATACTATCCAGTCTTCAAGGTATTTTTTTTTACTCACTCATTTATATTATATCAAATTGCTATTCTATAATAAAACACAACTAATATTGTTATATTTTTTTTAAATGATAGAAATGTGTAGGGGCTATTGATGGTACTCATATTTCTGCGCATGTTCCAGTTGATAAGCAAATTCCATATAGAGAAAAGAAGATTGCAACCACTCAAAATATAATGTGCGCATGTTCATTTGATATGCGATTTACATTTGTTATGACTGGTTGGAAAGAAATTGCAAATGATTCTAGAATTTTTTTTAGAAACTATAACTAATCTAGAAAATAATTTTCCGATGCCTCCTCAAGAAAAATATTATGTGGTTGATTCTGGCTACATCAACATGTCTGGATTTCTTACACCATATCGTGGAGAGCGCTATCACTTACATAATTATCGATAAGGATGGAATCCACAAAATCCAGAGGAGATATTTAACTATAGACATTCATCATTGCATAATGTTATGGAATGGTGTTTCAGTGTGTTGAAAGCTCATTTTGCTATTCTTGAATCAATGCCTGCATATGACTTAAAGAAACAAAAAATATAACTCTTGCTTGTTGTGCTATTCATAATTTTATTAGAATATATTCATGAGGAGATTCTTTGTTCATAGAGGATGCAGATGAAAATATTGAGCTGGAAGACAACCACAGGAATGATGGAGCAAGCACTTCTGGTCGAGTTAGTATTAATGTTAATCCAAGCTAACTTCGTCAAATGGCTAATGTTCGATATCGCATTGCAAAACAATTATTAGATAGTTATAATAGACATTAATTTCATAGTTGTGCTCGTACATCCATGTATTTTTTGTATTTTTATTGGATTCAATCATACTCATGTTTTATAGTATTTCATGATTGAATTTAGATTCTAAACTGATGTATTTTTAATTTTTTACATGTTTATGTTATGAACTTTATAATTCAAGGTGCATATATTTTTATTTTATTTATTTTTAAATAGTAATAATATTTGATGTATTTGGTTTATAAACAAGTTTAAAGAAACACAATACAAAAAAATAGAAATAGTTTTTAATTTTTTAAAAATAGAAAATCAAAAATAGAAAATGGTACCAAACATCACCTTAGTTTACAGGGTTTCTTTTTCTTTTTTTCAAGCTCAAACTTGAGGTTTTATATTGGGTTAAGATTAGGTCAGCAGGCTATTGCCACACAGTACATGAGACTGTAAGTTAGGTCCAAGCATGGTGTGACCTGGACTCGTTGAACAAGCATTGGGTCTAAAATTTAGACCTTCATTTGACCCATTACTTGGTTAGTCTAGGCTAGGTTTGGCCCTTTTTTCCAGTTCAGTAGAATATAGTCCAGGTTTCTGGGGCGAGATCTATTTTCCCTGCTTTTTAGCTTTTATCAAATTGAATCATCCCAACAAGATTAGATAAGTCGGATCCAATTTCCCAACATATCTGGTTAGATTGGTAATCATGCCTTAATATGAGACCTATGCTTTGATCGATTGGTCTTCATTTACAGTATGATCAAGTTTTAATTGGGAAAAATAAAGGTTGGTTTTAATTTAACCCAATACAATAGCACCTGTACTTTAATGTAGAATGGCATTGTAAAGTTTTAATTTGTAACAACTGTCGAAAACCTATCGAAATTTCATTGAGATCATCAAATGCAGTTTTATTATGGAATTTGGAACCAAGAAACTTTAAGGTTGGCATGTTGAAATCCTTTCTAAAATAACTTTAGAAGGCATCATTAGTCATAAAACCCTAAGAAAGAGCTCTTGAAACACATCATCAGACAAAACTGTGTTATGCATAATAGCAATTCAGTTATTACCTTTGACATTTTTGTCGAGTTATAAATCAGCCATATTTGAACCCCCAAACCTCGTTGAAGTTAGCTTTGCAAAACTTACCTTTCTTAATGAACCAAGTTAATCATAGTATCGGTAGGAATTAATCTCTCTTGAAACTTAATTATGCATATTATAACCAAGATTGTCGCTTGGTATTGATGTTTTGGAAGACTCAAAACAGTCAGCAAAATAGAAAACTTAAAATTGTCACACTCTAGTGACTTATTTGGTTCACATAAAATTTTTTTTCTAAAATATTATTTTAAAAATATGATATTTTAAAAAATAATTTTGATATATTTGGTTGACCACGAAAAAATAACTTATTTAAGAAATGACTTATATTTAGCTGAGCATCTAATTTTTTAAAAAATCTATATAAAATATCTATTATACCTTTAGTGCATGCAAAATCTTATCTTATTTTACACATTATCATTATTTGTAAATAAAAAATTAAAATAATTGAGGATATATTTGGCCATATATTGTGGGGAACGACGGTTTAGGGCATTGTGGTAGATAAAATATTTATTTTAGTTGTAGATCTTTTGATGGTTTAAAAAAATATTTTTGATAAAAAAAAAGCCTGCAATTTCCATCTTACGAGAATTCTATATCTTACATAGGTTTTTCTTTTCCATAATTTTTTATTAAAATATTTTTTTATAATCTTTCTTTTAAAAACTTCAATCAAATAAGAGAAATTGTTTTTACTTTTTTTTTCCTCCACTTCCCGGGAACCAAACAGAATCTTAAAACCTCGGTTGATTCGCATATGGAACTATATGACATAGTTGCCAAACTGTATCAAGTTGACTCAAAGATGCTCTCTTGTCATATGGCACCATGGCTTTGCAGTGGCAGTGCCGGAATTCTTAGTTGACTGATCGGTCGATTCATAGGGTTAAAAGGATCTGGCAAGGACGTGGGTGGTCAGAATATCTATATATCCAGCGTGCTAACCTGAACGCTGAAGGCAGCCTTTGATAACTTTCAAATTAGCATTCTCTCGCATCCCTTTCGTGAGTGCCCCTCCAATCTTCTCCTACTTTACGTTGGTTTTCTTTGAATAAATTACACTGCCCAACAAAGGCTTTAGTTTCGGAGAAGGAACGAAAAGTGCCTGCCGAATCTTGTAGTTTAACACGCTGCAAGTGAGAAAGTTGGTGCCACATGGTGTGGTTCCAAATTCTCTTCTCAGTGGTTGGCTCCCAACAGAATCTAGCTGAGTTGGGTATTGAAACTTTTTTCTAATTCTGGTTCTTCTTCTAGAGGGATGATTCACTTCTTTGTCATGAAGTAACGCATTGTCCAGCTTATTTCACAATTGACGTGGATACGATCATGCTTTCAATTTGTTTCCATATCATTCTGGTTCTGGTTCTGATTTGTTGTTCTAGACGGATGCCATGGCTGAATCTATTAAATGTGACATCCATGGGAAAAAGGTATTCCTATGAAGGTTCTATAAGAATTTGTTTAATTACAAAAGAGAAGGAGAAAGAGATTCTTGCCGTGTTAGATATACGGATAATGAGTGGGATAAGCGGGCTACGTGCAAATTGTGAAACATGAGGTGGGTCGAGAAAGAATTATCTTTTATGTTTTTGTTCCCTTTTTAAGGCTTGTTTGGTGATTCCGATGAGATTGTGTTGAAAATTTTGAAGATTGGACATCCATTTAAATGGAGCTCTATATCAACCAAATTGTATTTAGCCCGAATTTTGTGGGTAGATAAACCTATCTTCATAGATTTTTTTTTTTTTTTTTTTTTTCCTTCTGCAGTCCAAGGCAAGGATCTGGATTTGGTCAAATTAGAAAATAAAAACTAGATAGGCCGAGGGGCACGATTCTTATAGGATTTTTAGTTCAATCCCGTAGAAATATCCAAATTGACCTGATTTTGGTTTTGATTTGTTGTTCTGAATATCGTGGCTGAATCTATTAAATGTGACATCCTTGGGATAGATATCCTTATTAAAAGTATACGAGAATTTGTTAAATTACAGAGGAGAAGGAAAGAGAGATTCTTGCCGTGTTAGAAACACGGAAAATGGGTGTTCTGAATACCATGGCTACGTGCAAAATGTCAAACATAAGTTGGGTCAAGAAAGAATCGCCACTCATGGTTTTCTTCCCTTTTCAAGGTTTTGAATGGTTGTTGCTTTTCAACAAAGTTATTTGGAAGCCATATTTGTGCTGTCACTACCATTAAATCATAATAAGAACTTTCTACTTTGCACTAATATCTCTTCCCCAATCTTCCTTTGCATCTCTTGAAAATGCAAAAAATTATCTATGATTATGTAAAAATGGACAATTCTGACAATAATTCTTGGTGCACCACATATGGTGCAATAATAGTGCATCATGTCATCTCATGGGCCATGTAGCACCACTTTTCAACATGCATTAAATGCCATAGTTTCACTTTTTTGTTTGAAATTTTGAATGACAAAATTATCCCTCTATTCTGAAAAAATTATGGCATCCCATTATAATTTTTCAGTGGCAAAAATGCCCTTCCCTTCTTATGACATCCTGTTTCCATAAAGTTATAATATGCCTTCAAGATGTCATAATAGGATCACGAGATATCATAATTTTTCATAACAGAGGGACATTTTTGTCATAAAATTTCAAACCCAAAAGCAAATTTGTAGACATTTAATGTACATTAGAAAGTGGTGACTATGTGGTCCAATAGGATAGCACGGTATACTCTACGTCAATTTTATTGCACCATATGCGGTGCATAAAGTATTTCTCTTATCCAAAAGCCACCTTCCTTAATGTTTGTTTGTTATCTTTCTCTCACAACATCCTTCTCTAGACCTGTTAATAGGTTGGATTATGACACAGCCTGACCCAAAACCTGATCCTACTTAATACCTAGGAACTCGGCATCACTTAACCTAACCCAGTTAATTACTGGTTGGGTTAGCCAAACTCTCGACCCACCCCAACCCGACCTTTATACAAGTTACATTTAGGCTTTGTGCTTTAGGGTCAGCCTATTTTCTTTATGTTTTAATTTATTTTTTTTATTTTTTTTATTTTTGATACATTAATTGTCAAAAAGAAACAAGTTAAACAGGCAAAAACAAACAAATGGAAAATGATTGAGTTTCTCAGATGAAGAATTTCCATGGCATCAGACCGAATATAGTATTGCAGACGTAAAAGATGAGGAAGCGTTAAAAAATATATCTTCTCTCCTGGATGCAAGCTAGTGAGCCACGACATTAGCCTCCATATAGATGTGATTAACGAAAAAGAATTGGCATTTTTATCGAAATATTGATATTTTAAAAAATAAATATAAAAATAATGCTATTTACAAACTATTTACTAAAATACTGGCCGAAAGAAAGTCATCCTATCATAAGGTAACTTTCTTTGCTGACTTTCCTACCTTGGTGCTAAGTCAGTGATGAGTCAGCATAAAATTAGTCGTTCTATGATAAGATGACTATATAAGTCGCCCTACCATAGGACGGCTTTGATAGGGCGACTTTGATACGACCCCCCCCCCCCCCCCCCCCGCCCCCTCCAATTACATTTCTATCGATATAAGCTTACATGGATTCACATACTAAATGCCATTTCTATGTTTCCAAAATTTTCTCTCCTACCATTTTGATTGAGATAAAATGTGCTCCTATATCTAAACTCTAGCTAATCTATACGTCATCGAGATGCATGGCTAGAACAAAAACATGGACCTATAATTTACATTACTATGGTTATTATAAGACTAGACTAGAACCTACATAATGAAATACAACTTATAGAGATGGAGAAAACTATTCTGGTCCATAAAACTTGAGCCCAAGTCAAACTTATTGAGAGAGCATGTGCATAGACGTAGCATAGCAATGATGATGTAATATCTCATATGCTCTCATTCCAAAAGAAGATTGAATGACCAGGTATCGTAGCTTACTCCAATAAACTACAAAGCGATGAGAAATTGATAAGTTGCTTGTATGCATAAATGCAATCGAACAAAGGTGGCCTGAGAAAGACAAAGGCATGAAAATTCTAAAGGTTCAAAAATTATAATGAAGCAATAAGCAATCATACAGACTGACCCATTAATGTAACGTGCAACCATGTTAAAAACTTATAATTTTACTTTCAAAGTATTATAAATTGATAGTTGATCATTATAAAGTTTGTTATAAAAAAGAAAAAAAAGTACAATCAATGTAATTATCAAGAGATATATATACTAAGATACTGTGGCATTCTCTGCATCCACCTCTCGTAGATGCATGTCATCTCTGGCCAACGGTGTGATGGCTCAAGCATGGTATCGACCAGTGGGGAGGAAGGTGCTATCATGCTCGGCCTATCAACATGTGTCTGACATCTAGCTCAAAAAATCCTCAATCTACCTCCGTCGCTAGTCCTTATCCATGTTTATAATCGACATGCTGCTCATCGAGTCGGTATGATGTGTCTCCAGACTTATCTATGGAGAGGTCGAAGTCCGAGAAGATAGAAAATGAGGTATGCTGAGTATATAATAAGATACTCGGATCATCCATTGATAGTATAGTGTAAAGTTGTTTATCCTCAAAGATGAATTGCATAGTATCGACAAGACCGTCCATGATATCGGTAAGTGCTTGATCCTTGTATCCAACAGTGATCGAATGAAAGTCGCTCCATACCTAGTGATATAGCGATGTGATCCTTTGAAACTATCAAAATCAAAAAGAAAATAAATATTATTCATAAGTATATAAAAATAATAAAATAAAATAAAATATACTTACCATAATATCCATCACTCTATCCGATGGATGGAACCTCACCTCAGGCCCGCTCAATCATCAAAGGTGAGATAAATCATCTAGTGATGCTCCTATATATGCCACTCTAAATATGGATCATAACAATTCATCATGGGGAGCATAGTTGGACCAACCACAATCAAATCCTCCTATCGCTCTCATGCATCGATATGCTCCTGGTGCTCTCAAGCCTAATTATGCCGATGCTGTCCTCATCGTTCTAGAGTGCGGAGGCCATCCCGAGTATCGCATGGTGGGGGGATACCCTGATGCAGGCCAAATCATCGCATCACATGCTCTAGATAATATATCTCGATGATGTTGAAGCAAATGAGCAATGCGCATGTCCTCCATATATGCTAATCCAATCAGCATATTTTGGACAATACAGCCAATATCTCTAGTGTGTAAGGCTCTACACCATCTGATCATCGTGCTGCTGGTCAAACTGATTCCCATAATATATAACTATATGTGGCACTAGGTTGCTAGCACCAGTTAGTCGAATCCTCCATCTATCCAAAACAAGGTCAATATATTATACTGTTAAAATCAAAAGTCATTTATCATAATAAATTAATGCTACTGGTTACATACCTGCATCCTAGTGGATCAGCCTGCTTAGCTGTATCCTGCCAAAAGAGCCCTCAATATCAATATCATCCAATTTGAGCTATGTCCTACCACATCATCTTCCAGCACCAGTTGGTGGGCTACTATCTTATAGAGCATTCTATCTGGCTGTCCAACATGTCAATGCTCCTATATATAAAGCTACAGCAATACCAATGGCCCAGCTATCTCACATGCATCTGACCTGATGGTCCTACAGAGCTTACGATACAGAAATGCTAATATAACACTGCCCCAACTCAACTATCCACATGTATGAAGATCACGTAGCAATGCTAAGTACAATAACTATATGTGGGATCAAGACTTATCAGTGAACAGATATCCACTGATAAGACATAGAATGAATGGTCGAGCATGTCTCCATATAGTCTCATCATCTGCATCATCTGATAAGTGGTGGAATATGTTGCGAAGCTAGTGAAATCTCAGTAAAGACTCAGGCAACATCGTCTCTAGTGGTGTAATCCCAAACAACTCCTCGTAAAGATCTGATTAGATGATCTATGTAGTACTAATGATGGGAGGCCCATGCACCCGTATCTCGAGGAGAACGGCAACAACCTGCAATATGATCATCGCCTCTCCGATACATAGATGAAAAGTATGAGTCTCCTGACGTCATCGCTCTACCATAGCTGTGGTGAGGGCCCAGTCAAGCTATACGTTGCATACTCTATATACTTCATAAAATCCTAACATATAAAGATACTGCATGATCCTCTCATGTGGTTGCTAGGCACGCATCACCGTAGACCCTTTGTGCTTGCAACGTAGGGGCCTCGTGTCCTTCCTAAAATATATACGATCACTCCAGTATCGAGTATGGGGATACAACATAGTAGGATCCAACGGCCCCAACTACACATCGAAGTCTAAACCAGTCATATCGTATCTACCATAAAATACATTATTTCATAAATTTAATATATGAATGATGGTAACTTCACAAATTTTGTCAAGAGCTTACACTGCATGGGTACATTACTAAAATAGTTCAAAAAGAACAAAAACAATATAGAACCAAAATATAATTAAATAAAAATATAATGTAACTATTTAAAAATATTAAATAATTATGGGTAATAATGGGCTTAAATAAAAAGTAAGCAATAGATGTTAACTCTCTCAAAATGTAATTAACGCCAAATGTTTTGCTAAAATCATAATTTAAATCTAGGTTTAGAGATAATCATCAAGTCTTGCACAATGCAGTTCCTAAAAATCATTCAACTCTTGTACAATGCACTTGTTATATCTACATCAAAAATTTCATCTCTAAAATAAGGTGATTTACTGTGCTAAAAAGAGCTGTCGAATAGAATAGCGGTTGGCTATCATCGGAGAGATCGTCGGAGAAGGGGCATCATAGAGAAGGAAGAGAAGAAGGGGCATCATGGAGAAGGTGCTGTCGCGAAAGGGGCTGTAGGTGGTGTGGTACTCCCAAGCCTTGCAGTACTACAAAAAAGGGCTATAGCAGTGGTTTGTAACCGCTATCGTAGTCCAAAAAATTACTGTCATAGACTATGATAGTGGTTTTATAATCGCTGTTACTACGGTTGTCACCATAGCTCTATGGCAGCGGTTGTTAAAACCACTGCCATAGATAGCCTATTATAGCAGTTTATAAATTACTGTAATAAATCGATCTATCACAGCGGTTATATAACTGCTGCCATAGGATATCTATAGCAGCAATTACATAACCGCTATCATAGATAATCTATAGCAGTGGTTTCTTAACCACTGCCATAGGTCTAGTGTAGTGGTTGGCACAGGACGTATGGCAGCGATTGGTATGGATATGGTAGCGGTTATAAAATTACTGACGTAGATCTTGAATAATTAAAAAAATAAAATTTTTAATTTTTTATATATTTTACTTGATAAATACATATATATAACATAAGAAAATATAATAAATATAAAAATTATTCTAAAATGCTAAAATTTTATTATCGAATAAAATTTATTATAATATTTTTTTAAAAAATAAAATACATCAAAAGTCTCCTAAATCTACATCATCATTGTCATCGTCGTAACCAAAAGTTGAAGCTAGAGTCGGAGCTGAAATGCGGGCCAACATATCCTCAAAATCCATGACTTCAAAATATGCACTGAGCATCGACATCATGTCTCTCACGATGCCCTCCAGATGAGATACGCACTCCTCAGCCCCATCTGACCGCATCACAGCATGATCTGCCCATGCCAATGCCTTCTCAAGCTCCTTTCGACTAATGACATCGAAAGTCTGTGAAAAGACGCTCATCTCGGACCAGTAGCTCATTGGCGTGTGTCCGAGCTTGCATCGGATCCTTGTAGAGTGCTCAGATTCCAAGATCTGAGATAGATGATCATGGGATCTAGAGGTATCCGAACCCTTGCTCGCGAGCGCATCTAACTGATCTTGTAATTATAAATTAAAATAAAATTTTATAAGAAATACTATAATACTAATCATATATACTAATATATTTAATACTTACAAAAATATATCTAATCACGGCATTCATCGGTCTGCCTATCTTGTCCGTGTGGTTGGATCAAAAGATCTCGCTATGGTTGGGCATCACTCCATCTCTCATTAGCTATAACAAAGAATAAATTTATTAGAAAGATGACAAAAAATATGAATTTAATTTATCTAATAAGATTTAGAATTAATTACCTCTCTATGCACACGACTGGCCATAGACTCGCGGCCTAGAGTGTGCGTATACTCCTGGGCTGTACGATTCTTTCGATTCTGATGGAAGATAGCCTAACAAGTATTTAAATAAATAATAAATATTTAAATAAAATTTTAAGTATATTAAAAAATTTAATAGTTAGAAATTTTACCTCAAACTTCTGACTCCTTCAGTGTCTAACCATCCTCTCCCACTGACTCGGAGGATAGTCCTATATCTAGGGAACAAGCTCCTCTAGAGTGTCTCGTCGGTGCTCGAGCTATCCTCTATGGAGCTTGATCTTGTAATCCTGGTATAACTTTTCAATATTCTTCAGTCGGACATCTCGAGCCCTCTCATGATCGAAGAAGTCATACCTCCTCTGCACAAATTTATCAAAAATTAGTTATAAAATTATTCTAATCAAACATATATAGTGTAAACATATAAAATGCATAAATATAACTAAGATGCACATACTTACCCATATCTCCTTCCATACCGGACTCTGATGGCAACATCCATCAAATGTCAGTCTCTGAACTCTATGGGAATGATGTCCAATCGTCTCACAAGTACTTCAAAAAAGAAATGCATCTCCCACACGGTCTCTCCTACCGACGTCTCCTTCGCATCATACTGCACCATCATTTGATGCTGATGGTTCCACACGTGTGCATACGTGTGGGATTGTGAAATATCCGACTAGATAATACACCTACAATGCAAATATGTTATGCAAATATATAAGTATACAAATACTATATAAAAAATAAAATTATGCTAATATAATAAAAACGTACACTCAGATGCCTGCGACGGTAGAGGTTCAGCTATCGATGGAGTAGATACCATTGATGGAGTAGATACCATCAGTGGAGTAGATACCGACGGTGAAGGTTCTTGAGCAGTCGATGTTGAGGTGGATGGAGTATGCTTCGACTGCTTCTCAGATGCTGAACTACGCGTAATCCATCGAAGGACAGGGGTGAAAGCTAGATGGCATTTCAGTGCCATCATGACTTGCAATGTTAATGAACATTAATCAATATAACATCATGACATATCAAATTCTATTCGCTCAAAAGTCGAGCCGGCTCTATGCCTGAGACAGCCGGCTCCATGCCTGAGATATCCGACTAGGGTCCACCTCCAGTCGGCTTGATCATGGCCCAAGCTGGCTCGACTGCATATCCAAGCTGGCTCGACTGTGTGCCATTCTCTCGTTCACTCCCTCTCTTCCTCTCTCGACTGTTGCCGTCCATAATGTTTCAGACATCACCTAACTCTGATACCATATTGCGGACCCATGATATCGCTCGAACGTCAATCATCCTTGACATCACAAGTATCGATATCATGTTGCGGAAGCTCTTGATCTCTAGCATGGATTTGAAGGAACTAGTGACGTTCTCTATGGGCAGCAAACCACCGATCCTTCACCTGGATCTGTGATAGAGCGCCTCCCTCCTTAGGCTTGAGGGAGACGCCCCCTTTTCTAGGACTTCTTTAAGATCCTAGGACGGCAACTCTAGAGAGAAGAGAAGAAGAGAGTTGAGGAAGAAAAGATCTATGTTCCACTCTCTCAATTGAAACCCTAATACAATCTATGTATTTATACATAGCCATTAGGCCCAACCAAAAAACTCTCCAGCTAACCCAATACATGAAAGCACTCACCGAGCCCATGTACACCCATATCTTCTATGCTCTCATCCTCTGGATCTAGACCCGACCCATATATGAATTAGCCACCTTAAGACCTCTCAAACCAGGCCTTAAGACCCCTAGGATCAATCCAGATCCTAGCCCAAAATAGACCCTCGCATAACTCTGCCCGCACACTGAGTCGGCTTAGTCTCAGCACTGAGCCAACTAAGTTTCACTGACTCTGCCCGCGCATTAAGTCGGCTCAGTCTCAACACTGAGCCAGCTAAGTTTCATTAGGTCAACTCAGTTTCAAACTAAGCCGGCCCAGTCCTGTGCCGTGCCAGCAATTTCGAATGCGCAATTCTCTATTTTTTCTATGCTCTAAGACTTACCTGATCCAATTTTGGACTGAGCCGGCTAACCTACAGAATATTCTTATTCTATAGTCTTGATTCTCCGACTTTGGTTCCTTGCTTCACCTTATGTCTCAGGTCTACGAAGCACCAACCAAGCCCTTAAAATCTTCGAAGCCAACACCCTGACTCCTTCCATGGCCTCCCAAGGCTTGGGAGCACCACAAATCCTCACAATCTCTACCTTGGTGCCCCAAGTCTTGGCAAACCCCTCGGTAATGACCTCCTGCATGATCCCACTGTCCCTACGCACTCGACAGCCTCTATGCAAACATTGTCTCTGCCAATCCTCTTCAACTGTTGTGCACCCTTGAGGCCTTTGGGATGACCACCTCCATCGCTGAAGACCTATGCTTGCTTCTTGGCACCATCCTAAAATTGTAGGATCCCTTTTGCTTAGTAGCAGCATCACTTTCTCTGAATTTTTTTAGAGAACCTATAGTATTTTTGCACCAGCACATGCTGTACCATCTGACACGATCCCCTTAGAACTACACCTGTCCACCTACACACATCGCTCTATCTGAAACTGTGCATCACCGACGCTTTGAACTCATATCAAATTTTCCCTCCAATTATGAAGCCACCACTGCGGAGCTCCACCTATATCCAAATTCCACTTGATGCTGCAGATGTCGACTTTGTCATTGAGTCCCTCGAGGCCAACCACCCAATGCTGCACTATTGGGCCTGCCACTGTACCTCAAACACCGTCGCTGTCCCTTCGAATCCTTCATACTTTATGGCCCTCTTCGAAGCATTCTCGGATACCTCCACAATCCATGGACACCTTCGAAACCCAAGAGCTCATCCAACTCTTCTAAATCCAGTGACCGAACCCTAGAGAATTTCATCCTAGTCCTTCTCTTCTGCTCCTACACTAGCCATCGATTCAATTGCACCCAGAGAACCATCCTCCACCTGAACCGCGACTCTCCTTGGTGCTCCTACAGAAAAAATCTGATCCATGATACTCCCAACTGCTTGAGACCTCCTTGCACTCTCTGAGACCTCCTGACTCTTCCTAAGATCTGCATTCGATTTCTCTGAGATTCCACTAACACTCTACTGAGATACACTCCTCGACTGCTACACCATCGAGCCTCTCTCAGTCCCATGCCTCCAAGGTAATGCTCCTACAGCACTCCAGCGCTCCTTGACTCATCTCTATGCCACTCTACAGCCATCCAACCCTAAACTACTGGACCTCCATGGATTATCCATCTCCATCACTCCCAAGGCTTCGCAAATCTATGCTCTGGTCGAACCGCTGAATACATCTTCGACTACTTTCCCATCTTTCAGACATCGAAGGACATATAGTCACTTCTTCAGCCTTCTTTCGACCATTACCCCTTAAAAAATCTCTCTTCAATATTCCTACATTGCCCATCTTTCTAGAGAATCCTAATGCTCTCCGCTGAGATATCTTCCTCGACTGCTGCATCGTCGAGCCTTTCTCAGCCCTGCATCTCCAGAGAAGCGCTATTGCAGCACTCCAGCGCTCCCTGCCTATCACATAATCGTCATACACCCCGATCTTTCCACCAAGATCGATCAGCAAATCATGCACTAAGTCCTTCCATCCTAAAAAAATCTCTTCTCGTTAATCCTCTCAACCTCCACCTTCAACTCGCTGCTTTCGGTTGGCCAAACCACAGCAACAACAAGGTAGATTTGAGACATACCATGGAATCCTTGTGCAGATTTCTGATTTCACTTTGTATGACTTCTCCTTCGCTTTCATGCACCATCAAGCTCTAAAATTTGGCTCTTTCCACACACCATCAGGCTCTAAAACTTGGCTCTGATACCATGTTGCCATCCATAATATTTCAGGCATCACCTAGCTCTGATACCATATTGCGGATCCATGATATCACTCGAAAGTCAATCATCCTTAACATCACAAGCACCGATATCATGTTGCAGAAGCTCTTGATCTCTAGCACAGACCTGAAGGAACCAGTGACGTTCTCTATGGACAGCAAACCATCGATCCTCCACTTGGATCTATGATGGAGTGCCTCCCTCCTTAGGCTTGAGGGAGACGCCCCCTTTTCTAGAGCTTCTTCAAGATCTTATGGCGGCACCTCTACAGAGAAAAGAAGAAGAGAGTTGAGGGAGAAAAGATCTGTGTTCCACTCTCTCAATTAAAACCCTAATACAACCTATGTATTTATACATAGCCATTAAGCCCAACCAAAAAACTCTCCGACTAACCCAATACATGAAAGCACTCACCGAGCCCATGTACACCCATGTCTCCCATGCTCTCATCCTCTGGATTTAGATCTGACCCATACATGAATTAGCCATCTTAAGATCTCTTAAATTAGGCCTTAAGACCCCTAGGATCAATCCGGATCCTAGCCCAAAATAGACCCTCGAGTAACTCTATCCATGCACTAAGTCGGCTCAGTCTCAGCATTGAGTCGGCTAAGTTTTACTGGGTTGGCTCAGTCTGAAACTGAGTCGGCCCAGTCCTGTGCTGTGCTAGCAGTTTCGAACGCACGGCTCTCTATTTTTTCTGTGCTCTGAGACTTAGCCGACCCAGTTTTGGACTGAGTCGGCTAACCTACAGAAAATCTTTTTTCTACAGTCTTGATTCTCCGACTTTGGTTCTTTGCTTCATCTTGTGTCTCAGGTCTATGAAGCACCAACCAAGCCCCTGAAATCTTCGGAGCCAACAATCTGACTCCTCTCATGGCCTCCCAAGACTTGAGAGCACCGTAAATCCTCACACATTAATCAATATAATATCGTGACATATCAAATTCTATTCACTCAAAAGTTAAGCCAACTTCGTGCCTGAGATAGTCAGCTCCATGCCTGAGACATCCGGCTAGGATCCTCCCCTAATCGGCTCGATCATGGCTCGAGCTGGCTCGACTGCATATCCAAACTGGCTCGACTGTGTGCCATCCCCTTATTTAACCCCTCTCTCCCTCTCTCGATCTCTCTCACTAATGACGGTGGCGAGGCTGAACCCCTCCCTCTCAGCTTTTTCATCTCTCCATCTTTCTCTCTCTCTCTTGATCTTCCTCACCGACGAGGTCGAACCCCATCCCTCTCTCTCTCACTCTCTCAATCTTCCTCATCGGCAAGGCTGGACCCCATCCCTCCTAGTGATGTAGGCGAGGTCGGACCCCCTCCCTCCCTTTCTCGCTCTCTCGATCTCCTTCGTCGGCGAGGATAGATGCCCTCCCTCCCAATGATGGCGGCAAGGTCGGACCTCCTCCCTCCCAATGATGGCGGTGAGGTCGGATCCCTATCTTCTTCTCTCAAGTACAGATCCGTTAGGTATTCGAGTTTGGATCTGATACCAATAATTAAAATTGGGTCCAGATCTGAACATCCAGATTTTAATCCAAACCCAATTCATTGACAGATCTAGTCCACAGTCGGTGACATGGCACGGCCCAAGGTTCTCGCCACGGCATAGTCCAAAAACTATGGCATGCAGATAATTATAATATTTATAATAAATATTTATAATATTTATTATAAATATTTATAATATTTATTATAAATATTCTATAAATTATTATAAATATACATGATTAATAAATAATACTATAAAATTTAAAAAAAATTATATCTATGACTATAGAAAGCAGATCGCACCGAAAGCTCCTAAAATCGTCGGCGATGATGCTAGAGGAGGATGACAATACTAGAGGTAACCTGCAAAATAAAAGTAAGATAGTGAGATAGAGAAGAGAGAAAAAGAGAAAAAAGAGAGAGAGCAGGGACGGTCGGTGATGGGGGCCAGGGGAGAGGGGTTTAGTGACGAGGAGGCCGAAAGAGACTTCACACTCGATCGAAGGAGGGTCAGAATGGTGGTGGTGGTGGAGGTGGGGGTCGAAGGAGGGTCACACTGGAGGGGGTTCACTGGGGACCGAGGAGGACAGATGGAGGGCAGGGCGGTGGGGTTTCGTGAGGAGCCGAGCGAGAGTGAAGGAGGGCTCGTCGGAGGGAGGTTTCACGGAGGGCTGAGGGAAGGTCGGATGGGGGTCCGTCGGAGGTGGGTTTCTCTGGGGGGCGAGGGAGGGTCAGATGGAGGGGTTGGGGGGGTCGGGTGGCGGGTGGTGGGTGGTGAGGAGGGGCGATCAGGGATGGAAGGTCGGAGAGGGAGGGGGAAGGAGTGGCGGTGTCGGCTCGGGGGGAGGAGGGGCGATGCTGGTCGAGGGGAGGAGGGGTGACGTCGGTCGGGAGGGAAGAAGGGGCGACGTCGGCGGGGGGAAGGAGCCTCACCAACGATGAAGAGGAGGAAGAGAGAGAGCGAGAGAGATTGAGCGCGTACGGGATGAAAGAAAAAATTTGAAGATTTTTAACCTAACCCATGATAGCGGTTATCGAATCGCTGCCATAGATCTATGACAGCGGTTATCCAAAATTGCTGCCATAGATCTACGGCTATGGCTCTATAACCGCTACTCTAGATCTATAGCAGCGATTTTTGATAACCACTGCCATAGATAAAAAATAATTTTTTTCTTATTTTTTTTTAAATATTATATAATTTTAAAATTTAATACCTAAATAATTATCATTAGAGTATCTTCGTAAAAGGTCGCCTCAATCCGATGGCCCTAGCTTCATCGATCAGAAAAATTTGATTTCGACGATCACGAACGACGATGCGATGATCTGATAAATGAAGATTTTTGATGAGTTCAAAAATCTACAATGATGATCTCGATGATGTTTGTAGCATACTATCAAAGTTTTACTTCAATCGAATATTGTTATCATGGTCAATTTAGTATGGAATGATTTCAATCGTTAAATTAAAAATAAACGATCAAAGGGTTAAACGGTGTTCGATTATGAGATAATTTTTTAATTAAATAATTTTTATTATAATTTTAAATATTTTATATGGCGATGATAGTAAAATTTAAATTATTTTTGTATAAACTATTCATGTTAAGCAGATATTGCAAAAGCACGAGCATAACAACTAGTGAAGTTTCAGAATGGATATCAGGAGACGTATAGTTTTAGATCGTTCTTCATCTCATGAGTTAAATTTTATAATCATCACTATAAAAAATGATTAAAGTAGTAGCCAAAATCATTTATAAAAAAAATTATCTCATAATCGGACACCATTTGGTCCTTTGATCAATCGTTTATCATTTAACGATCGAAACTAACCTATACTAAATTGTCCAAGATAACGATATCTGATTGAAGTAAAATTTTGATAGTACACTACAAACATCATCGAGATCATCGTTGTAGGTTTTTGAATCCATCGGAGGTCTCTATCTATTAGATCATCGCATCATCGTTTGTGATCTCGAAATCAAATTTTTTTTATCGATGAAGTTAGGGCTATCGGATCGAGGTGATCTTTTGCGATGATTCTTTAATGATAATTATTTAGATAATGAATGATGAAGATAAATATTAAATTTTAAAATTATATAATATTTTTTTAAAATATATATATATATGACAGCGGTTATAATTAACCGCTTCCATAAATCAGATTATAGTAGTGATTTCTACTAACCGCTGCTATAGGTCCGACTTATGGTAGTGGTTATAATGAACCACTGCTATAGATCGATCTATGACAGCGATTTTTTATAACTGCTGCTACAGGTCAGACTTATGACAGCGATTTTCGTTAATCACTGCTATATGTCGGACCTATAGCAGTGGTTACAAAAATCGCTGCTATAGATCTGACCTATACCAGCGATTAATGAAAATCGCTTTCGTAGGTGCTATGGCAGCGATTTTGAAAATCGCTGCCATAGTAAGCACTGCCATAGGCTATTTTTGTAGTAGTGTTGGAAGGTCACGGACAGAGCTAGGGTGAGGACTCTAGAGAGGCTAAGATAGGTGTGGTCCTAGGGCTAGGACAGAAATTATCCTATGGTAGAGGCGGCATGTAGCTCTCCACAGATTTGAGGTTCGAATATTGAGGGTCTCAAGGGACTTGATTGGTGCTTCGAAGATCTAGGATTCAAGATGGAGCAAGAAATCAAAGCTGGAGAATCAAGATCGTAGAAAAAATATTTTCTGTAGGTTAGCCGACTCAACCCAAAACTGGGTCGGCTAAGTCTCAAAGCATAGGCAAAATAAAAAGATCGAGTTTCGGAACTGCAAGCATGATACAGAACTGAACCGGCTCAGTTTCAAACTGAGTTAACCCAGTGAAGCTTAACCGGCTCAGTGCTGAGACTGAGCCGACTCAATGTGCAGGCAGAGTTATGTGAGGGTCTATTTTGGGCTAAGATCTGGGTTGATCCTAGGGGTCTTAAGACTTGGTTTGAGAGGTCTTAAGGGGGCTAATTTATGTATGGATTGGGATTAGATCCATGGGATAAGAGCATGTGAGATTTGGGCTCGGTGAGTGCTTTCATGTATTGGATTAGCCTAAGAGAGTTTTTAAACTATGGTTTATTAGGATTCATGTGGGAACTCTAGGGTATATAAACTAGGACATTATAACTTTTACAATATAAGAGAATACAATTGAGCTTTTCTTCCTAACTCTCTTCTTTCTGGTTCTAGCATTAAAACCCTAGCTTCTCTCATCTTTCTTAGATCTTCTTTAGTTTGCTGGATTAACATCCAGATTCACGCAAAAGATCAGATCTACGGCTGTGGCTCCGAGCAGCCGTAGGAACAACAATTGGTATCAAAGTAAGGTTAAGCATGAAGGAGGAAGAAGATCAGTTTTCAGCAGAGATCAGCAATGAGATTCAGATCTAAAGGCTTTCTCCAGACTTCGTGAAGAAGAAAGAGATCATAGGGCTGTTGTCCATCATCCCTAGTCAAGGTATTTCTCAGATCTATCTATTTGCTGTTATTTGATTTGGATTGATTATGGAGAACAGCGGATTGAAGGTAGGATTAGAGAAGTTTGATGAAAAAAAAAATTTCACGATGTGGATGGTAAGGATGGAGGATCTGCTTATTCAGATGAGGTTGGATTCGATCTTGAAAGATAGGCTGGAAGAGATCACAGATAAGGAGTGAGTGTCCTTGGAGAAAAAGGCATGTGCTACAATTAGGGTTTGTTTAGCGGATAAGATTTTGTATGGTATGTTGAAGAAGAGAACACCCAAAGAATTATGGTCGAGGTTGTAGAAGTTATACATGGGAAAGAACATGTGCAATAAGTTGATGCTGAAGAAGCAACTGTATAGCCTTCGGATGTAGGAGGGCGAGGATGTTGTAGGGCATATTCCGTAGTTCTACCGGATGAGCATGAATTTGCTCAATATAGGGATGGATTTAGAAGAGGAGGATAAGGGTCTATTGTTGCTGTGTTCGCTACCCAAGAGCTTCGATCTGTTGGTGACAACTTTGCTGTATGGTAAGAAGACACTGGTGTACGAGGAGATCGTATCAGTGCTCAAGTCCAACGAGCAGTGAGAACGGATGACGAAGAGGAAGGTCTTCCAAAAGAGTCTTGTGGTTTCAAAGAAGCATAGAAAAGGAAAGAAGGACGAACAGAGGGACAGCAAAGGGTCCAAGAGATACTTCAAGTGCGAACAAGCAAGGCACTTTAAGTGGAAGTGTCTACTTTGGAAGAAATGCAAGAGAAGGGAAAGCTCGGATTTCATCAGTACAGTCGCTGAAAGTGAAGATTCGGATGAAATCTTGGTAGTCTCGGAGGAGCCCGCAGGGTGTGGTGTATCTGAGACGGTTTCGAACAGGTCTGCAGAGTGCAGAGGGTCCGAAGGAGAAGCGATGCTATTCGATGTATAGCGGCAGGCCCAGTAGTGCACATTGGATGGTTGGCCTCGAGGGACTCGGAGATAGATTCGGCTTCTGCGACATTAAGGGGAACTTCAGCTCTAGGTGGAGCATCGGGCAGAGGTAGCTTCACGGGTGGAGGAAGCTGTGACACGGGTTCAGAGCAGAGGGATGCAGAGGGAGGACCTATATCCCAGCATCAGTGTCAGAGCTGTATGGATCCAGGTGGAGAGGATTGTGCAGGAAGATAAGCATGGCTTTAAGGGGACAGTGTTAGGTGGAGCATCAGGATCTGTGGCGAGTGTCAGTAAAGAAATATTGCATGATCTCCAGGAAAGTCTAGGATAAGTGATGCAGCTGTCAAGCAGAAGGATACCTACAACTCTAAAGGTGGTGCAGAGAAACAAGCCAAGGACTTCAGCGGTGGAGGCAGTCATGCCGAAGGCCTCAAAGGGAGCTCAGCAGTTGAAGAAGAATGGCATTAGCAAGGTGAGCACGAGGGGCTATCAGGATATGCAAGGATAGTAGGATTGTGCAAGAGGATGTTGTCAAGTGTGCCAGGCTTAGGCGCACCAAGGTGGAGATTATAGGTGGTGTGATGCTCCCAAGCCTTGGGAGGCCACGGGCGGAGCCAAGGTGAGGGCTCTGGGGAGGCTAGAATAGGTATGGTCCTTGCGCTAGTACAGGAGTTGTCCTAGGATGGAGGCGACATGTAGCTCTCCACGGACTTGAGGTTTCGGGTATTGAGGGCCTCAAGGGGCTTGGTTGGTGCTTCGAAGATTTAAAATTTAAGGTGGAGCAAGAAACCAAAGTCAAAAAATCAAGACCGTAGAAATGACAATTTCTGTAGGTTAGCCGGCTCAATCTAAAACTAGATCGGTTAAGTCTCAGAGCACAGACAAAATAGAAAGATCGAGTTTCGGAACTATAGGCACGGCACAGAACTGGGCCGACTTAGTTTCAGACTGAGTCGATCCAGTGAAACTTAGCCGGCTCAATGCTGAGACTGAGCCGACTCAGTGCGCAAGCAGAGTTATGTTAGGGTTTGTTTTAGGCTAGGGTCTGGGTTGATCCTAGGGGTCTTAAGGCCTGATTTGAGAGGTCTTAAGGGGGCTAATTCATATATGGGTTGGGATTAGATCCAAGGGATGAGAGCATATGAGACTTGGGCTTAGTGAGTGCTTTCATATATTGGGTTAGCCTAAGAAAGTTTTTAAGCTATAGTTTATTAGGATTCATGTGGAAACTCTAGGGTATATAAATCAGGACATTGTAGCTTTTACAATAGAAGGGAATACAATTGAGCTTTTCTTCCTAACTCTCTTCTCTTTGGTTCTAACACCAAAACCCTAGCTTCTCTCATCTTTCTTAGATCTTCTTCAGTTTGTTGGATTAACACCCAGGTTTACGCAAGAGATCGGATCTATAGTTGTAGCTTCGAACAGCCGTAGGAACAATAGGAGCATCATGGAGAAGGAAGAGAAGAAGGAGCGTCACGAAGAAGGTTCTATCGTGGAGAAGGAAGAGAAAAAGGGGCATCACGGAGAAAATGCTGTTGCAGAGAAGTAGCGTCGCGGAGAAGGAGCGTCACTAGAAGGGTTTCGATCTCGGGTGCTATCGCAAAGAAGAAGGTCGGGAAAAGAAGATGGCTGGATAGTTGTCCTATAGTGAGGCGACTTAATTAAAGAAAGTCGTCCTATCATAAGACGACTAGGAAAAGCGTCCTATACGCAACTTACTTAGCTACCTTACTATACAGGACTAACGTGACTCAGTGATAAGTGAGCATGGAGGGTGAGGAGTGGGCATAAAAAGTTGTCCTACCATTGGACGACTTTATTTTGGACAGTATTTGATAAATAATTTATAAAGAATATTATTTTAATAATTTTCTTTTAAATAACATTATTACGGTCAAAAAGCCATTCCAAGGATGTACATACTTGAAAGATATCTGAAAGTAAAGGATTGGGTGGAGTACTCTTGAGGCCATTTGAGATCCAACAAACTACAGTTATGGAGTCACCTTCCAAAATTAGTGGTTTACACTCTAGTTGTGCAACAGTTGCCATATGCTCATTTGCAATGACTCAGCAAATGTTTATATCTATCACCACAAAATAAAGGAAACATCATCATAGATGTGACAATGTTTGTGAGGAACATGAGATAAAAATTTATAAGAATATCAGGTAATCATGGAAATTGTGTTTCTTAATATCTGTTGTTTGAATCCTGATTAATTATTCTCTAAAACTAATAAGCAAGCTCCAATTATGTTGGCTGATAAGACAATAACCTTGGAACAATATGATCACGATACATGATAGTATAAAATCAGCAGAAGGCTGAGAGTACTGCACATCAATTGATTGGGGTTTCAAAGTTCAAACCCTTCTTTGCAAGGATAAAATCGAAATTAATGAGTAGGCTTTTATTCAGAAATCTTCTTGCATGATTTGCAAATGGATAATTGCTTATTTTTTATGAAGGTAGTGCTTCGGCTCCTAGAACTAACAAATGTTGCAAAAAGATAATGCAGTTTCAGTAAAATAGACTCTGAATGATATTTGAGAGAAAAGAAACATAAGTAGAAAATAAAAATTTTATCTTTACTATTTCTAATTTTTTTCTAAATTTTAAAAAATATAAACATATTTTTTATAGTTAGTTATTTTTAAAAATATAAATATAATAATGATGATCTAGATTATAATAATGGTAGCAAAGATGGTAGAAATTATGGTGGTGATGGTAATGGTATCAACTATGATGGTAGCAACAATCATGGTGGGGTGATGTGGTAGAGGCCATGGTTGTGATGGAGATGTGGGGATGGTGGCGAGCATAGTAGTAGCAGAAATGGAGGTGATGGAAAAAATAATAATAGTAGTGATAGTGATGGTGAAAATAATAGTAATAGGGATGACGACTATGGTAGTGATAGAATTGATATTGATGATGGCGATGGAATAGAAATCGTGTTAGAGATGATAGAGGTGGTGGCAACGAAAGTGAATGATGATGGTAATAAAAAGATATAAATTTTTAAAAATAATAAGAATATTTTTTAAAAAAATTAAATATTGTTTTAGCCTCATTTTTTATGATTTTATTCTCCAAAATAATATATACAAAAAATAAAACTGATGCCAAGCAAGCTCTGAGATAAAGTGATGCCTTGTTGAGGTTCTTCAAGAGGTGGGAGCTTCGAGTTGACAATCATTGATAATAGTAGAAATAGCTCATATAATAATTGTTCTTTCCGTATAGAGAGTCCTATGGCATAAAATGATGCCAAGTCCTTCTTGATCCTTATGTACTGGATGTCGTTCCATTCAAATTATTTCATTTTCAAAGAGGATCTCTCCTAGGGGTTTAATTGATGCTTGAGAACTTGGTAATCCAATCAGACTATTTTGCAATAATTTGGTATGGATACAAAATAAGTTTTAATAACCTAATTAGATTGAAGTTGAATTCTCTATATAGGGTTCGATTTTTATTAGATTATTCAAAACCAAGAACCCGATAACCTTAATAGCATATACACAAACTATATATGTAGTATATATTAATATAAGAATATAAAGAGAATTTGCTAACACATGTTCATTCCAATTTTTATGTTTGGATTTATACATTTTTCTAATGCATGTTTTCCTTAATTAACTCTTGCTTCTCACTATTTTAGTTCGAAAATCCTAATCGATGCTTAGATTTTAATTATATTTCAATCAAACTTGGATCTGTTTTAATAGGAATCAATTTTTTTTTTCACAAGTTCAAACATTCACTTAATCCTGTACTATTATATCCTATTTTTTCGGACCCCAAGAATGGATTGGATCGGCACGGCTTTCCTGCTTAGAAATAAGGATCCTTTCTATCTATATGAATCTTTGATCGTGCAGAATTTCTATAGCTAATTTTTAATATTTTATTCTAAAATTAGAGAATATTTTTGATAGTAATCTTATTTCAAACGATTCAGAGAATGAGCAGTGTGGACTATTGTTTTCCTTTCCCATCACAATCTGCCATGAGTTCATCATATTTGGAGAACGGTTGTGATGAAATCAGTATTGGAATTTGTTGACCCTTGGCCAGGCTCACTGAAATCATACGCTAAATTGAATATCGAAAAAGCTCAAATCTCAACTCGAATCTAATCATTATTCAAGTTTGTGTGCCGACTTTGGATCAGAATCATTTTCATGGTCCAAATCTGAATCCAAACTTGATTTTGTGATACAAATGCATCATGAATCTGACCCGAATTTTACACGTTTACAGCTTATTGGTAGTCATCTTCAAACTTCAAAATGGCATCATCATCTATCAATGCAATGCAGTTGTTCTTTATCCCATTGCAACATGCCACCGTAGACATGGATCCTAGCTGTTCTCCTTTTTCCGGTGACCATCCTCTCGCGTTTTTATGTGGTTGGGGCAAAACCCATCATGGGCTGGGCTCAACCTAACGAGCATTATTTGATTCTCAAAGCCACTTGGTTATGAACTTTAGACCCAAACACGTATTCATGTCGAGTTATATCGGGTTGGATCAAGTAGCTGGTGCACCCAATCAACCCGTTCTATACATGCTAATTAGATTTAGTTTATGTTTAATATAGATCAAACCTCGGTTCCGTTTGTAGAATAGAGGTTGTCATTTGTGCCAAAGTATGATTTCTTTTTACACAAATCCATAATTAGATCGTACAACACCTCTTCGAGATCCACGTAGGCGGATGAATAAAAGAAGTTCAACACTTTAAGATCTATGTAAAGATATCGGTAAAGAAGATCGAGCATTCCCAAACCCCTATTTAAATAGCTTCTAGCAAAGATTAATTTTTAAATTCACCCCCAAAATTACAAACTGGATTGACCTTGGGTGGGAGTGAACAGTACTTAAGTCAGTGCAGCTTTTATCAAAATACATAGGCTGTAGTCAATGCTATAATTACAACATGTAGATAGATTAGTGCAGCCCTTGGCCAAAAAAATGTTCTTTGAAATGGCTTTCATTAAAGGAACCGAACACTGTCATACTCGCAGGCGCAGATATAGCAATAGATGGGTTACAAGAAATGGGGAGCCTTGGCTCCATACAATAGTTTGCCCTTATATTTGGAGATTGATGGATAATTAATGGCATTATCTCAGAGGATTAAACTACCAATTCTCTGTGAGGCTGATGCCCATGCTTAAGAGATCAGAATCTCTGGCATCTCCTTGGCTCGAAAATATCATGCTCTGTGTAGCCTATCACACCCCAGCCTGAGGATCATGACAGAAGGCCATGAGTCTTTAGGATTTAACCCTTTGGACATGTAAGACCTGTCTTCACTTTAAAAATTTTATTACAAATCATACTCACACAATATAGCAAAAGCAAACTTCTAATTTTATTAATTCAAATAAAAATAGTTCATCAGTAACTAATAAAATTCAATAACATAAATCAAAATTAATTATTCATTCAAAAACAAACTAAGCAAATGTACTCTAAGATCCTATGCTCCTTCCTACTCCGTCCTAGTCCCTACATGTTCTTTTGGATCTGAAAAAAGAATGAATGAGCTTTACAGACTTAGTAAGTTATCAATATCTTTGAAGAATTAAGCATAATTAAAAATTCTTTTCCAAATATAACAATTGACAAAAATAAATATATAAATTAACATAAATTTAATTTCAAAACATACCATACATAACAATAAAATTTAAAATCCTCTCTCAATTTTCGGTAACTATAGCCACCATCAACCCTATGATAAGATCCAAAAAATATCAACCCCTAAATACAGAACACGCGATCTATCAATATATACTATTAATTAGTCCCATTGATTAGGCTTAAAAGAAAACTAGCTCTGATGCATACCATCACGATTAGTCCTATGATAGTGTTAGATATATGCTCTAAAAACCAAATTGGTTGATACATGTACATATTCTAAAAGCATAATTTTATAATTAAAATTTTAAAATTAAAAAAATTTAGGTTATTTCTTCCATTCATGTTCTATGCATTTAAATTATGTTCATGAATCGTCTATTGAATTAATGGATATTATGACACATATTCTCAAGAATTGAAGTTGAGATATATGTAATTATTAGTTAACTCAAATTATTCCCAATCGTAAGATCATCATGGGGATGGTGTTTAATCTATATAGATTAGTGCATTGATCGCTTTTCTTTTTGAATAGATGAGTCTCGAGTCTATAGTGTAAAGACACTGAAGCGAGAGTGCAGATGCTTCATAAAGATCAAGGATACTGAGCATAACCATCATAAAAAGTCACTAGAATGGCTATCCACTCGTCTGGAACTTGCTTAAAATTGTAGTGGTGTAGATAATTTTTTGACCTACAGTGCCTCGGCTATTCACAACTAGGATTGCTGTAGTTTGACTACACCAACGCTCAAATACCTAGTCATACGGTACCTTGTGGTATATGTTGGCTACAATAGATTCATTATAGGAATAGGATATGCACTAAATGGGATCTATCGACCATGGTAGATAGGGAGAAGTCTTATGTAGTTCATGAGGTTAAGTCCTAAAATTCATGGCCATGGTAGGTGAATGATAAAAATAAGTTTTTATAAAGTTTCACATTGACTCAAGTCGATTGAATCCGACATATGATAAATGAACGGGTTTAATGAGTTATCTTTGACCTGTATCTTATCAGGACTCACGATGGAAGAACTGAACTACATGATAACTGTACCTAGAGGTTTATCTTCTCAGTTATGCTTGGTTGCCAATACATATTGTTAGATATCATTGATGGATTGTGAGAGCTCATTAGGATCATTTTAGATCGATGATCCTTATTAAGCGTGAGTTGAAATTATTCTAACTTCTAAATCATTGAAAAGAGTTTCAATGATGCTATGTCACTACCAAACATAATTAAACCTATGGGACCATATAATAAGGAATTTAATCTTGGATTGATCAATTGGACTTATGGAGTTACAATTGGATTAGGATTTGATGAAATCCTATTGGGTTTAGAAGCACCATACTAGCACATGGTCAAACACAATTTCTTCTTTGGACTTGAGTCCTTATTTGATAAAAATTTGATCAAGTCAATAGTCTTAATCCTTAACTAATCCATTTGGATTTAGTGGATACCTATTTGGGCGCCCAATATGATTCGATCAAGTCAAAAGTTGACTCAATCTTTTCTTTCTTGAATTTCCTACATGGAACATGAGATTTTATGAAAAGAGCGCATGCCACCTCTGGATGAGATCAAGAGGGGCGTATGCCTTGGCATGTTTTAGGTACGCTCGTCATTGACATCCATGTGGAGAAATGAGAGGAACACATGCCCCTCTCTGATTTTAGCATGAGGAGAAGGGAGAGAGGGCACACGCCCTCTCTCTCTCTTGCTTGGATGAGGACAAATGGCTGCCAAGTATTGGCACCCACTTTTCTTATCTTTTTGAGAAGGATCACATACCATTTAAACCTGGTTTTCTTAGAAAGAAGATCAAATTAAATGGAAGGTATTGTTATGTGATAACAACCAGCCATTTTATTCCATTGGATTTGAATTTTGAATTCAAATCAAGGGTCTATAAAAAGGACAACCTTTTAGGATTTGTGGAAGATAAAAATCAGATTTTTATAACCCTTTCCTTGTGTCCATGCCTCATCTCTTCCTCTCCTTCCTATCCCATGCCAAAGTTTGTTGGGTGCCATATTTTCATAGGCCTAAAGTAGTTGGGCCAAGTTTCTTCTGTGCTAAGAAAAAAAATCAGATCTCAAATATTGAGATCTTGAGGAAGAAGATTAAATATGGATCAAGAATTCAGAAAGACAAAAAATGTACGATCCAAGCTTGATCCCTGTGGATACTTGCAGAGGCCAAGCACTTATGTGGCTCAACAGCAAGTGAACCTCCTTAGATCCACGAAATCAGTTATGTGTTCATCTACTCACACAAGGTGATAAAGGTTATTACTTTTTTTATTATTTTTTTTATTTTATATCTAAATAGATCTATACTTTTCATGCCAGCTTGATCAAAAGTTTTGAATTTTACTGCATTCGACTCTAATCGATCTAGTAAAACAACCGATCCCGAGCCAAGTTGTTGGAATTATAGATCTAATTTAGATTTAATTTTAGATGAGATCTAAAAATTTTATAGATTTAACAAGATTTTAGATTGAATTAGCATACTTAAGATTAGATCTTGATTTGTATATTAGATATGTAGTTTAAATCTTTTATATGAGATATGTAGATTTAATGTCCTAATAACATAGTACTCGAAATGAGTGCATCACCATGGCCATCCGATCATAAGAGAAAGAAGGGATTAAAGTCCCTCTCTTGCCCAATCGATGGGTTCGCTCGTATGGCATGTAGGGATGCCGCTTGTGATGTCTTGGGAAGAAAAACCATGAAAGAAAAAAATTTATTTTTTTGTAAAATCCTAAATCCTGAAACTCTAAAAATTTTGATATTTTTTATGCATATAAAAATTATTTAGATTAGAAAAATATTTTCATATCTAAACTAAAATTTTTTTGATGCAAAAAAAAAATCTAAAAAATTTTCAATACCTATTGCTGTCTCACCTGTAGGAGTCAACTCGATTATTGTTCGAGTCAACTCCAAACCCTGGCAAGTCGACTCGAAGTTGTTGGAGTCAACTAAAAAACTATTGAAAAATGTATCCTAAAGCCAATCATCTAGGTTATACATAGTTGAGCTAAATATAAATTTATACTTAAATTTTAATTAAATAAAATTATTATTCAGGCAATTTCATCACTTTGTGCACTTCCTGTAATGAATTCTCTGTGATGAAGTCCTTAGGACTATTTAGACTCAACAAAAGAGGATTTATCATTTAGTCCTTAAACTAATTGCGATCAAATGATTCATTGTTACCTAGAATAACAAGATTAATCAAGAGTAGATCATTGTGTGCCATAAGTGTTGATTGTCCTCTTAACCAAGAAGCATGGTAATGCTGTTATGGCATGTAGGTAAAATATAGAGGTATATTTTACTGATCGTGATCCAATTACGGAGCTCTCTTCTATCAAGATTGCTCACGAAGGATATGAGTATATGTGTCCCTTAGATCTAAGATCACCATGGTGACTTGCAAGCAACTCACTATACTTAGGTACCAAACTATCAAAATTTTTAATTCAGTGATGGAAGGCTACTGGATGCAGTCAAGTATTTGATTTATCGGTGCGTGAGTCAAGATGGGATTGATCCCTCTAAGTGTTGGAGCAAGTGCATCGCTGTATTTCAATTTAGCAAATCCTCAATCGGAGTAGTCCATATGATGGATGTTGAATTTTGAAATACAATATGGATGGATTTTTAGGATTGGCAATTAACCTTAGATCATCCTATGAGCATCATGGTCAAGAAAATGAATTATACGGTAATCATATGCCACAGGTTCATCGATGTTGTGTTATGATTTTCAACCTATCTGAACGTCAGATATCATTGCTAGATAGTTACATCGATTTATATAGAAAATTAGTTTCTATGCTACCGACTTAGAATTCGAACCTATGGGGTCACACACAATAGGAGTTCCTATCTGATCTAATGGTTGATCAAAGAGTTTCACTGGATTGAGACTCAGTTATTACTAGAGGATTAATTAGCAATTAGTTTATTGATTAGCTTAATTTGATTAAGCGATGAGAAATTGATCAAGTCTAATTGAATTTGATTCAATTAGGTTTGACCTGATCAGATCATGTGATGATCTAATCGCTTAGGGAGATGGACCTTGATTTGATCAAGGGTTGAACTCGATTAATTTCTAATTTGATTAAAAATTAACTAAGTTGGATTAAGTCTAATTTGGTTGGATTTAATCTAGTCTAATTGATCAAGATAAATTGGTTTGGATGAAATCAATTTGGATCAATTCAAAGTAAGTTTGAATTTAAACATCCTTCTCTCTACGCCATTGACTTTTGACCCATTCCTTTCTCCACGCACATTGGGAGTGTGCATGGGATTTCTTCATGCCAGAAGAATGTTTGTGCCTCCTCTATTCCTGCCTTTGATCTGGTCCAAGCATTGGATCAGATCAGATTGAGAGCAAGTTGAATTTTGAATCCAACTTATGTTGGTTAGTTTGATTGAAACTTCCCAACTCCCTCTCATCCTCATCTCCATGACTAAAGCTTTTTCTCTTGCACATTTTTGTGTGTTCTAAGGATGGGTGCATAGAAGGAGAGTCCTTCTATGCATCAACCTCTTGGATTTTGCACTGGAATGGATTAGGAGTCCTCTTGAATATTGAATTCAAGAGATTGGTTGAAACAAGTTCAACCTAACCTATCCTCCAACGCATAGATGCTTATGAAAATAGATTTTTTCTAGACATGTGCAAAAGAGGATCTATGTGAAAAAATGAGAAGAGAAGCCTTGGTAGTGCATGGGTGTGTGTAAGGTATTGAAAGATTTATGTGAGATAGAAATCAGAGAAGGGTGCATCTATTTTGGCATTAGTTTTCTCCAAAGAGATAAGAGTATCAAGGTTCTAAAGGATGAGCCCTGAATCCTAGAGTGGGGACTCTAGATTTGGGTGGAGAGTTGAGTGTCAGATCTCCACCAACTTTCACCTTCATCTCATCTTCCTCCATTGCATCTTCTGATTTTTAGAGCGTCTGAAAAATCAGGAGCAGTTGATCGATTGGATCGATGAAGGTTGGCCATCGAAGGCTCCAGAGAGGAGCTAGCACTTCAAAAGGACTGATTAGGACCAGGGGCTCTATGTGGACTCATAATAGAGGTCGAACACGTGTGCAGCTGCAGTGTGATGGGAGAGCGATTTTTTAGTAGATCCAAATTATGGTGATCATCTATCCATGCACAAGTACTATGTTCTGAACATAGTTCGATCGACAAAGATGATTTGCTGATCAATTATATTTTATTTTTCTATTTTATATTAACATGTCAAAGATCCTAAGTAGGATTTTATGATTAAATCATAGCATGTGTAGAATTAATCTAGATTAATTTTGCTTCCGCTACTATATATTTGAAAAAAATTTTGAAAAGCATGCTTAGAATTGAAGAAAAATCCTGATTTTTCGGTCCAGGTTCGTTCAGATCTGATCAGATCAAGAGATATATTTCAAAATTTTTCTCTTTGATCCAGATCAGATCTGGAATATTTTAGATCTGATTCTTATTATTTTAATAAATAAAATAAATTTAGATAAATTAAATCAAATTTAATTTATCTTAAAGTGGGTAATCCTATTATCTGTTGATGATCCTGTAAATAGCGAAAGATTCTGGATCTAGCCACGCAAGTGCCTGGCCTCTACCGGTATCCACTCAGACTGGATCTAGAGATCCTCTTCTTCTCTATCACATCTCTAAAAATCAAATCTGGATGTGATCTGGAGGATCTTCAAAACTCTTTTCGAAGATCAGTAGTTGTCCTATGCATCAGTGCAGCCTTCTAGCTTTCAGTCGCCTTTCTCTCATCTGGATCGCACCAACCAAGATCCAAAACTCCTTTTGGATGTGGAGAGGAGAGGAAGAAGGTGGGTTTGGCATGCAGGAGGAGAGGAGAAGCAGCCTTGGGGCGTGGAGGATTATTATTTTAATCTTTGAGTTAGGCGCAGGGTCTTATTTATAGACTAAGCGTGATCCAACTCCTCTTCTTTCCAACCAATCACAACTCTTTATGAAATCAGATCTAAATCTGATTGGTGGAAATAGAGTTCCCTGGATTCCTCCTTAGAGGATGCCTAAGACCAGTCAAAGTTGGTTCTTAGGAGAACTCTAATTGGAATCCAAAAAGGAGATGGAGTCCCTATCCAACAGGGACTCCTTGGGCGCCTCCAACTTGGGCACACGCCAAGGGTGGCGTGCGCCCTCCTCCTTGCCAGGTTCTGGTAGGGGGACAGGCCCCCACCAGCTCTCCAATAGGTGCATGACACATGGACAAAAGTCAAAGTATCAATGGTCAAGATTTGACCAGTCAAAGGTCAACTTTTGACCAAAGTCAAAGGACGAGAAATGGCAGGTGACCAAAAATGGCAGGTAATGTCTTACAAAATAAGACAACCTTTTCTGACTTGGACAAGCTCCAGTCAGACCAAATGAAGGCCTCTGAATGAGCACAAACTCCTTTGGCTCAGTCAGGACAACTTATTTATGATAGTAAAAGAAGAACGTTAGGTTCAATCGAGTGCTAGCACGATTTTCTTGAACCTAATTGAATCTCATTCAGATCAATTGAACTGGATCAGTTCAATTGATGATCACCAGATTCAAACCCTTGTTTGTGTGACCCAGTTAGGTTTAGTTCTGTATGGTAATGGGATATGTCATGATCTCTATCATCGACATCATCGAAACTCCTTTCGATGGATCAGAACTCTTCTGATTCGAACAGCTAGAATGATCGATCATCTAAATCATTCTAATTGCTCCCAAAATCCACCAGTGACACCTAGCAGTATATGGTGGCAACCCATCAGAGCTGAATGCGAACCTCTTGGTGCAGCTACCTGTGTGATTAAGTTCTTCTATCTTGAGCCCCGATCAGATTAAGGTTAAGGTGAACTCGTCAAACCCTAGTCTCTGTCATATGATGTAATCATTCGATTTCAAGTCCAATGTGAAAATCTAAATAGAAACTCTTTCTATTATTTCACTCTGCCATGGCCATGGGCTTCTGGACTTGATTCTCATGATCATCATAGGGCTGCTCCTCTACCACCGAGGTAGATAGATTCCATCTTGATGCTATCCAGTTCCTACAATGAACATGCTATAGCCAACATACACCTCAGGATTCCAATGGCTAGGAGACTGAGTAATGGTGTAGTCAAACTATAACACCCTCAAGGTGAACTGCCGATGCACCTCAGGATCAAAGAACCAGACATACTACTACTGCAGCATCGAGTCAGTCATTGACGAGAAGGTAGACTCCCTAATGACTACTCGAGGTGGTCACGCTCAGTGCTCTCATTCTTTAACGAGTACCTGTACTCTCGCTCCGGTGTCTCCACACCATAGACTCAAGACTCATCTACTAAAGAGAAGCGATTGTACACCAACCTTTCGGATCATCAATCACCATCCTCGTGATGATTTTATGGTCGGAAGCATTTATGAGTTCTCTGCAGTGAATGCATGCTCTTAGGCCTTAAAAAGTTATTTCGTGACTTGATCTTTGGCTGCGCGACCTTTCACCAAACATTCTCAGCAAGTGAGGCAACACTTTGCAGCAGTCTGATATCTTTTCAATGTTGAACTTCGGAAACATCAGACATCCGAGCCAAAAGTAATATCTGGCTTATTATATTCATCTATCCATTTTTTTCCAGAGACGCTCCCTGTTCAGTGGACGGATGGCAGGTAAGGTGGGAGGTCTGATCCAAACATGGGTTTCATTCTCAAACCCAAAATACATTTTGGTAGTTCCTGAGCCATCTTTATATTAAGTCCGGTCATCTGTATGTGGTCCAGATACGTGCTATAGGATTGGACGCAGACTTTTTCTGTAAGGTCAAGATTCTAAGTTAGATACTGTTTATGATTTGACAATTTATTTTAAAATTTTATTTATAAACAAATTAGCTTTCCACTCTTTTTCTTCGGATGCTACCTCGGGTATCGGGCGTAAAGTCTCGAATGATTAATGTATTTCTAGTTGGTTTGGTGCAGTCTACAACTGACTCATCCCTCACCTACAGTTATTGTGTGGTTAGCCAATGGTGAACACTCTTATTCAATGATTCTCTAATCATGGTGCACCCAATTGATCTCTAATTCATGAATCTCACCATATCTGGAATATTGATCCACTCCTTAGTTAGTCAGACCCACCATTTTGCCAACGAATGGATTCTAATTGAGTCTCTCACCCATATCTGGAATATTGAGTCCCATAATCATCTCAGCTATAGCAATCCATGCTAATAGACATGTGTTGCATCTTCTGGTGCAACTGGAGCCAACTGTATCTAGCCGAGAAAATCAACCCAAAACGGCGCCCGCACTCTACAATGGTGGACGCGCTCAGACTAATCTTTTTCTTAGAGAGAATTGATTCGGTTCATTTAAACTAGACTTATCATATCATAACAATTATGACTCCTAGTGGTATGTGGTTGCTCGGATTATTGACACTCAGATCAAAATATGTCACAGATAATAGCCAGGTAAGTGAGACGATGGAAGGAATATGCCATTTAACTCGTAAAGAATGCAATTCAGGTTGAGTGCTTCCATTAAAACAGGTCGGGCGTAATGTGCCAATTATTTAGACACCAAATTGTTGAGTCAGAACCAATTCGGAGTTAGCCTATAATCCAGACTCTACTCTGAGCCTAATTTAGGTTTGCTTATCGTGACTCGATCTGACCCAGATTATCCTATTAGGCTGGTATTTAAGCACTTGTTGATCCGCATCTTACACCAATCTTTGATTCGGTTTGGATCCACCGATTAGACCTAATTGAGTTATCCAAGCACGTAATCCAGTATTATGAATATTTCTTAAGATCTAAAATTCTTAATTTTAGACTATTAATATTTCTATTTAATTTTTAATTAAGTAGGGTTCATAAACAAAATTGCACAATAATCCTAGGGTTTTAGGATTAGAATTTGCAGAAAGTAAGTTTTAGATTTCTGATTACAGGACGAACACGCAAGCACCCCTACACGTCATAAGAACGCCCCATGGTGGACGAGAGGGCATTTAATCCTTCTTTGTTCTTATGGACCAGACGGCCCAAGAGGAATACTTATCATAATATGGCAATACTACAAAAAGTTTTGATATTATCACTCATATATCTCATATAACAAATTAGATCAAATCATGGCATATTTTGCATTTACATATCATGTATCAATCATGCTATTTTTTAGATCTTAAATTATCTCATAATTCTAAAAAATTAGATTTAAATTGATCTAATCAAATAATTCTAATCTAGACCATTAGTAGAACTATTATACAACTAGTCTGAATGTATCAATCATATCTCATATTGATATTTATAATTAATAATTTTTTATGTTGCTATTTTTTTAGATATTATTATAACCATTATAAAATTCATAAAATATAAATAATTAATCTAAAATATGATTTAATTATTAAATTGTAAAAATACAGAGACTATTCTAATATTGAACTATTCTATTTTAGAACTAGTCGGGGATATTTTCTACATCTTAGATCCATGGTTTATTTATTTTTTTCTAATTTAGATCGTGAATCATATCTCATGTGATAATCTGATATCACTTATTATTAATTCATCATGCATCTTAGCCTTAAAAAGTTATTTCGTGACTTGATACTTGGCTGCGCGACTCTATTCACCAAACATCTCCAGCAAGTGAGCCAACATTTGGCAAGCAGTCCTGATATCTTCATGTTGACACTGGAACTCATCAGACATCGAGCCCAACATGTAATATCTGGCCTTATTATCTTCATCTATCCATTTTTCCAGAGACGCTCTCTGTTCAGTGGACGGATGGACAGGTAAGGTGGGAGGGTCCTGATCCAAAACATGGGTTAACTTCTCAAAACCCAAAATAATTTTGTAGTTCCTGAGCCAATCTTTATAATTAAGTCCGGTCAGTCTGTATGTGGTCCAGGATACGTGCTAATGGATTGGACGCAGACATTTTTCTGTAGAGAGTCAAAGATTCTAGTTAGATACTGTAATTATGATTTGACCAATTTATTTAAAAATTTTATTTTTAAACAAATTAGCTCCCACTATTTTCTCGGATCCCTACACTCCCTCTATAGAGATGCGAAAAATCTCCATGATTAATGATTTCTAGTGGGTGGTGCGGTCTCACCAACTGACTCATCACCTCACCTAACAGTTATTGGTGATGGGTTAGCCAATGAGTGAACAACTCTTGTTCAATGATTCTCTAATCATGGTGCACCCAAACTTGGTCTCTAATTCATGAATCTCACCATATCCGGAATATTGATCCACTCCTTAGTTAAGTCAGACCCACCATTTGCACAGACTGGATTCCTAATTGAGTCTCTCACCGTATCCGGAAATATTGAGCCCAACTCATCCTCCAGCCCATAGCATCCAATGCCTAATAGACATGGTTGCATCTTCTTGGTGCAACTGAGCCACTGTATCCAGCCGAGAACAATCAACCCCAAAAAGGGCCCGCACATCTACAATGGTGGAAGACCTCAGACTTAATCTTTTCTTAGGAGAATTGATTCAGGTCTCATTAAACTAGACTTATCATAGTCATAACAATTATGACTAACCTAGTGGCATGGGTTAGCTCGGATTATTGACCACCTCAGATCAGAACTGTGTCAACAGATATGGCCAGGTAAGTGAGACCGGTGGAAGGAATATGCCATTAACTCGTACAAGAATGCATTCAGGTCGAGTAGCTTCCAATTAAAAATCAGTCGGTCGTATGTGCCAAACTTACCTTAGACACCAAATTATTGAGTCCAGAACCAATTGGGTTAGCCTACAATCCAGACTCTAACCTCTGAGCCTAATTAGGTCTTGCTTGATCGTGACTCGATCTTGACCCAGACTTAATCCTATTAGGCTGGTCAATTTAAGCATTGTTGATCCCATCTAACCAACTCTTGATTCGGTTTGATCAACCGCTTAGACCTAATTGAGCTATCCCAAGCCCGAACCCAGTATTATGAATATGTCTTAGATCTAAAAATTCTTAATTTTTAGACTTAATTAATATTTCATAATCTTAATTCTTAATTAAGTTTAGGGTTCATAAATAAAATATGCACAATAAAATCCTAGGGTTTCAGGATCTAGGATTTTGCAGAAAGTAAGTTTTGGATTTCTGATTAAGGACGAACACGCAGCACCCCTACACATCATAAGAACACCCCATCGGAATGGAAAGAGAGGGCCTTTAAATCCTTCTTCATTCTTATGACCGGACGGCCAAGAGGAATGCCTTAATCAGGAACATGCAATACTACAAAATAGTTTTAGATCTATATCATATATCTCATATACAAATTAGATCTAATCATGGCATATTTTGCATACATCTCATGTATCGAATCATGCATATTTTTAGATCTAAATTATCTCATAATAATCTAAAAAATTAGATTTAAATTGATCTAATCAAAATAAATTCTAATCTAGACAATTATGTAGAACTATTCTACAACTAGTCTAGACATGCATCAATCATATCTCATATGATATTTAAAAATTAAATAATTTTTATTTGCTATTTTTTAGATATTATTATAACCATTATAATATCAAAAAATAGTAAATAAATAGATCTAAAATATGATTTAATCAAATTAAATTGAAAACATGCAAGACTATTCTATAGAACTATTCTATTTTAGAACTAGTCATGCATATTTTCTAATCTTAGATCCAAATCATTTAATTTTAATTTTTTCTAATTTTAGATCTGATCATATCTCATGTGATATCTGAAATCACTTATTTTTTAATTAAAATAAATTTAAAATTAGATCTAAATACTTTTAGAATCTTGGCTCTGATACCAGTTGAAGGAAAATCCTGATTTCTGATCCAGGTTCGTTCAGATCTGATCAGATCAAGAGATATATTTCAAAATTTTTTTCTTTGATCTATATTAGATCTAAAATATTTTAGATCTAATTCTTATTATTTTAATAAATAAAATAAATTTAAATAAATTAAATCAAATTTAATTTACCTTGAAGTGGGTAATCCTATTACCCGTTGATGATCCTATAAGCAGCGAAAGATTCTGAATCTAACCACGCAAGTGCCTGGCCTCTACCGATATCCACTCAAGCTAGATCTGGAGATCCATTTCTTCTCTATCATATCTCTAAAAATCAAATCTGGATCTGATCTGGAAGATCTTTAAAACTCTTTTCGAAGATCAGCAGTTATCCTATGCAACAGTGCAGCCTTCTAGCTTTCAGTCGCCTTTCTCTCGTCTGGATCGCACCAACCAAGGTCTAAAACTTCTTTTGAACATAGAGAGGAAAGGGAGAAGGTGGGTTTAGCATGAAGGAGGAGAGGAGAAGCAGCCTTGGGGCGTGGAGAATTATTATTTTAATCTTTAAGTTGGACGCAGGGTTTTATTTATAGACTAAGTGTGATCCAACTCCTCTTCTTCCCAACCAATCACAACTCTTTGTGAAATCATATCTAAATCTGATTGGTGGAAATAGAGTCCCCTGGATTCCTCCTTAGAGGGTGCCTAAGATCCAGTCAAAGTTGGTTCTTAGGAGAACTCTAATTGGAATCCAAAAAGGAGATGGAGTCCCTATCCAACAGGGACTCCTGGGTGCCTCCAGCTTGGGCACACGCCAAGGGTGGCGTGCGCCCTCCTCCTTGCCAGGTTCTGGCAGGGGGACAGGCCCCCACCAGCTCTCCAATAGGTGCATGACACATGGACAAAAGTCAAAGTATCAATGGTCAACATTTGACCAGTCAAAGGTCAACTTTTGACCAAAGTCAAAGGACGAGAAATGGCAGGTGACCAAAAATGGCAGGTAATGTCTTACAAAATAAGACAACCTTTTCTAACTTAGACAAGCTCCAGTCAGACAAAGTGAAGGCCTCTAAATGAGCACAAACTTCCTTTGGCTCAGTCAGGACAACTATTTATGATAGTAAAAGAAGAACGTTAGGTTCAATCGAGTGCTAGCACGATTTTCTTGAACCTAATTGAATCTCATTCAGATCAATTGAACTGGATTAGTTCAATTGATGATCACCAGATTCAAACCCTTATTTGTGTGATCCAGTTAGGTTCAGTTCTGTATGGTAATGGGATATGTCATGATCTCTATCATCGACATCATCGAAACTCCTTTCGATGGATCAGAACTCTTCTGATTCGAACAAGCTAGAATGATCGATCATCTAAATCATTCTAATTGCTCCAAAATCCACCAGTGACACCTAGCAGTATATGGTGGCAATCCCATCAGAGCTGAATGTGAACCTCTTGGTGTAGCTACCTGTGTGATTAAGTTCTTCTATCTTGAGCTTCGATTAGATTAGGGTTAAGGTGAACTCGTCAAACCCTAGTCTCTGTCATATGAATGTAATCATTCGATTCAAGTCCAATGTGAAAACCTAAATAGAAACTCTTTCTATTATTTCACTCTGCCATGGCCATGGGCTTATGGACTTGATTCTCATGATCATCATAGGGCTGCTCCTCTACCACCGAGGTAGATAGATTCCATCTTGATGCAATCCAGTTCCTATAATGAACATGCTATAGCCAACATACACCTCAGGATTTCGATATGGCTAGGAGATCCGAGTAATGGTGTAGTCAAACTATAACACCCTCAAGGTGAACTGCCGATGCACCTCAGGTCAAAGAACCAGACACACTACTGCAGCATTCGAGTCAGTCATTGACGAGAAGGTAGACTTCCTAATGACTACTCGAGGTGGTCACGCTCAGTGCCCTCATTCTCTAACGAGTACCTATACTCTCGCTCTGGTATTTTCACACCGTAGACTTAAGACTCATCTACTAAAGAGAAGCGATTATACACCAACCTTTTGGATCAATCACCATCCTCGTGATGATCCTATGGTCGGGAGCATTTTATGAGTTAATAATGATTATTCATGTCTTAAATTTTCAACTCTTGAAAATATGAATTATCATTATCATTAACTCAAAGGATGTATACACTAAATACACATATGTGATAGAAAATAACCCATTTTATTGATATTAGTCAAAATTATAATTTTGCCCCTAGAAGTGTATTACAAGTGTCAGCCAATTCTGGCTTCTAGGGCACATATATCTAACAAGAATTCTGCTGGTTTTCCTTCAGATGCTATCAGAGCAATAGGTTACTCAACATGTTTTTATGTAAATTAGAAAGATTTAATATATAACACTATGATCTCATGGACTGTAGGTTGTCCTGATGTATGGTTAATCCCTTATAGTGGAGAGGTTGTCCTGGTACGTTGCGATCTATAACATTGATCATAAAAATTTTATATATGATCCAAAAAAATTTTATGATATGTTTTGATTGGTTTTAATCTAAATTTCTTCGTGAATTAGTGTTTAGATTAGATCTAAATATTTCATGATTTTTATGTAATGTACATAAGTTTAGATTAAACCTAAATAAGATCTTATGAATGTTCTATTTGCTGGTCGAGCCGACTCTCTTAGGGGTCGTGCTAGCTCAATCAGCATGCCAACCTAAGACGGTCTTTGGACTGCTGCTCTAGTCGGCTCGATCAGAAATTAGGGCAACTCGACTTCTATTCGGGCCATCTTGGATGGGATTCGAGCCGATCAGATTGGATCCTAGCCAGCTCGACGAAATGTTGGCCTTCTGGACTTTTGTTCAAGCTGCTGTCTCAAAAATCCAGCTGACTCAGCTTTTGATCGGATCGGCTTGGATGGGATCCGAGCCCGCTCAATGAAAGATTAGGTTTTTAGTTTTTTCTGCTCGAGCCGACTATCTCAGGGACTGAGCTAAGCTCGGCTTATACTCAGGCTGGCTCGGATGGGATCCAAGCTAGCTCAACCGAGAAGTTAGCTAAAGCTATTTATAGCTATTTTTAATTAAACAAACCTATAACTAATGCTTGTTTGTGAAATAAGTCAATCCATTTTTGAAATAAGTCGACATATTTATTGAAACAATGCTAAATTATAAAGAATCTTTCAAAAACTAAAAATTATTTTTGAAATGCTTAACCCCAATCCATCAGTCCAAAACTTAATTAAAAGAATTAAGTGTTGTCTAGTAGGGTCTAGAATTATGGATTAAAGATCTTAAGATAAATTCATAATTCTGTGAGTTAAAGGGTTAGATAAATTAGGTTTATTAATTGAATTAGACCTAAGATTAGTTAAAAAATGGATTAATCTAAAGCAGTTGATTAAATCTAATCAAGTATTGACTTAGATTATATCAAGGATACTCTAGACTCAACTTCAATAGTTGTAGTTGAATGAATCCATGCTTTAACGAGACCAAGATGAACTTAATTCATGGCTAAGTAGTCTAGCCCATAATTACTAGGTCGATCTGATTAAACCTAATAAATCGGTTGGTTTCTAACGTAAGTCTAGCAGTTTAAATCAATGATTTTTAATTGGAAGCTACTCACACTGATTCAATCTTTGATGAGTTAATGACATATCCCTTTCACTGATCTTATTTATCTAGCCGACATGGTCGATTAGGACTTGATTAGATTACTTAGTGATTCGAGCTGATCCTTGTTACTAGAAATTAGTTTAACTGATTTTAATTCAGTAAGACTGAATTAGGTGTCCATGGATCGAAATTGATCTTAGTCCTCATCAATTGACTTGATGAAGTCAGTGGGAGGATTTGACTTTATGAAGTTAGTAGAAGAAATATGGTCCGTATCCTTTCTATCTTAAATCATAAGTAAATTAATTTTTTTAAATTATTAGATCCTTAAAATGACTAAGTTATGGGGATAACCGAATCATAGCCTCCTATTAAGGTGAATAGTAATGAGTCCAATTTTTTAGGTGAACATTGGAGGTGCCTTACAACTGGTGTTCATCTAGATATTGAAATTACTGTCCATCATATGATGATTAGATCGCACTCTCTAAACGGCGATCAGGTTAGCCAGAGATTTTTATGGGCCTGATTTTCGTTCGCTTGATGTACCGAAGTCGATCATGTTAATAGTTGAACCTAATCGAACTATTTCAGTGAAGGCCAAAGCCTACTAATTTGGCTTCTAAGATAAAATCTAAATTACTAAAAATTATTTGAAGAAATAATTGATTATGAACCTACCTGTAGATGCATGCGAGTTAGCCAAAGCTTTTCTCGAGCCCATTTGTATTCTATGTGAATTCTAATATCCACTAAGAAATTAGTATAATTTCTCGAATTGGAGATAAAGGCTATCAATTTATTTAAAGATAGTGAGAGGACCTTTAGATTAAAGTCCAAGTCTTTAGAGATAATTAATTCAAATACTAATATGATCTTATATTTTTTTTTTAGATAAATAGAATAGCTAGTATAAGTCTGTTTCATTCACTGTTGGATAGTGACAAGCATTTAGGATCTAAAAATAAGGAGTCTAGTGTTGACCCTAATCAGGCAGACCTGAAGAGGAATTATCCTCTTGATCCAAATAGGCTGAACAGAAAAAATCAGCAAGTGGTTGCTAATCAAGGCTATTATATGATAACACCTTGCAATTTTTTCGTATGTGATACATTTACCTAGGTATTAGATATCGAAAGTTTGATTCATATATGCAATTCGTTGCATGGACTTCAAATTAGTAGAAAGTTTAAGAATGACAATAGATTCCTTAATGTTAGGGATGGAAGTAAAGTTTCAATCCTAGCATTAGAAACTATTGAACTATTTTTCAAAAATAATATTATTATTTTAAGTGATTGTCACTTTTGTCCATCTTTTATGATGAACATAATATCTGTTGGACTTTTGGCCCAAGATGGTTATTGTTTGTCAATAAAAGAAAATTATTATGATATCATTATGAATGATATTACAATAATGCAAGGATAATTAAGAAATGATATTTATATTTTATCACAGCCTATTAGTATAATGTACACGTCTAATAAATATCCAAAACTAAATTATGTCTTTAATGCCTATCTTTGGCACTATAGGCTCGGTTATATAAATAAGAATAAAATCAACAGGTTAGTCAAGGAGCATATCCTTGACATCAATGATTGTGAATCATTGATTATCTGTGAGTCCTGTATTCTTGGTAAGATGACCAAATCACCTTTTATTAGAAAGGATGAACGGGCCACTGATCTTCTGGGTCGAGTACATTCTAATGTATATAGACCTATGAGCACATATGCTAGAGGTAGGTTCTACTACTTCATTATGTTTATTGATAATCTATCTAGGTATAGGTACGTCTATCTTATGAAGAGTAAATTTGATTTGTTTGAAATGTTCAAATGATATCGAAATGAGGTAGAAAAATAACTTGGGAAGAGTATTAAAACTCTTCGATCTGATCAAGAAGGTGAATATCTTTCCAATGAATTTCTGACATATCTAGGAGAGAATGAAATTCTCTTATAATAGATCCCTCTTGAAATACCATAATATAATGGTGTATCTGAAAGAAGGAATTGGACCTTATTGGACATGGTCCGATCCATGATGGAATTTGTGAGTCTGTCAATTTCATTCTAGGGGTATGCAGTTGAGACTACTTATTTTATTTTGAATAATGTTCCGAGAAAGTCTGTTGTAAAGACTTCATATGAAATATGAACTGGGCGAGGCCAACACTCTCTCACTTTAGGGTTTAGAGACATTCAGCTTTTGTAAAATATTTGCAACTAGAAAAGCTTGGACCTAGGTTCGATAAATTCTTGTTCATAGGATATCCCAAGGAAACTAAGGGATATTACTTTTACCTTGCTAAGGAGCAAAAGATGTTCGTCAGCAATAGGACAGTCTTTTTAGAAAATAAGTTTCTTATGGAAGGAACAACTGTCTCTAATATTAAGCTTCGTGAAGTTTGACAAGTAGAAGAACTGACACATTCTAGTAAACCTATAAAACTGGATTTGATAAAATCAAATCCAGAGCCTGTTGTAGAGGCACCCTTGAGTAGATCCGATAAAATACTGCATCAATCAGATAGATACTATGATTTCTTGGTCTGAAATGGTGATCCTATCAAACTCGATGAGAATGATGAAAATCCGATCTCCTATATGGATGCCATGCCAAGGATCGACTTCGATAAGTGGTTGGAAGACATGAAGTTCGAAATGGAGTCCATAAAGGTCAATAGTATATGGACACTGATTGATCCACCTAAAGGAATAAAATCTATTAGATGTAAGTGGATTTTTTAAAAAAAAAAAAATGCAGACAAAAAGATAGAAACCTATAAGATCCATTTGGTTGCCAAGGGATATCATCAGCATTATGGTATTGACTATGACGAGATATTTTCTCTAGTGGCAATGCTCAAGTCTATTCAAATTATGCTAGTGATAGCAGCATACCTAGACTATAAGATTTGGCAAATGGATGTGAAGATGGTTTTTCTTAATGGAGAGCTGGATGAAGAGGTATATATGATACAGCTTGAGGGATTCACATCCACAGATGAGTCCAAGGTGTGCAGGCTTCAGAGATCCATCTATGGATTAAAGTAGGCATCTTAGAGTTGGAACATATATTTTGATAAGATAATCAGAATGTATGGCTTCATTAAAAATGGAGAAGAATCCTACATATATAAATGGGCTAATGATTCTATAGTTGTATTTCTTGTACTGTATGTGGATGATATTCTCTTAATCGGAAATAACATCCCGCTATATAGGGAATAAAAGTTTGACTGTCATCGCAATTCTTCATTAAGGACTTGGGTGAAGCTTCCTACATCCTAGGAATGAAGATCTATAGAGATAGATTTAAAAGGCTGCTTGGGTTATTCCAGTTTACTTACATCGATACCATGCTGAAGAGGTTCAACATAAAGAATTCTAAGAAGGGCTATCTTCCGATAGGCCATGGAATTTTTCTCTTGAAGAGGGATTGTCTGACAACTTTTCAAGAGAGAAAGCGTATGAGTAGAATACCATATGCTTTGATAGTAGGTTCTATTATATACGTCATGATGTATACGAGATCAGATGTGGCATACTCACTAAGGATGGTGAGCAGATACCAGTCTGATTTAGGTGAGAATCATTGAAAGCTTGTGAAGTCAATCCTGAAGTATTTGAGAAATATTAAGAACCAATGGCTCGTCTATGAAAATACTGATTTGAAACTTATGGAATATATTGATTTTAGTTTTCAATCAAATCACGATGACAGTAAAAGTATGTCAGGTTATGTATTTATCTTAAACAGAGTGGTTTGCTGGAAGAGTTACAAACAGCATACTATGGTCGATTTTATGTGCGAGATGGAGTATGTCATGGCATCTGATACTATGAAGAAAATTGTATAGCTGTGAAAGTTCATCAGTGAGCTGGGAGTGGCACCCTCCTTGGATGGTCCAGTTTTGCTTTACTGTGACAGCACTAGAGCCATAGCTCAACCGAAGGAGCTGAAGGAACATCAGCGCACCCAGCATATTCTGTGATGCTATCGTCTTGTAGGAGAGATGGTGGAATGAGGTGACATCGAGCTTCAGAAGATCAATAGAAAAGAGAATGTGACCGACCTATTTACTAAAGCTTTCAAAATTAAAGAGTTCGATAATCACAAATGAAAGATGGATATTCGATACTGCTCTAAGTGGCTTTAGTCTAAGTGGAAGTTGTTGAAAAATATATTCTAAAGTCAATCATCTAGATTATAGATGGTTGAGCTAAATGTAAATTTGTACTTAAATTTTAATTGAATAAAATTGTTATTATAATAATTTCATCACTTTGTACATCTTTCAGTAATGAACTCTCTATGATGAAGTTTTTAGAACTATTTAGACTCGACAAAGAAGAATTTATCGTTTATTCCTTAAATTTTGCGACCAAATGATTCGTTGTTACCTAGGATGACAATGTTAATCAAGAGTAGATCATTATGTACCATAAGTGTTGGTTGTCCTCTTAACCAAGAAGTATGGTGATGCTGTTATGGCATAAAGATGAAATGTAGAGGTACATTTTATTGATCGTGATCCAACTGCGGAGCTCTCTTCTATCAAGATTACTCACGAAGGATATGGATATATGTGTCTCTTAAATCTAAGATCATCATAGTGACTTGCAAGCAACTCACTGTACTTAGGTATTGAACTATCTGAATTTTTAATTCAGTGATGGAAGGCTACTGGGTGCAATCAAGTACTTGGCTTATCAGTACGTGAGTCAAGATGGGATTGACTTCTTTAGGCCATGAAATTTCTCTCTTAAAGAGGGATTATCCGATAATTTTTCAAAAGAGAAAGCATATGAGTAGAATACCATATACTTCGATAGTGGGTTCTATTATGTACATCATAATGTGTATGAGACCAGACGCGGCATACTCACTAGGGATAGTGAGTAGATACCAGTCTGATCCAGATGAGAATCACTGGAAGCTTGTGAAGTCAATCCTGAAGTATTTAAAAAATACTAAGAACCAGTGGCTCGTCTACGAAAATACTAACTTGAAACTTATGGAATACACTAATTCTAATTTTCAGTCAGATCATGATGACAGTAAGAGTGTGTCAGATTATATATTTATCCTAAATGAAGGAGCGGTCAGTTGGAAGAGTTGCAAGCAGCATACTATGGTCGATTTTGTGTGCGAGGCAGAGTATGTCATGACATCTGATGCTACAAAGAAAGCTGTATGGCTGTAAAAGTTCATCGACGAGCTGAAAGTAGCATCCTCCTTGGATGGTCCAGTTTTGCTTTACTATGACAGCACTAGAGCCATAGCTTAACCAAAGGAGCCGAAGGAACATTAGTGCACCAAGCATATTCTGCGACACTATCATCTTGTAGGAGAGATAGTGGAATGAGATGACGTCGAGCTTTAAAAGATCGATAGAAAGAAGAATGTGACCGACCCATTTACTAAAGCTCTCGAAATCAAAGAGTTCAATAATCACAAAAGGAAGATGGATATTCGATACTGCTCTGAGTGGCTTTAGTCTAAGTGGGAGTTGTTGAAAAATGTATCCTAAAGTCAATCATCTAGATTATAGATAGTTAAGCTAAATATAAATTTATACTTAAATTTTAATTGAATAAAATTATTATTCTGATAATTTGATCATTTTGTACATCTTTCAGTAATGAACTCTTTGTGATGAAGTTTTTAGGACTATTTAGACTCGACAATGGAGGATTTATCATTTAGTTTTTAAATTGATTGCGATCAAATGATTCATTGTTACCTAAGACGATAACGTTGATCAAGAGTAGGTCATTGTGTGCTATAATTATTGGTTATCCTCTAAACCAATAAGCATGATGATGCTGTTATGGCATACAGGTGAAATATAAAGGTACATTTTACTGATCGTGATCCAACTATGAAGCTCTTTTCTACCAAGATTGCTCGTGAAGGATATGGATATATGTGTCCCTTAAATCTGAGATCACCACGGTGACTTGCAAGTAATTCACTATACTTAAGTATAAAACTATCTGAATTTTTAATTCAGTAATGGAAGGCTACTGGGTGCAGTCAAGTACATAGCTTTTCAGTGCGTGAGTATTGAGCAAATACATCGCTGTATTTTAATTTAGCAAATCCTCAGTCGGGATAGTCCATATGATGGATGCTGAATTTTCAAATACAATATGGATGAATTTTTAGGATTGGCAGTTAATCCTAGATCATCTTATGTGCATCATGGTCAAGGAAATGAATTATACGATAACCATATGCCATAGGTTCATCAATGTTACATTATGATTTTCGATCTATCTAAATATTGGGTACCATTGCTAAATGATCACATTAATTGGTACAGAAAATTAGTTTCTATGCTACCAACTTAGGATTCGAACCTGTGGGGTCACACACAATAGGAGTTCCTACCTAATCTGATGGTTGATCAAAGAGTTCCACTAAATTAGGACTCAATTATTATTGAAGAATTAATTAGTAATTAGATTGCTGATTAGCTTAATTTGATTAAGCGATGAAGAATTGATTAAGTCTAATTAAATTTGATTCAATTAGGTTTGACCTGATCAGATCATGTGATGATCTAATCGCTTAGAAAGATGGACCTTGATTTGATCAGGGGTTGAACTCAATTAATTTTTAATTTGATTAGAAATTAACTAAGTTGGATTAAGCCTAATTTGATTGGATTTGACCTAGTCTAATTGGTCAAGATAAATTAGTTTGCATGAAACCAATTTGGACCAATTCAAAGTTTGAATTTAAACATCCTTCTTCCTGTGCCATTGACCTTTGACACATTCCTTTCTCCATGCACATTGGGAATGTGCGTGAGATTTCTCCATGCCAGAAGAGTGTTTGCACCTCCCCTATTCTTGTCTTTAACCTAGTCCAAGCATTGGATTAGATCAGATTGAGAGCAAGTTGAATTTTAAATTCAACTTGTGTTGGTTAGTTTGATTGAAACTTTCCAACTTCCTCTCATCCTCATCTCCATGTCTAAAGCTTTTTTTCTCGCATATTTTTGTGCATTATAAGGATGGGCGCGTAGAAGGAGAGTCCTTCTGTGCATTAACCTCTTGGGTTTTGTGCTAGAATAGATTAGGAGTTCTCTTGAATTTTGAATTCAAGAGATTAGTTGAAACAAGTTCAACCAAACCTATCCTCCAATGCATAGATGCCTATGAAAATGATTTTTTTCTAGGTGTGTGCAAAAGAGGATCTACGTAAAATAATGAGAAGAGAAGCCTTGGTAGTGCGTGGGTGTGCATAAGGTATTAAAAGATTTTTGTGAGACAGAAATCAGAGAGGGGTGCATCTCTTTTGGCGTGAGTTTTCTCCAAAGAAAGAAGAGTATCAAGGTTCTAAAGGGTGAGCACTAAATCCTAGAGTGGGGACCCTAGATTTGGGTGGAGAGTTGAGTGCCAAATCTCCATCGGCTTTCATCTTCATCTCATCTTCCTTCGTTGCATTTTTTGATTTTTAGAGCGTTCGAAAGATCAGGAGCAGTTCGTCAATTGGATCGATGAAGGTTGGCTATCGAAGGCTCCGAAGAGGAGCTGGCACTTTGGAAAGGTTGATCAGGACCAAGGACTCTGTGTGGACTCATCATAGAGGTCAGACACGTGTGCGACTACAATACAATATGAGAGTGATTTTTTGGTGGATCCAAATTATGGTGATCATCTATCCGCACATAGGTACTATATTCTGAACATAGATCGATCAACAAATGCAATTTACTGATCGATTATATTTTATATTTCTTATTCATATTAACATATCAAAGATCCTGAGTAGAATTTTATGATTAAATCATAGCATGCATAGAATTAATCTAGATTAATTTTGCTTCCACTGCTATATATTTTTAAAAAAATTTGAAAAGCATGCTTAGAATCCTGTTGGTTTTCCTTCAGAGACACCCTAGAGTCAGCTCGATTTGCTGACTAGCTGACTCGAATATGCAGGCCGAATGACGGGTTTTCTATTCGACTCAAGGGTAAGCAGAAAATTTAATATATATGATACAATGTAATATGGACATTTAATTTTGACCTATGGACTTAATTTAAAATTAAGTTATAAAATTAAACATATCTAAAAATTAAGAATTAAAGATCTAAGATAATTTCATAAAATATGGGTTTAGGGCATGGGTAGCTCAATTAGATCTAGTTTGAGTGGTTGATCAAACTGAATCAAATATTGGTTAGGATGGGATCTAGTGTACTCATGACCAACCCATTAGATGTAGTTTGGTCAGATCGTCTAACAGTCTCATCTTATCGATCAACTTAAAACTAATTAAGCTCAGTGGTACGAGCTTGGGTTAATAGGCTAACCTAATCAATTATGGTTGATCAATTGATGTCTAGGATAAGTTTGGCAGCTCGATCGGTGGTTTTTAATTGGCAGCATGCTTAACTGGCTATTTCAATGGTATCTAAGGCAATCATTAGTAGAGCTTCCCACCGATCTCACTTATCTGGATAATTTGGATGATTATATTTTAATTAAGGTTGCCTGATGACTTGAGCTAGCCTATGCCATTAGATTAGTCATAACCGTTATAACTAATTAAGGATGAGACCTAAATCAAAATCTCCTCAATAATATTAAGTTAAGGCATCTTTCACTATTGTAGAGTGCCGTGCTCTCTCCAATGTTGGCTGTTCTTGGCCGAAAATAGTTGTTTAGTTGCATCATGAGAGAAGCAACCACTCTATTTGTAGCAGGGTAAAGATGGGGTTGGGCTAAGATCTATCAAGTAAGGGTACAATAATGGTTTCACTTGGGCTCAATGGTGGATCTGACTTAACTAAGGAATGAGACCAAGATCTATCGGACGAGATCTTAGGACTTAGAGACCAAGTTGCTACAATTTGCTTTAGAAGCATTGGACAAGAGTTGCCCATCTATTAGTTGACACATTCACCAAGATCTATCAAATGAGGTGGTATGCCAATCGATGGGACCGTAGTACCCACTAAGAATCCTAACTCGCGAAGGAATTTTCATTTCCTAAACCAAGGAGTGTTAGGATCCAAAGAATTAGTTAGTGGGAGCTCCGTAGGAATAGTAGAAGCTAAGTTTATTTAAAATACATTATCTAAAACAAACTAAAATAAATTATAGAAGTCTAACTAGAAACTTCTTCTCTCTATAGAATTTTGTCTACTTCTAATTATCTAGCCTGCATATTTGAAAATTGACTAATTATCATGTTCTAACTATAAGGATTGGCTAAAGGACTTAAAAAATTTCTTTTTTTTAGTTTTGATAAGCTTGGTTGTACATGCAACAGGAAATACTTAAAGAGATCTTGAAGAGTTCAAGGGACACACCTTTGGAAGGTATGTTGAATATTCTCATGATTGAGACTAATCTTATAATTTTTTCTTTAACTAGTTAGGTTATAGACTCTGGTTCTAGTGTATATTTGTGCACTTCAATGCAAGATCTTAAGGGATGTAGATGATTGAGGCTAGAAAAGATATCCCCACGAGTAGGCAATGAAGCAAAAGTTGCTGCTGTGGTCATAGGGACCTATCCTGTTCAATTACTGTCTAATTTCTATCTAGAACTAAGAGATTGTTACTGTGTATCTAATGTGAGTAGAAATTTGAATTCTATTTTATGCTTGGTACAAGATGATTATGAAATTAGTTTCAATAAGGATTATTGTACTATTTATTTTGGAAATAAAATGGTTGCACATGGTCACTTAATCAACAATCTTTATTATTCGTATATTAATGCAGATGAATCAATTAGTTTATTCGAGCAAACTATGAATGCTGTTGGATCTAAAAGATCCAGAGATGAGGATAATCTTAAGTATATGTGGCACCTTAGGCTAGGTCATATCAAAGAAGAAAAGATTGACAAATTGGTGAAAGATGGTCTTTTAAACTCATTCTGGGATGAGTCCATTCTAGTTTTTGAGTCCTGCCTTTAGGAAAAAATAATCAAGCTATCCTTTGTAGGACACGCAAAAAGGACCACTAAAGTACTAGCTTTGATACATAGTGATGTCTGCGGTCCATTTGGTATACTAGCTAGAGGAGGGTATCTCTACTTCATTACCTTTACCAATAATTTTTCACGATATGGATATATATTTTTTATGAGACATAAATCTGAAGTTTTTGAAAGGTTTAAGAAATTCAGATCTAAGGTAGAAAAGCAAACTAGAAAATCACTAAAGAAATTTCGATTAGATTGAGGGAGGGAATATTTGAGTGGAGAATTTTTTGGTTATCTCAAAGAAAATAGTATTGTCTCTAAATGGACTCCACCTGGAATGCCTCAACTCAATGAAATTTTAGAACAAAGAATTTGAACGCTATTGGATATGATTCGATCCATGATGTGCTTCACCGATCTCTCTTTATTTCTTTAGGGACATGCCTTAATAACTAGCAATTACTTAATCAATAGGATTTTTTCTAAATCTATTCCTACCACACCATATGAGATATGATATGGTAAGAAGTCAAATTTTGATTATCTCAAAATTTGAGGATGTTCGGCTTATGTCAAATGACAACAAGCGGATAAGTTAGAGGCTAGGTCTATAAGAGCTCATTTTATAGGATGCCCAAAAGAGTCTTTAGGATACTATATTTACTTTTCGGAGGATCATAATATGATTGTGAGTCGGTATGCCAAATTCTTGAAAAGAGACTTTATCCAAGATAGAGGTAGTGGGAGAAAAATTTAGCTCAAAGAGAGTGTCTCTGAAGAGCAATAAGAATGAGCCATAGAGCCTAAGGAATCCTTTTCACCTTATTGATCCCCAAGGATCTCACATCCTCCTAAAAGGTATATTGAAATACTTATAAAGGATATAGAGAAAATGTTCCTCATGGATGACATGGATCATGTTGATGATTCTAAAATCTATGATGAGGCGATGTCAGACATCGACTCCAAGAAATGGTTAGAAGCAATGAGATTAGAAAATAACTTAATGCATACCAACCAGGTTTGGATCTTGGTAGATCCATCAAAAGAAATAGTTTCTATTGGATGCGAATGGATCTTTAAGAGAAAAATCGGTTCAGATGAAAAGGTGGAGACCTTTAAAGCATGGCTTATGGCTAAATGTTATAGTCAGCATGAAGGTGTTGATTATTAGGAGATCTTCTCATCAGTTGCCATGCTAAATTCTATTCGAATACTGCTTGCTATTGTAGTAGCACATCATTATGAGATTTGGTAGATTGATATAAAAACTACCTTCCTGAATGGATATCTTAGGGAAGATATCTATATAGAGTAGCCTTTGAATTTCATATCTAGTGATGGAGATCATAAAATCTATAAGCTGCAATAATCTATCTATAGACTAAAGCAAGTATGTTGGAGCTAGAATATTTATTTTAATAATGCAATCAAATCATTTGATTTCATCAAGAATGAGGAAAAATCATGTGTTTATAAGAAGATCAGTGGAAGGGCTGTCATATTTCTTATATTATACGTGGATGACATGCTCCTAATTGGAAATGATATTCTTATGATGACTTCTATAAAAGTTTGGTTATTTAAAAATTTCTTCATGAAAGATCTTGGAGAAGCATCTTACATTCTGAGAATAAATATCTATAGAGATAGATCTAAAAGGATGCTAAGTTTGTCATAGCAGTTATATATATAAAAAATGCTGAAGCAGTTCAGCATGAAAAATTCTAAAAGAGGTTTGTTATCCTTCAGATATAAAGTTTATCTCACCAAGAAAATGTGTCCTAGCATACCTGAGAAGATACAGCGTATAGCAAGATCACTTATGCTTCTGCTATAGGGAGCCTCATGTAGGCTATGCTATATACTCTACCTGATATTGCTCTTGCTGTAAGTATCACAAGTAGATATCAGTCGAATCTAAATGAGGAGGAATGGATTGCTGTGAAGAATATCAATAAGTTCTTAAGAAGGACTAAGGGTCTCTTCCTAGTTTTTGGAGGAGAAGACTTGCAGGTACAGGGATACACAAACTCCGACTTTATGTTTGACATTGATAATAGAAAGTCTACATCAAGTTTTATGTTCCTATATATTGTTAGTGTGGTTAGCTAAAAAAGTTTTAAACAATCGATTATTGCAGATTCCATCATAAAGGCAGAGTATATCACCGCATCGGAGGTTGCTAAGGAAGAATTTCTAGTTCAAGAAGTTCATTGCAAAGCTGGGTGTGATACCATCATATGTTATTCCACTCTTCTGCGACAATAATAGTGCCATAGCACTCGCTAAGGAACCAAGGTCTTAATAGAAGTCTAAGCACATCGAGCGGCGGTTCCATCTGATTTGCAAATACCTTAAGAAGAAGTTCGTCGAGGTACAGAGAGTCGACTTTATAGAGAATATGGCTGATCCGCTGATCAAGCCGCTGAGCCAACAGAAGACTGAAGCTCATCTTGAGAAGAGGAGACTAAGGTTTATGGTCAATTGGCTTTAGGTCAAGCAAGAGTTTGTTAGATGTATGTCCTACTATTGGAAAATGTGTTCCAAAATCAATCGTCAGTCTGTTGATGGTTGAGCTATATTATAATTATAATTAATTTATTAATTAATAGAATATATTTTTAGCATTTTCATCATAAGTTTTCATCTTCTAATAACTCTATTATTGTAATGAAGTCCTTAGAACTATTTAGGTTCGATAAAGAGAGAATTTATCGATTAGTCCTTAAAACTATTCATGATTAAATGATAGGCTGTTAATAAGGATGACAGCATCTATCAAGCATAGATCGCTGTATGCCATATAGGTTGATTATCCTCTTAATCAAAGAGTGTGGAGATACTGGTATGATATATAGATGAGATGTAGGGGTACATCATCACTGAATGTGATCAACTTTAGAGCATTCTGCTATCGAGAATGTCTCTGATGGCATATAAGTATAAGTATTCCTTAGACCTGAGATCATCATAGTGACTTACAAGCAACTCATTATGCTTTGGTATCGGACTAACTGAATTTCTAATTTAGTAATGAAAGACTTTTGGGTATAATCAAGTACGTACAAAGTCGGTGTATGATCAAGATGGAATTGACCACTCCAAGAGTTAGTGAAGAATGTATCACTGTATTTCAATATAGCAAAACCTTGGCCAAGGTAATTCATAAGATGGATTTGGTATTTTAAAATACAATATGGACAATCTAATCAGAGTTGATAGTTAAACTCTAAAGTATCCTACGAGCATTTTGGTCGAGGGGATGAATTATATGGAAGCTATATCCATATGGATTCTAAGGATGTTGTTCTACATATTCGATCTATCCGACCGTCGGATATCATTACTAGATGGTTACTTTGATTGATGTAAAAATTTATTCTTTTGCTATCGACTTAGGTTCGAACCTATGAGATCACACATATTAGAGTTCACGATCCAATCAGATGGTTGATCAATGATTAAGAATCATTCTAAGGTTAAACGATCAATATGATTGATGTTTAACCTAGTGCAAGTATTGCAAGAGAATTGATTGGCAATTTGATTGCTAATTGACTTAATTTGGTTAAACTAGAGAACTGAGATTAAGTTTAATTAAATATAATTTAATTAGATTTAGTTTGGACTTGATTGGATCAAGTTCAATTGGTTTATTGGATAAGCCAAGTGCAAGAAAGAACTAGTCCCAGTTCAACTAGGACTTAGGTCAATCAAATTTTCTAATTTGATTAAAAATTAAATCAAAATTAAATCTAACTTAATCTAATTTAATTAAGTTCTTAATTAGTTTAGGATCTAATTTAATTGGGTTGAATTAATTCTAGTTTGATTTGGTTTGAGAAACCATATTTGACCAAGTCAAACATAGAATCCTAGTAAGACTAAGATCCATATTCTTGCGCCACCTATATCCCATGCCCCATGCCCTTTTCTCTCTTCATTTTTGGTGACAAATCCCCTCTCCCTAGACTTCACGCATGCCTACTCTACTCTTCTATTTCTCTTATGGTAATTAGTTGTGGACCAGGTCAAAAGAGAAAATTTGAATATGATTTGAATTTTTCTTTGGAAAGGATTTTAGGAAACTAAAACTCCTCGCTAGCATGCCGCCGTCCTCTCCCTATTTTCTTTCTTTTGTTTAGTGGAAAGGGAAGCATTTTTGTGCAACATCTGATGGTGGTCCACGTCAAAAAGAAAGGAGGGGGCACCCAAGTGTTGGGCGCCCTAACTAGTTGCCTATTTTGGTCTTTCCTAGTCTAAGAGTTTGACCCAATAATGACTCCTCTATATCTCTCTATATAGGATGAATTTTGGGCTAATTTTTGGATATATTCTAGATCATTGAGAGATCTTTGGGGTGGATGAAAATTAAGGAGAAAGAGTATTGGGGCATGGGGATTTCATAGATACTAAACTAGATGTCTAGGTTAGAGAATAGAGAAAAAAAGAGGATCTTCTTCTAGGATTATCTTGTTTATCTCTTTTCCTCCTTCTTTTTGAGATTATTTGAGACTATCTCATATCTATAATCTCTCCTCCTCATCTTTAGAAGAGTCTAGATCTAAAAGATGAAAATATTGAATCAACTGTCAAAGAAGGATTAGTACAGTACTAGTATACTATGCTGATTTCTTGCATAAGACTTCTGATCATGGTTCGTGAGCTCGTGTGGATGACTCCTAGAGACCAAATGCCTGTGTAGCTCGCAACATCATTTTCAAGCCTAGATCAATAAGTTAAAATATCTAACTTGTATAGATAATAGATCTGATCTATTTTACATACCCGCATTAGATGTAGTATAGATGCATATTGATGTGATCAACATATTTTATTTTCTTTCTTATATTTAATTTTTGATTTAATGTCATACCATAATCATGTAATAAAATATTAGATCTAAGATATTCTCTAGTATTAAAAATTAATTTTGATTAATTTTAGTCTTTCGCTATCTAATCTTAAAAAAGTTTCAAAATCTAGTCCTGAAATCCTAGATCTAGTTCCTTCAATTAATATCAGAGCCTAGGTTGATTATTATATGATTATGTATGCATATTTAGATTAATTTATAGATTATATCTAATTTATAATCTGATTATGAAATCTAAAATTAAAAATTATGATCACACGAACTGCTATAAGGTTATCCTACTATAAGATTTATCCCTTATAGTGGAGAGATTATCCTAGTTCATATAGATCTACTTCTTATCATAAATTTGTTAGATATGATTTAATTTTATTTATAATTTATTAGATTTAAAATAAATTTATATCTAAAAATAAAATTTTTAGATTGATGGACTGCTATAAGGTTGTCCTACCGTATGGTTTACCACTTATATTAAAAAAAAATATCCTAGTATGTGCTAATCTAAAACATTGATCATAAAATTTTAGATTAGATCTAAAAAATTTTATAAACTAATTAAAAATATTTTAATCTACTTTTAATCATCATAAATATGTTAGATTTGATCTAAAATAATTTATGATTGATTAGAGTTGAAATTATTTCAATTACATGAACCTGTTTAAATTAGATCTAAAGTAGTTTCATGCTTATGTTACTTGCATATTAGTTATGAATCAAACATGCAACTTGATTGGTAGAACTATGTTGTAAAAATATTTTATAAATATGAAAATAATTTTTAAAAAGTCAAACCCTAACCCTCAGTCCAAAACTTAATTAAGAATTAAGAAGTTATTTAATTAGAATCTAGCATTATGAATTGAAGATTCTAAGACACAAATCATAACACATTAGGTTAAATGGGTTAGTGAAGATTAGGTTCATTAATTGAATTAGACCTAGGGTTAGATTAAAGAATAGACTTAATTAAAGAATTGACTAAATCTAATCAATTATTATCTTAGATTAGATCAAGGATTCTCTAGATCAATTATAATAGTTATAGTTGGTCAAGTCCATGTCTTTAACGAGATCCAAGATGGATTTAATTCTTGGCTATGCGATCTAGTATGAACTATTAGGTTGATCTAATTAAGATTGATTAAACTAGTTGATGTCTAAGGTTAAACAGATCGGTGGTCTTTAATTGGCAGCTCGCTTACTTGGTCATTTTTTATGGTGTCTAAGATAAGTTTTGGCAGACCCTTCCATTGATCGAACTTACTTGACCTCTTGATGAAATTATGTTTTGATGGATCACTTGACTATTCGAGCTAACCCATGTCAGCTAGGTAAATCAGTATGCTGATTTAGGTGCTCCTAGATCAGCCTATTAATGATCTCCCTTAAGCTAACTTGGTGAAGCCAATGGAAGGATCATAACAAGCTGGTTCATCTGACCTTCTTACTTCTTTAAAATTAAATTCTCTAAAATTATTAGGTTCCTAAAATAAAATAGTTATTATGATAACTAGATCATAGCCTTTCATTAAGTGGGTGATAATGAATCCATTAGTTGGATAATCATTGGAGGCCCAAAGGTCAGGTGTTTATCAGCTAATAAAATTATCATTCATTATATGACTTCTTGGTTGCATCTTTCTAAATGGTGGTTAGATTAGCAAACCAAAATTGGACCTAATTATTCATTGGTTTGATGGATCAAGCATGGTCATATTAATGGTTGGACCTAATCAGACTTTTCAGTGGAGGCCAAAGTCTACTGATTAGGGACGGACAAAAATTTAATTACTAAAAATTATTTAAAAAATAATTGGTTATGAACCTATCCATAGATGTACATGGGTTAGCCAACCAAAGTTGGGCTCGTGTGCAGTCTATATGGATTCTAGTACTCATTAAGAAATTAGGATAATTTCTTGAATTGGAGGTAGAGGCTACCAATTCGAATAAAATAGTGGAAGAACTTTTTGATTAAAATCTAAATATTTAGGTTTAATGAATCAATTATTAATTAGGTTATAATTTTTTTTTGTGCAGATTTGGCCATTTTTCTATCACTCTGATCATTATTGGATAATGATAAATTGGTAGGATCCAACTTCAATAGCTGGTACCAAAGTTAAAGATAGTCCTAGAGCATGAACGGATCCTATATGTGTTGATGGATCTTGTACCTGAGGAGCCAGCTGTCAATGCATATAGAATAGTCAGAGATACTTATCAGAAGTGGCTCACTGATCAAATCATGATGCACTGCATTATATTGACTGCCATGAGCGATGAGTTCAGTCATAGATTTGAGACAGCTCAGTCAAAAGATATGCTTCAAGTATTGGAGGATTCTTTTGGCACATTCGATGATGTTGAAAGGCACAAGACTAGTTGTGCTATCTTTAATGCCAGAATGCGGGATGGTGCCTCTATCACTGATCATGTATTGTACATGATCGAGCTGATAGAGCGATTGAGCAAGCTCAGTTTTTCCTTGCATAAGTAGCTTGGAAAAGATGTAATATTAAACTCACTATCCAAATCCTAGCTTCCATTTCTGACTCATTTCAAAATGACAAAGCCTGAAGTAGACTACCATGGGTTACTAGGATTGCTTCAGAACTTTGAGAAAGATCACCAACTCCATAAGGAGTCGGTGAACTTAGTGGAAGGTTCGTCTTCTGATTTTTGATCTTTTGGAAAAGAAAAGAAGAACAAGAAGAAGAAAGCAAAGAAGGTGCAAGTTCAGGCTGGAACATCTATATAGGGCCAGATCAGAAAGATCAAGTTCGATAAGAGTCAACCTGAATGCTTCTTTTGCAAGAAGTAGGGACACTAAAAGAGGAACTATCCTCAAGACATTACCTCTCTAGATCCGAACAGGCAGAGAAAGAAGCAAGCTATTGCTTGGTAAGGTATTTATATGATAACTCCTTACAATTTCTCTATTTATAATTATACTGACTGGATATTAGATATCGATAGCCCTTACCATATTTGCAATTTGTTGCAGGGGTTACAGGTTAGTAAAAAATTCGAGCAAGACGAAAGGTTTCTGAACATTGGAGATGGAAGACCAGTTTCAATTCTAGCTTTAGGAATCCTGAAACTTGTATTTGAGTCACATACCATTATTCTTAGTGATTTTCATTTCTATCCAAATTTCTTTTTAAATGTCATTTTTGTAGTCCTTCTGGCCAAAAATGATTATGAAATTTCAATAAATAAATAAGTTTGTAATATCATTATGTATGGTGTTACTATTTTTTATGGACATTTGAACAATGGTGTGTATATGCTATCACAACTTGTTAACATAGTTTATTCAACTGGCAAGCATCCTAGATTAGATAGTGTATCAGATATCTACTTATGGCACTATAAGCTAGATCATATAAATAAGAATAGGATAAATAGGTTGACTCAAGAGGACATCTTCAAAGTTAGTGATTATGAATCAGTTCCAACCTGTGAGTCATGTCTTCTTAGTAAATGACCAAGTCATCTTTTACTGAAAAAGATGAGAGAGCCACTGAGCTCTTAGATCTAGTACATACTGATGTATGTGGATCAATGAGCATAAGTGCCAGAGATGGATATTTCTATTTTATCACTTTCATAGATGATCTATCCAGATATAGATATGTCTATCTGATGAAACATAACTCGGATTCATTTAAAATATTGAAACAATTCTAAAATGAAGTAGAAAATTAGATTAGGAAGAGTATTAAAATTCTTCAATCTGATCGAAAAGAGGAATACATTTTCGATGAGTTTGACACATATTTAGGAGAGAATGAGATTTTTTTTCAACGAACTCTTCTAGGAACACCACAGCATAATGGTGTCTGAAAGAAAAAATCAGACTCTGTTAGACATGGTTCGATCCATGATGGATTTTGCTAACTTGCCAATATCCTTCTAGGGATATGCACTCAAATTAGTTTGCTATCTATTAAATAGGGTTCCAAGTAAGTCTATAGTTAAGACTCCATAGGAGATATGGATAGAGCATAAACTAGCACTTTCACACCTTAGAATTTGGGGTGCCCGACTTATGTCAAAAGATTAGTTATAGATAAACTTGGACCTAGGTCTGATAAGTGCACATTCATAGGATACCCAAAAGAGACCAAAGAATACTATTTCTACCATGCTGATAAACTAAAGATGTTCGTCAGCCTTAAGGTAACCTTTTTCGAAAAGCAGTTCCTTAGTGAAGGAACTATTGCCTCTAACATTGAACTTGATGAAGTTCAATAGGTAGAAAAATCGATACCTATAGCTGAACCTAAGTCGAATTTGATTAGATCAGATTTGAAGCCTAGTGTATCTATACCATTAAGGCAATCTAGTAGAGTACCACGTTATCCAGATAGATACTATGAATTCTTAGTCTAGGATAGTGATCCCATCGAATTTGATGAGAACGATAAAGATCCGATCACCTATATGGATGCTATGCAAAGATCCAATTCTGAGAAATGGCTTGAGGTTATGAAATCCAAAATGGAGTTCATGAAGGTCAATGATGTGTAGACATTGGTTGACCCACCCAAAGGGATTAAATCTATTGGATGTAAGTGGATCTTCAAAAGAAAAAAAGGCATAGAGAGAAAGGTGGAGACCTATAAAGCCTATTTGGTTGCCAAGAGATATCATCAACATTATGGTATTGACTATGATGAGACGTTCTTTCCTATGATAATGATCAAATTTATTCGGATAATGCTTGTGATAGCTGTCCATCTGACTATGAGATCTGGTAAATGGATGTAAAGACAGCTTTTCTAAATGAAGAGCTGACTGAAGATATGTATATGATACAACTTGAGGGATTAAAATCCACAGATGAGTCCAAGATATGCAATCTTTAGAGATTCATTTATGGATTGAAGCAGGCATCTCAGAGTTGAAATATGTATTTTGATAAGATGATCAAAACATATGACTTTATTAAGAACGAAAAAGTGTCCTATATTTATAAATGGACAAATGGTCCAGCAGTGGTATTTCTTGTCTTATACGTGGATGACATTCTCTTAATCGAAAATGATATCCCTACATAGCAGAAAATAAAAGTCTGGTTGTCATCATAGTTTTTCATGAAGGACTTGGATGAAGCATCCTACATCATAAAAATGAAGATCTATAGGGATAGATCTAAAAGGATGCTTAGGTTATCTCAATCCACGTACATAGATACTGTGCTGAAGATGTTCAACATGAAGAATTTTAAAAAGAGCTATCTTTCGATAGGCCATGAATTTTCTCTCTAAGAATGATTGTCCGACAACTCCTAAAGAGAGAGAGCGTATGAGTAGAGTCCCATATGCTTTGGTAGTAAGATCTATCATGTATGCCATGATATGTATGAGACCAGACATGGCATACTCATTAGGAGTAGTTAGTAGATATAGTCTGACCCTAGAGAAATTCATTGGAAAGTGGTTAAAGTCATCCTTAAGTATTTGACAAATACTAAGGATAATGGTTGGTTTATAGCAAGTTAGATCTGAAACTTATGGCATTTACAGACTCCAACTTTCAATCTGATCATAATGACAGTAGAAGCAATCAGAATATATCTTTACTCTGAATAGTAGACCTATTTGCTGGAAGAGTTTCAAGCAACATACTATGGCAGACTCTATTTGCAAAGCAAAGTACATCGCAGCATCAGATGCCACGAAAAAAACTATGGTTGAGGAAGTTTATCATCAAGCTCAGAATAGCACCCTTCCTAGATAGTCCGATCTTGCTCTACTGCGACAACATTAGTGTCATAGCTCAGGCAAAAAAATCAAAGGCAGACTGGCGGATAAAGCACATTCTATACTGCTTCCATCTAAATTGGGAGATCATGGATCGAGATGACATCGACCTTCAGAAGATTGACAGAAAAGAGAACCTGACTAACCCCTTCACTAAAACCCTAGCGATAAAGAAGTTTGACAACCATAAGTCAAAGATGGGTATTAGATACTATGCTGAGTGGCTTTAGGGTAAGTAAAATTTATTGAAAAATATGTTCCAAAATCAATCATCAGCCTATTAACGGTAGAGCTATATTGTAATTATAATTAATTTATTAATTAATAAAATATTTTTTTGATATTTTCATCATAAGTTTTTATCTACTAATGAACTTCATTGTTGTGATGAAGTTCTTAGAACTATTTAGGTTCAATAAAAAGAAGATTTATCGGTTAGTGCTTAAAATTATTCACAATCAAATGATAGGCTGTTAATAAGGACGACAGCATCTATTAAGCATAGGTCATTGTATGCCATATAGGTTGGTTATCCTCTTAACCAAAGAGTGTGAAGATACTAATATGGCATACAGGTGAGATGTATGGATATATCATCACGGAACGTGATCAACTCTAGAGCATTCTATCATCGAGAATGTCTCTAATAGGATATAAGTATAAGTGTCCCTTAGACCTGAGATCATCTTAATGACTTGCAAATAACTCACTGTGCTTTGGTACCGAACTAACTAAATTTCTAATTCAGTAATAGAAGGCTTCTGGGCACAATCAAATACTTACAAAATCGATCTGTGATCAAGATGGAATTGACCACTCCACGAGTTGGAGAAAAATGTATCACTATATTTTAATATAGCAAAACCTGGGCTAGGATAATCCATAATATAGATTTGATATTTTGAAATATAATATGTATAGTCTGATCAGAGTTGATAGTTAAACTCTAAGGTGTCCTACGAGCATTTTGGTCAAAGGGATGAATTATATGAAAACTATATCCACATGGGTTCTAAAAATGTTCTTCTACACATTCGACCTATCTGATCGTTGGGTATCATTACTAGATGGTTACTTCGATTGATATAAAAATTTATTTCTATACTACCAGCTTAGATTTGGATCTATAAGGTCACACACATTAGAGTTCACGATCTAATCGGATAATTGATCAACGATTAAGAATCATTCTAAGATTAAATGAACAATATGATTGATATTTAACCTAGTGCAAGTATTGTAGGAGAATTGATTAGCAATTTGATTGCTAATTGACTTAATTTGGTTAAACCAAAGGACTGAGATTAAGTCTAATTAAATATAATTTAATTTAATTTGATTTGGGCTTGATTGGATCAAGTTCAATTGGTTTATTGGATAAGCCAAGTGCAAGGAAGAACTAGTCCTAGTTCAACTAGGACTTGGGTTAATCTAATTTTTTAATTTGATTAAAAAATTAAATTAAAATTAAATTTAATTTAATCTAATCTAATTAAGTTCTTAGTTAGTTTAGGATCTAATTTAATTAGGTTGAATTAATTCTGGTTTAATTTGATTTGAGAAACCATATTTGATCAAGTCAAACATGGAATCCTAGTAAGACTAGGATCCATATTCTTGCGCCACCTATATCCCATGCCCCATGCCCTTTTCTCTCTTCATTTTTGGCAACAAATCCCCTCTCCCTGGACTTCACGCATGCCCACTCCTCTCCTTTATTTCTCTTATGGCAATTAGTTATGGACCAGGTCAAAGGAGAAAATTTGAATATGATTTGAATTTTTCTTTAGAAAGAGTTTTAGGAAACTAAAACTCCTCCCTAGCATGCCACCCTTCTCTCCCTATTTTCTTTCTTTTGTTTGGTAGAAAGGGAGGCATTTTTGTGCGACATCTGATGGTGGTCCACGCCAAAAATAAAGAAGGGGGCACCCAAGTGTTGGGCACCCCAATTGGTTGTCTATTTTGATCTTTCCTAGTCTAAGAGTTTGACCCAACAAGGACTCTTCTATATCTCTCCATATAGGATGAATTTTGGGTTAATTTTTGGATATATTCTAGACCATTGAGAGACCTTAGGTGCATGTGAAAATCAGGGAGAAAGAGTATTCAGGCATGAGGATTTTATAGACACTAAACTATATGTCTAGATGAGAGAACAAATAATAAGAAGAGGATCTTCTTCTAGGATTATCTTGTTTATCTCTTTTCCTCCTCCTTTTTGAGATTATTTTAGAGTGTCTTTGATCTATAATCTCTCCTCCTTCTTCTCATCTTTAGAAGAGTCCAGATCTAGAAGAAAGAAGCACCAGATCAACCATCAAAGAAGGATGTCCGGATTAGCAAGTTAGAACGTCTAACTTTCACAGGTAATAGATTTGATCTATTTTACATACCTGCATTAGATGAAATATAGATGCATGTTGATGTGATCAACATATTTTATTTTTTTCTTATGTTTAATTTCTGATTTAATATCATGTCATAATCATGTAATAGGATATTAGATCTAGAATATTCTCTGGTATTAAAAATTAATTTTAATTAATTTTAGTCTTTCGTTGTTCGATCTTAAAAAAGTTTCAAGATCTAGTCTTGAAATCCTAGATCTGGTTTCTTCACCTACAAGTCAGATTGATGGACATATGTACATATTCTATAGGTATAATTTTATAATTAAAATTTTAAAATTAATAAAATTTAGATTATTTCTTCCATTCATGTTTTATATGTTTAAATTGTGTCCATGAATCATCCATTAAGTTAATGAATATTATGACACATATTCTCAAGAGTTAAAAAATTGAGACATGTGTAATTATTAGTTAACTCATAAATTGCTCCTGATCATAGGATCATCACGGGAGCGGTGTTTGATCCATATAGATTGGTGTATGGATGCTTCTCTTTTCGGATAGATAAGTCTCGAGTCTATAGTATGAAAATACTAGAGCTAGAGTATAGGTGCTTGGTAGAGACCAAGGGTACTAAGCATGATCAACATGAAAAGTCACTAGGATGGCTATCCACTCGTCAATGACTTGCTTAAAGTTGCAATGGTGTAGATAGTTCTTTGACCTACCATGCCTCGGCTATTCACAACTAGGGTTGCTATAGTTTGACTGCACCAATGCTTAGATACCTAACCATATGATATTTTACGATGTATGTTGGCTATAGTAGATCCATTGTAGGAATAGGATGTGCACCAAGATTGGATTTGTTGATCCTAGTAGATAGGAAGAAGTCTTATGCAGTTCATGAGACTAAGTCCTAAAATCCATCGCCATAGTAGGTAAATGATGGAAATTAATTTTTATAACATTTCACATGGACTTAAATCAATTAAATCTAACATATGATGGATGAACGTGTTTGACAAGTCATTCTTAATTTGCATCTTGTCTGGACTCACGAGGAAAGAACCGAACTATATGGTAACTACACCTAGAGATTCATCTCTTTAGTTATGCTGGGTTGCTACTATATATTGTTAGATATCACTAGTGGATTATGAGAGCTCACTAGGATTATTCTTGATCAATGATTCTTGTTGAGCATGAGTTAAGATTGTTCCAATTCATTAAAAAGAGTTTCAATAATACTATGATGGAGATCATGTATATATCTCACTATCAGATATAATTGAATCTATGGGTCACACTATAAATGATTTAATCTTAGATTGACTAATTGGACTTATGAAGTCATAATTGGATTAGAATTTGGTGAAATCCTATTAGATTTAGGAGCACCATGCTAGCACATGGTTAAACCCGATTTCTTCTTTGGACTTGAGTCCTTGTATATTTGATAAGAATTAGATGAAATCAATAGCCTTAATCCTTAACTAATCCATTTGGATTTAGTGGGTACCTATTTGGATGCCCAATAGAATTGGATCAAATCAAGAGTTGACTCAATCTTTTCTTCCTTAAATTTCCTACTTGGAATATGAGATCTTATGAAAAGGATGCATGCCATCTCTGGATGAGATCAAGTGGGGCACACACCTTGGCATGTTCTAAATGTGCTCACCATTGGCATCCATGTGGAAGAATAAGAGGAGCACATGCCCCTCTCTGGCTTTAGCATGAGGAGAAGGGAGAGAGGACACATGCCTTCTCTCTCTCTTGGATGAGGACAAGTGGCTGCCAAGCGAACATCCTCAGATCCATAGAATTAGTTGTAGTGTTCATCTATTCACACAAGATGATAAAAGTTATCATTTTCTCTTTTATTATTTGCTGATTTTATATGTAAATATGTATGTATTTCTAATACTGGATTGATTAAAAGTTTCAAATTCCAGTACATCTGACTCTGATCAATGCGGTATAATAATCGGTCCTTTAGATAGGATAAAGAGATTAGTCCTAAGAATAAATACATGATGTATTACTGTATGCTAGTGATTAGCCTCGACTACCTAGATCTCCGAGAAACTAATTTCTGACGTGTGGCTAATGATTAGTCTCATTAGCTAGATTGAAATTATGTTGGAACAATCAATACTGCTTTGATATCAATTATTGTGCCTATGATTGCTTGGAACCATAGTTGTCGATCCAATCTCTTATGCGAACCTGCATAAAACTTCTGATACAAAGTTTCAACACTAACTTATTGCACATATTCTTTCTCATGTACAACTAATGTAACCTCAACCATAAATCCTTGGGTGTCTTCTCCTTCAACACGCCATACAACATCTCATCTGGCAGACAAGTCTTAATCATGGTACATGTCCTTTTCTCCAAGGACTTTCACTCCTTTTCTATCATCTCCTTCGATCTATCCTCCAAGGCCGAAGCCAATCCCTTCTAAATCAGTAGATCCTCCATCCTAACCTTCCACATCATGAAACTATCTTTTCCATCAAACTTCTCAAATTCTATCTTCAACTCATTATTCTCCATGATCAAACCAAATCAAAAATAGCCAACAGGTAGATTTAAAAATTACCTTGACTAGGGATGATGGACAGCAATCCTTAGATCTCTTCCTTCCTCATAAAATCTGAAAAAAAGCCTTAGATCTGAATCTCACTACTAATCTCTGCTGAAACCTGATCTTCTTTCTCCTTCACGCTCAATCAGACTCTGATACCACTTATTAGAATAATTGGTACTGCTCTGATACTAATTATTGTGCCTATGGTTGCTCGAAATCACAGTCGTAGATTCGATCTCTTACACGAACTTGAGTGTTAATCCAGAAATATGAAGAAGAGCAAAAGTTGATGACGGCATTTAGAGCTTGGCATTGAAACTAGAGAGAAAAGAGAGAAGAGAGTTAAGAAGAAAAGCTCTATATTGATTCTTCTTTCTCTACTATAAAAGTTACAATATCTGAGTTTATATATCCTAGAATTTCTATTATATTACATGAATTCTAATAAATCCAAACTCCAACTAAAAAACTTTCTTAGGCTAACCCAATATATGAAAGCACTCATCGAGCCCATGTTCACCCATATCTCCCATGCTCTCATTTTTTGAATCTAAAAAAAATTCATACATAAGTTAGCCACCTTAAGATTTTATTGGACTAGGCCTTAAGACTTTTTGGATTAATCCTAATTCAAGATCAAACAAAAAATCCATCATGTTCTGTATGCCACCATCGAGCCAGCTCTATCAGTAGTCGAGCTAGCTCGACTGTGTCTCATTCGAACCCTATCTTCTATCTGCCTAAGATAGTCAGCTCGACTGCATCCCAAGCTGGCTCTATCGCAGAGCTGGCTCGACTGTGTCTCGTTCGAATTCTATCTTCTGTCTGCCTAAGATAGTCAGCTAGACTGCACCTCGAGCTCTCAGTCTGAGCCAGCTTGACTGCGTATCCAAGCCAGCCCGCCTGTGTGTTAGCCTCTTATCTTGGTTGATTCTTCTCCTGACTTTGGTCCTTTGCTCCATCTTGTGTTCTTGATCTCTGGAGCATCTATGAAGTCCCTCAAGATTGTCACACTTGAACCTCAAATCCATGCAAAGCTACACACCACCTTCACCTTAGGACAACTCCTGTCCTAGCCCTAGGACTCACACCTATCCTAATTTCCCTGGAGCCAATATCTTGGCTCCTTCCATGGCCTCCCAAGGCTTGAGAGTACCACACTAAATCCTACAAATCATAGTCTAACAAAAAGATTTTTCTCATAATTTCATCATAACCAAACAATCATACTTATTTTCATAATAATATCAAATCAAGTTTTCATATCTCATTTTTAGAAGCAAGAGGATATTTTTTTGCTCAAAATTCATGCAAGAATAAACATGTATAATCTTGTTTCCAAAGGTTATGCAATATTAAAAAAAAAATATTTGATTTCAAATTTTGTAGTCATGCTAAGATGACACTTTGCTTGATCCATAATTTGAATTATTTCATGCATAAAATACATACTTCCAAACTCTAAAATTTTTAAATATTTTAATAATTTTTGTGTACAAAATTTATTTTTTAAATACATGAAATGCACTAAAAATCTAAAGATAAAAAGAAACTTACCACCTTAGATCAATCTGATCCAAACATTAGAACCTTTGACTCATGGCTCAATTTCTAGATCCATTGTTCCTCTGGCATTGAAGGCTTTGATATAATAATCTAACAATGTTATTAGCCTTCAGTCAAAAATAACTAGGACAAAGAAAGAGAGTCTCAGTACTTAGATTGTGATTTGGATTAGATCGTAGATCCGATTCATTAAGATACATGTTCACATGAGGGTTCCTTTTTTTTTCTTGCTTTTTCTTCCCTTTTCTCCCCCCCATAGCACACCCCCCACCCCCTCTTTCTTTTTCTTCTTTGTTCAAATAGGGACTGCCCCTTTCTTTCTTCCCCATCTTCCTCTCAAGTTCCAAGTGAAGTAAAATCAGGGGCCGGTGACCCAAGGTGGTGCCCACCAACAGTCGTGATGGCGACTCCAATCATGACCTTGGTCGAGGTTGGTCGGTGGAGCCAAAACAAAGAAAGGAATGCATGAAATAGGTGAGACCCTATTCGTGCTCAACTTGGCAACTCACTGGACCAAAATTGAGTGACAAGAATGGGCAGAAGACCAAGAAAAGAAGGAGAAGAAGATGGAGTGTGGCTACCTCGATCCAACAGGGCCAAAAAGGGTGATTCCAACAAGCTTTATTTTCCAATCAAAATCTAAGAGAAAATGCCATGAAAAAGATTGAATCGGCAAAGATCATTTGATTGCAGTAATCTGACGGCTGCTAGAGGTGAGCAAGAAGGGAAAAGGAGAGGTTTCAGTGGTGGATGAGCTGATAGGTGGGGGGGTTTAAGAAGAAGTGGAAGGAAAGAGGATAAGATTGATTCATCTATAATAAATCCAATCTTCACTAGTGTAAGTCATCCAATAGATCTTCGACCATCTCTTATTGATGTACAACACTCATCCGATCATTCTCCTTATCTTCTCTCATAACACGAGATCGAGCAAGGGATAAGGTTCCCTTGTTTTGATCAAAAAAAATTTGAAAAAATATAGTGAAGTCAGCAAGGCTTGCCAACTTCATCACAAACCGGATCTAATTGGACCAGTTCTCACACTCTTCCTCTTTAAAAATATCATTCTCAAAATTTAAGAAATCTAAATCTTTTGAAGTTAAAGATGTTTAGTCTAAAACTCTCATGTACTACTTTGCCCATGCTTGGCAATTCTATCAAACCGCTCAAATATCCAAAAGTATTTGTATCTCAAAGCATGGATCTTCCCAAGAATGCTTTACGACTCGATCCCTTTGATCGACATTTTCCAAAGTTTCTTAATGATCTCAGATTAAAATTCTATAAAATCCAAGCAAGGATTTTATTGTCTAAGTACACTGGATCATAATTATCCCTCGAGATAATTGCCATGTATATTTGCATCATTGTATGATCAAGATATTAGCTTTTAAATTTGATTTTAGTCATGCCAACTCTAGATTACCTTAACAATTCAATTAGACAATTCAAAATCAACCTCTCTCTTTTCAGTCAATCGACCTTTAACTTATCTATCATGATCTTGTAAATTGTTAGAGCATCATAATTTGAGAACAATCAACTTTAGAAGATTCACTTAAAACATTAGGTAAAAAAAATTATTCCTAATAATTATTACTAAAATGCTTTTCCATTACTAAGCCAAATCTTACCATGATCATAGAAGTCTTCCTTACTCCCAATATCCTTGGGTGATCATTTGATTACCTTCTTTCTATTCTCTTTATCGACAAAACAGCTATAGTCTTTTAATTCTCCTAGTTCCAAATCGCATCCATAAATTGCTATATGGATTTCTTTTTTTTCTGAACTCTTCTAATTTCCCACCAACTACAAATCTTATCCATCATCGAATTCGCTACATGATAACCTTTAACAAAATTAAAATTGTTATCGATAATTATATATGTTTAGAATTTCAAAATTAAATGTAACTTTTCTATATTATTCAAAATATATATCCTCCTATATCAGTTATTTAACCTCGATGACTTTCTCAAAATTTTATCTATGTCAATCTCTATACTTTAGTTCTAAGAATCATAATTTATATCCATAAGGAAAACTTAGATATTGTATAATAATTCAATCGACTTTAAGAACCTATAATTATTTGAGAAAATCAATCAAGGTCCTGATTCTACCCTACTCTCATCAATCTAAATTATTATGATCTTTAACCAAAGTTCTAATACCACTTAATATGTCACATCTCGGCCTGAGATCCGAGCCGGTTGCGATAGATAGCTACATACTCTTAGTGTTTAATCCCTTAGATATACAAGGCCTACCTTCACTTTCAAAATTTTATAACAAACCACTTAAATGGTGGTAGTAAAAGTAAACATATATTTTTATTGATTCAAATAAAAATAGTTCACTAATAACTCACAAGATTCAATAACATAAATCAAAATTATTTTTTTATTTAAAAATAAACTAAGCAAATATTCTCTAAGATCCTACGCTCCTTATTGCTTGGTCCTAATCTCTACATATTCTTCTGGATCTAAAAAAAGAAAAGAATGAATGAGTTTTACAGACTTAGTAAGTTACTAATATTTTTGAGGGATCAAGCATAATTAAAAATTATTTTCCAAACATAGCAATTGATAAAAATAAATACATAAACCAATATAAATTTAATTTTAAAGTATGCCATTTATAACAATAAAATTTAAAATTCTCTCTTAGTTTTTGTTGACTATGGCTACAATCAGTCCTATGCAAGATTTAGAAGAGACTAATCCCTGAATGCAGAACACATGATCCATTAGTGTGTACGAGCAATCAGCACCATTGGTTAGGCTTAGAAAGAAACTAGCTTTGATTCACATAGCCATGATTAGCCCCGTGATAGGACAAAGAAATTGGTTCTAAAAATAAATACATGATGTGTCAGCATGTGCCGATGATCAGTCCTGACTGGTTAGGCCTGGAAGAACTAACTCTGCCAATGATAAGTCTCAACTGGCTAGGCCCAAGAGAAACTAGTTTCTAACATGCGGCTAATGATCAGTCCCATTAGCTAGATACAGATTATAGTCTAACTAGAGAATTTTTCTCATAATTTTATCATAACCAAATAATCATACTTACGTTCATAATAATGTCAAATCAAGTTTTTCATATCTCATTTTTAGAAGCAAGAGGATAATTTTTACTCAAAATTCATGTAAGAATAAACATGTATAATCTTATTTTCAAATGTCATGCAATATTAAAATTAAAGAAATCATCTAATTTTAAATTTTGTAATCATGCTAAGGTGACACCATGCTTGACCCATAATTTAAATTACTTTTCACACATAAAATACATACTTTCAAACTTTTAAATTTCTAAATATTATAATATTTTTTGTATATAGAATCTTATTTTTAAATACATAAATATGTAACAAAATCCAGAGATAAAAAGAAACTTACCAACTTTGTTCAATCTAATCCAAACATTATAACCTTCAACTCGTGGCTCAATTTTTAGATCCATTGCTCCTTTGGTATTGAAGGTTCTGGTACAATAATCTAAGAATATTATTATCCTTCAATCAAGAACAATTAGGGCAGAGAGAGAGAGAGTCTTGGTCTAAATCATAATTTGAGTTGTATTATAGATCTGATCCATAGAGATCTATTCAATCATCAAAGAACTAGTCTAGACCCACTCGGGTTGGGGAATCGCTTAAAGAGATGGGTTTACATGAAGATTTTTTTGCTTTATCTCCTCCCTCTCCCCCTTGCTCTCTCTCTTTCTTCTTCTTTTTTGTTCAAACAGGGACAATCCCCTTCTCTCTTCCTTATCTTTCTCTCAAGTTCTAAGTGGAGTAAAATCAGGGACTAGCGATCCAAGGTGGTGCCCATCAATAGCTACAATGGCAACCCCGACCATGGTCTTAGTTGGTATTGGTCGGTAGAGCCAAAATAAAGAAAGAAAGGCATGAAATGGGAGAGACCTTGTTCATACTTAGTATGACGATTTGTCAAACCAAAATCAAGTGACAAAGATGGATAGAAGATCGGGAAAAGAAGGAGAAGAAGATGAAGTGTGGCTACCTCAATCTAGCAAGGCCAAAAATGGTGATTCCGGCAAGTTTTTTTTTTTTTTTTTAGCCAAAATCCAAAAGAAAATGCTGTGAAAAAGATTGAAACCAGTGGCAATCACTTGATTGCAGCAGTCTGGTGGTTGCTGGAGCTAAGGAAGAAGTGAAAAGGAGAAGTTTCGGTGGTGGGTGAGCCGATGGGTGGTGGGGTTTAAGAAGTGGAAGAAAAGAGGATAAGCTTGATTCATCCACGATAAAGCCAACCTTTATCGGTGTAACGCATCTAATCAGCCTTCGACCATCCCATATTAATGGACAACACTCATTCAGCCACTCTTGCAGCCTTATCTTTTCCCATGGCATGAGATCAGGCAAGGTATAAGGTTCCCTTGTTCTGATCAAAAAAATTTTGAAAAAAATATGGTGAAGTTGGAAAGCCATATGACTTCAGCCCAATTAGATCCAATTGGACTAATTCTCACATGGCCTAACAATATTCCAATGTCTATGATTCTACAAATATAATTCCAAGGAGGGATCTACAGTGTCCATGGGTAGAACATTTAGGATAAGGATTTATCAAGAAGGAACCTATAGTATCATGATAGTTGGGTGTTGTAAGCAAAGACGTCTTCAACTTACGATAAGGAGTAGATGTTGCTTTCCAGCATAGATAGATTGCTATTGAGCCTTAGAGTAGGATATTCAAATACTTGATTTTCGGGTAGCCTATTTCTATATGAGTGGCATCTATAGATAATATACTCCTAACAAAATGTTCTTTGTATTGTAGCAGGGTAGGAAGCCTTGTTAAATTCCAATATGTGTTGATTCTATTGATGAGAAAAGATATATCGATGCTAGACCAATTGATGATGTTGTCTAATGGGTATGTAGACATCAAATTATGTAAAAGCCAAAATCTTGCACATATACTTGACTTGAGAATGTCGACTGTAGATGGCTTAACATTGATATCCTCAACTACAACAATTAGAGCAAGGGTCAGTCAGGGAGGGATTGGTAGCATTCTCAATCAAATCCTTACTTCATTGGCTTTCCCCTAATATAAGTGGCACTGATAAATGAAGATGTCTTCAACTTGTGGTAAGGGTGACATGCCCCAAACCTTACACTAAGTAATACAATTACATATCTCCTAGGAAATAATCCTAGATAATATGTAAAGCCTAATAATATGAACTAATACATCTAAAAAGAGAGAATAACAAATTAAGATATTCAAATATTTTCATTAATTATAAATAATTAGAGTTGTCTAGATTCATGGCTTAGATATATTTGATATGAGATATAAAAATCTAACTATCATACCTATTAAAAGAGAGATTATAGATCAAACATATAGAGCCAAATATTCTGTAGCTTTGAAAAAAGATACAATAATAACATAAATTAATAGCTCGGTAAGAATCTCACATATGCACACCAGCAAGATAGATAAATTATAAACTTTTAGTTGAAAATATCGAGTAGATTTAATCTATTGAGCTTGAACTTTCTCTCCTAAAGTCAAAAAGAGAGAAGCATTTCTAGCCATTTGATCTAAGAGAGCACATCGCATCCCTTGAACCAAACACTTGATCCATGACTCTCACCTTAGGCTAATCTTGGGATGCCACTTGGAATCATCTTAACCTTTCTTCATCAAAAAATAAATAAATAGATTTCACTATTGATTCCTCCCTCATTCAACTACAAATAGCCCCTTGGAGGTGAAAATCAAATCCTTCTGCCAAACTTATTCTCTTCCTTCTTATTCTTCTTCCTTTAGCTCTTGAGTTTTAGCTTAGGATTATTTGGCTTACTCATATTTCCTTTCCCTTATCATATTACCTTAATCTCCTAGATCTAGATTCCCCCATCCAAGAAGCATCTTGTTAGAGATCCAAAGAAAACCAAAAAGCAAGGAGAAACCAAAGCATGCCGAATCTATGCCAATCAACCCTGAAGAAACTTCTTCCACCCCCAACCCATGCCCCCCCCCCCTCTCTTTGCCTTATTTGCTTAAATCGATGTAATGATAATGCTATATCTCTCATTTCTTTTGAGATCAAAGAAAATATCACCTTGTTGTTGATCTATTGAGTTGCACTTTTATTCTTCAGTTTGTTTATTTTTGACTTTGATTGCTTGCTTAGTAGTTTGTAGATACCTAATTTTAATTCATATTTGGGTATCTAGATGGATGGATAAGTTTCATAACTTCCTATTCTTACCCTCTAGAAAAACCTTCCCAACATCCAGCCCTACTCAATGGCATCCCTCAATGTATAAGAGCCTTGAATTCATTACTTCTAGACCCTATCTAACATGCACCTATATAATAGGCATATAGTGGGTGCATCCTAGGCCCCTTTCGTATGAGGAAAAAGGGATCAATACTTCTATATCTGGCTAGAAAGTGTGTGCCTTTCTTTCAATTTTTCAGCTTTTCCCTTAAAGCCAATTATGACTCCATAACCACACTCGAACCATTGCCATCCTTTTTTTTTTTTTTTTTTTTGTGATGTGATCACAAACCTCTTAGAGGTTAGGAGGTCTACATTGTCACTCAACATCATTTACCACCTATTCATTGCATTCATCATATTAGGATTATTTAAAACATTGAGACTTGAGACAAGAATGTTTCCATAGTTTGCATTTCTAGAACTAACTTATTATTGTATTCAGGAGGCTTTTTAGACACAATAGGTTTAGGAGGGGTGAGATCATGTTCTGTAAATGTCAAAGTAAATTCAAATAGATGGTGATGGACTTGGACTCAAAAGGCATAGATTCAAAATCAAGCTTGATAGAAGGACTTGAGACAATGTCCTCAATTGAAAATGTTAAGCAAGGGAGAATCAAGAGTATCCGGATCATCAAATCAAGCCTTATGATAAGTCATGTCAAATAGTTCGTGTTCAAATTCAAGGAGGGGTTTTTGACTATCAGCATTATTCGCATTAGTAAGAATGCTAATATCAAGAACTGGGGCCATATTAACCACTTTTAGATTATATTTAAATTTTACTCTCTAATATAGTATAAAGGGTACACCTCACTTTATAAATCTAAAGTCTTCCAAGATGGAGATTGTATCTAAAATGGATGTCCAAACATGAAATATGACAGTAAACTCTTAAGTGGCATTTGGTATGGGATGATAGCCCCAAGATCAATAGTAATGTAGGTCGAGGTAACAAGATGAACGTGTTTGATTACAACCTAATGATCCTATATGATAGCGATTCTAAATTACATTCACTCTTAAAATCACCATTCGACTTAGTAGTTTTAAACCCATTCGCCAGGATAGGTTTCCAAGATCACCTAAAAATAATGACATTGCAATAAAATTTAGGGACAAAAATGCCCCTTGTCCAACAAGAAAAAATATTTTAGAAAATATTGATTTCCAGAGAAAAAGTTATTTGGGAAAGGGTTGAAACTCCAATTAAAAAATTTCTTCTAGTTGGAAAAGTTCGATAATCCCTTGTAATTACTTAAATTTTGATTAATTTTTTATCTTGTTGAATTGGTCTGGAATGTTAGGTTTTGATAATTTGATTTATGTTTACAATTTTTTTATATGTATTTTTTCATGATGTATTTGAGAATTCCATTTAATAGTTGCAAAATATAAGAAATATATTGGGGGTAATTTTGGTACTATATGGTCAATGATCATGGATCCCATGGTATACCAAATAGGTCAATTATGGAAACCCAGAAATCTTTTATCACTAGAACATAGTGTTTCAAATGCAATAATCTAAGATTATTGGGGATCAAGTTGCTCTAGGATAAGAATCATCTATGATCTAAGATCACTATAGTGATCCCATTTGTATTACCCAATGCCACCTTAGAGCATGGTTGCCCTAAAATCATTTGCATGTAATGTTGAACATCAGCTAAAACAATAAATGGCCATTGTATATACATGATTGCTAAACATTGCTAAGTATGTGTAGCATAATGAACTTAGAGCTAGAAAAGAACACATTAGTACTCCAAGAAAGTTATCCAAGTGGTGGAAGTATTTGTAATAGAGAGGATTGGATATTCCTAAGTATTTGATATGTTGTTCATTGTTATAGTTGAGGTTGGGCATAGCACATATATGACTCTAGAAGTGTTGTATGATAACTTTATAAAGTTCCTTCTCCATCAAGGTGGTGACTTTGCACTAACACTTGAGTGTACTATCATATTGAATGGTCAATATTGGCAATCCAACTTAGAAATTATTACTACGGGTTGAAGTGTGAACCAAGTGCATGAATAGCAAATAATTTCTTGACCTAAAGCATAGGATATCATAATGTATTCTATGAATTGACAAATTTAGGATCGAATTTGTATGTCGATCATGATATTTTGGGCTATGTCCTTGATAAGGAGCATACCAATTTATGGGGTCCACATGCAAGTGAGGATTAGCCTATGCAACAAGGGACCATCATATAACATTATGTTCAAATTGGAATAGAGAGATGTATAGACATGGGAACTTTGGGGCACAACCAATTATTTATAATTTAGAAAATAATTAATTTGATTCACAAAAATTATTAGATGATAATTAACTATTTGGCAAAAAGGTTTCACATGGATATTGTTGCAAAACATGTCTAAGATGACCCGGGGTCTTGATAGGCCATGAAATTGCATGACTAAGGTTTTGATGTTGCTTATATTCTAAATGGTCTTGCAATGATATGGGAGTGATGGGTGACTTAATTGCAAAAATAAAGTTTGCACAGGAATAGGGAGACACTATTTCATCTAGCTCACAAAGGGTTTGGTAATGCCATATGGGCACCATATCCATATGTCAGGCCATATTACTAATGTATGACAAAACGAATCTAAAAGGAAAGATTATTGGTGATGCAAGAAACTTGAATTCACTTACCTTAGTAATGTGTCTAGCACTATAACTTATCTGCCATGTTTAATTATTCTCTCGATAATTAGTTTATTGGATTAAGCAAGAATTGATTGGAAAATTAAATAAACTTAGAACAGGTGAATTGGTTTAGGTCAAGACAAGTCAAGCAAGACTTTGGCTTAGACCATGTCAAACCTAAATTAACTAGGGTTTTATGTATGGATAGCCACCTTTTCCTTAGTGTGCCACCCTACTCTCCTTTACATGATAAGAAACCAAAATCCCCTAGGGAGTTCGATACACAATGATAGACAAGTGCAGAGCAAGGGCACCCCTCCTTTCCAGAGTCTTAGTCGGATAAGAAAAATGGCTAGTAGTTGGATAAGATCGCCCACCAAACGATCACTTGAGTTCTATATATATGGGATGGGGGCAGCCTAAGGGTGTAGAAAATCTTGTGAAATTATGTCAAGAACCAGCAAAAAGATAGGAGATGCTGTAGACTTGCTCTTCAAGAAAAAGAAAGGAAGAGAGAAAGAGAAGAAGGCTAGATCTACAGCAATAGATCAATTCTTCTAAGCATTGCATCTCCTCGACATGCATATATTTAGAGTTTGGAGACAAAGAAAGCTTGGAGGATCATATATTTTCATGATCTCAGTGGATACTATGGATAGGTAAAATTGACTCCAGAATCACATAATAAATTGGTAAAATTCTTTAAGCCCTTTGAATATGTCTTTAAATGTAAATAAAGCATGGAAAGGGTCTTAGACTTCTGCTACATATATCTATAATGGATCACCATGTCCACCATGGTGGTATTGTAAGCTCAGGTTTTGTTTAAGTATTGAATCTATGCTCTCAAGGCTAATTTTATTTGATAAAAGTTTTATGATAATTTTTGGAGCATGCCTGTCAGATGTATGATCTGAAAAGTCAATTATTGGCTGACACATTATATTTTTCTATATCATATTTTAGTACTTAATTTATTAAAATTAATAAAATAAATATTTTTTTATCCATTCATGTGTAATGTGTCTATGAATCATCCAAGAAGTTAATAGACAATGACACATATTCTCAAGAGTTGAAAATTTCAGACATGTATCAATATAGATTAACTCTTGAATTGCTCCAGATCATTAGATTACCATGGGAATGATGATTGATCTATCAAGATTGGTGCATAAATTACTTTCTTTTCAAATAGATGGATCTCGAGTCTATAGTATACGGATATTAGAGCAAGAGTGCAAGTGATTGTTAGAGAATAATGATATTAAGCATGACTAAGAATAAGAAGTTACTTAGATGTCTACTGACTCATCAGTGACTATCTCGATGTTGTAATTGTATGAGTAGTTTTTTGACTTACGATGCCTCAGCTACTCAGGGTAGGATTGCTATAGTTTGATAAGATATAAACATAGTATCTAGCCATTCGAGATTTTGTAGTATCCATTGGCTACAGTAGGTTTACTGTAGAAGTAGGGTGTGCACTTATAGGAGATCTATCAGTCTTAGTAGTTGAGGAGTAGTCCTATGTAATCTAAAAGGCTGAGTCTTTAAGTCTATGGCCATAGTAGCATGATAATAGAAAAGAGTTTTCATAGGATTCATGATTGAACTTAATCTAATTATGTCTAGCATATGATGGATACTTAGGATTTGACGAGTTTTCATGATCTGAATCCTATCGAAACTCTCGATAGAAGAACTCAATCATATGATAACTATACCTAGGAGTTCAATTTTTTCTGTTCTGCTAGATTTTCACTATATATTGCTAGGGCATCACTGGTAGATTATGAGAACTCACTAAAATTATTTTTGGATCAACGATCCTTGTTGGTTAAGTTGGAACCATTCTAGGCCATCGAAAGAAGTTTCAATAATACTGTAATAGAGATCATGATATATCTCACTACCAGATAAAATAGAACCTGAGAGGTTACACACAAAAGGAGCTTGACCTGATCAATGGCTTAGATCAAAATCAAATTATCAATGGATTGATGATTTGGATCAATTTGTAAAAGTTATAAATTTAGAAACTGCAAATTGTTAGCATAAGGGACATGATTGCAAATATTGCAATGTAATTATGCCTAATTAAATATTGCAATATTGCGATATCAAATATCGACTCCGAGAAATGGCTTGAGGCAATGAAGTCAGAGATCGACTCGATGCACTCAAACCAAGTCTGGACCTTGGTAGATCCACCAGAAGGTATAGTACCTATTGGGTGTAAATGGATCTTCAAGAGAAAGATTGGTGCAGATGGGAATGTGGAGACATTCAAGGCTAGACTGGTGGCAAAAGGTTATAGTCAACGTGAAGGCATTGACTATCAGGATACCTTTTCTCCGGTAGCTATGCTAAAATCCATCCGCACATTGCTTGCTGTTGCAGCCTATTTTGATTATGAAATATGGCAAATGGACGTGAAAACGACATTCCTAAATGGATATCTTGAGGAAGATATCTATATGGAACAGCCGCTAGGTTTCACATCCAGTGATACTGATCACAAGGTTTGCAAGCTGCAAAGGTCCATATATGGACTTAAGCAAGCATCTCGGAGCTGGAACACTCGTTTCAATGATGTGATCAAAAAGTTTGGTTTCATCAAAAATGAAGAGGAACCATGTATTTTCAAAAGGGTCAGTGGGAGCGCTGTTGTCTTCCTCGTATTGTACGTGGATGACATCCTCCTTATTGGGAATGATATTCCCATGTTGACATCAGTCAAGATGTGGTTGTCTAAGGAATTCTCCATGAAAGACCTAGGTGAAGCATCCTTTATTCTAGGAATTAAGGTCTATAGGGATAGACCGAATAGGATGCTAGGACTTTCACAGAAGATGTACATAGAGGAAGTACTAAAGAGGTTTAGTATGGAAAACTCTAAGAGGGGATTAATACCCTTCAGACATGGTATTCATCTTTCCAAGAAGATGTGCCCCAGCACACCTGAGGAAATAGAACGCATGAGCAAGATCCCTTATGCTTCTGCAATAGGGAGCCTCATGTATGCCATGCTATGTACACGACCTGATATAGCCCATGCTGTGAGTGTCACAAGCAGATATCAGTCAAATCCAGGTGAAGAACACTGGACTTCTGTGAAATGTATCCTTAAGTACTTGAGAAGAACTAAGGATATGATGTTGGTCTTTGGTAACGGAGAACTCCAAGTCCAAGGATACACAGACTCGGACTTCATGTCTGATATAGATGATCGAAAGTCGACATCTGGCAGACTGTTTGTGCTGGAAGAGTTTCAAGCAAACGGTGATACCACTCCCCGCGATTACCTTGAGAAAGGTTACGTTGAGGTCAAGAGAGTCAACTCCACAGATAATGTGGCAGACCCACTTACAAAGCCGTTGGGCCAGCAGAAGATCGAAGCCCACCTTGAGAAGATGGGACTTAGACTTGTAGCCAATTGGCTTTAGGACAAGTGGGAGATTGTTAGATATATGTGCCCTAGAAGCCAGAATTGGCTGACACTTGTAATACACTTCTAGGGGCAAAATTATAATTTTGACTAAAATCAATAAATGGGTTATTTTCTATCACATATGTGTATTTAGTGTCTGTGATACATCCTTTGAGTTAATGGTAATGATAATTCATATTTTCAAGAGTTGAAAATTTAAGACATGAATAATCATTATTAACTCATAAAATGCTCCCGACCATAGGATCATCACGAGGATGGTGATTGATCCGGAAGGTTGGTGTACAATCGCTTCTCTTTAGTAGATGAGTCTTGAGTCTATGGTGTGGAGACACCGGAGCGAGAGTACAGGTACTCGTTAGAGAACGAGGGCACTGAGCGTGACCACCTCGAGTAGTCATTAGGGAAGTCTACCTTCTCGTCAATGACTGACTCGATGCTGCAGTAGTGTGTCTGGTTCTTTGACCTGAGATGCATCGGCAGTTCACCTTGAGGGTGTTATAGTTTGACTACACCATTACTCGGTCTCCTAGCCATATGGAACCCTGAGGTGTATGTTGGCTATAGCATGTTCATTGTAGGAACTGGATTGCATCAAGATGGAATCTATCTACCTCGGTGGTAGAGGAGCAGCCCTATGATGAATCATGAGAATCAAGTCCAGAAGCCCATGGCCATGGCAGAGTGAAATAATAGAAAGAGTTTCTATTTAGATTTTCACATTGGACTCGAATCGAATGATTACATCATATGACAGAGACTAGGGTTTGACGAGTTCACCTTAACCCTAATCTGATCGGGGCTCAAGATAGAAGAACTTAATCACACAGGTAGCTGCACCAAGAGGTTCGCATTCAGCTCTGATGGGTTGCCACCATATACTGCTAGGTGTCACTGGTGGATTTTGGGAGCAATTAGAATGATTTAGATGATCGATCATTCTAGCTGTTCGAATCAGAAGAGTTCTGATCCATCGAAAGGAGTTTCGATGATGTCGATGATAGAGATCATGACATATCCCATTACCATACAGAACTGAACCTAACTGGGTCACACAAACAAGGGTTTGAATCTGGTGATCATCAATTGAACTGATCTAGTTCAATTGATCTGAATGAGATTCAATTAGGTTCAAGGAAAATCGTGCTAGCACTCGATTGAACCTAACGTTCTTCTTTTACTATCATAAATAAGTTGTCCTGACTGAGCCAAAGGAGTTTGTGCTCAATCAGAGGCCTTCATATGGTCTGACTGGAGGTTGTCCAAGTCAGAAAAGGTTGTCTTATTTTGTAAGACATTACCTGCCATTTTTGGTCACCTGCCATTTCTTGTTCTTTGACTTTGGTCAAAAGTCTACCTTTGACTGGTCAAACGTTGACCATTGACACTTTGACTTTTGACCACATGTCATGCACCTATTGGAGAGCTGGTGGGGGCCTGTCCCCCTGCCAGAACCTGGCAAGGAGAAGGGCGCACGCCACCCTGGCGTGTGCCCAAGTTGGAGGCGCCTAGGAGTCCTTGTTGGACAAGGACTCCATCTCCTTTTTGGATTCCAATTAGAGTTCTACTAAGAATCCAACTTTGACTGGTCTTAGGCACCCTCTAAGGAGGAATCCAGGGGACTCTATTCCAACCAATCAGATTTAGATCTGATTTCACAAAGGGTTGTGATTGGTTGGGAAGAAGAGGAGTTGGATCACAGAGGTCTATAAATAAGACCCTGCGCCCAACTCTAATTAATGAAATTGAGACACGCCCCAAGGCTGCCTCTCCCCTCCTTCCTCCATGCCATAAGTCTCTTCTCCCCTTGCTCTCCACGTCCAAAAGGAGTTTTGGACTTTGGTTGGTGCGATTCCAGATCAAGGAAAGGCGATCAAAAGCAAGAAGGCTGCGCTGCTGCAAAAGGACGACTGCTGATCTTCAAAAGAGTTTTGAAGATCCTCCAGATCAGATCCAGATCTGATTTTTGGAGGTGTGATAGAGAAGAAGAGGATCTCCAGATCCAACCCAAGTGGATACCGGTAGAGGCCAGGCGCTTGCGTGGCTAAGATCCAGAACCTTCCGCTGCAATCAGGATCATCAACAGGGTAATAGGATTACCCAAATCAGGTAAATTAAATTTGATTTAATTTATCTTATTTTATTTTATTTATTAAAATAATAAGAATTAGATCTGAAACATATCAAGATCTGATTAGATCAAGAGAAAAATTTTTGAAATATATCTCTTGATCTGATCAGATCTGAACGAACCTGGACCGGGAAATCAGGATTTCCCTTCAACTGGTATCAGAGCCATGGTTCTAAAATTATTTAGATCTGATTTTAATTTTATTTTAATTAGAAAATAAATTGATTTCAGATGTCACATGAGATGTGATCAGATCTAAAATCAGAAAAAATTAAAATTAAATGATTTGGATCTAAGAATAGAAGATATGCATGACTAGTTCTAGAATAGAATAGTTCTATAGAATAGTTTTGCATGTCTTTGATTTAATCTGATTAAATCATATTTTAGATCTTTTATTTACTATTTTTTGATATTATAAGTGTTATAATAACATCTATAAAATAGCAAATAAAATTATTTAATTTTTAAATATCATATGAGATATGATTGATGCATGTCTAGACTAGTTGTAGAATAGTTCTACATAATTGTCTAGATTAGAATTTATTTTGATTAGATCAATTTAAATCTAATTTTTTAGATTATTATGAGATAATTTAGATCTGAAAAATATGCATGATTTGATACATGAGATGTATGCAAAATATGCCATGATTAGATCTAATTTGTATATGAGATATATGATATAGATCTAAAACTGTTTTGTAGTATTGAATGTTCCTGATTAAGGCGTTCCTCTTGGCCGTCCGGTCATAAGAACGAAGAAGGGTTTAAAGGCCCTCTCTTCCCATTCGATGGGGTGTTCTTATGATGTGTAGGGGTGCTGCGTGTTCGTCCTTAATCAGAAACCCAAAACTTACTTTCTGCAAAACCCTAGATCCTGAAACCCTAGGATTTATTGTGCATATTTTGTTTATGAACCCAACTTAATTAAGAATTAAGTTTATGGAATATTAATTAGGTCTAAAATTGAGAATTTCAGATCTAAGACATATTCATAATACTGGGTTCGGGCTTGGGTAGCTCAATTAGGTCTAAGCGGTTGATCAAACCGAATCAAGAGTTGGTTAGATGGGATCAACAATGCTTAAATTGACCAGCCTAATAGGATTAAGTCTGGGTCAAGATCGAGTCACGATCAAGCAAGACCTAATTAGGCTCAGAGGTTAGAGTCTGGATTGTAGGCTAACCCAATTGGTTCTGACTCAACAATTTGGTGTCTAAGGTAAGTTTGGCACAGACGACCGACTGGTTTTTAATTGGAAGCTACTCGACCTGAATGCGTTCTTGTACGAGTTAATGGCATATTCCTTCCACCGGTCTCACTTACCTGGCCATATCTGTTGACACAGTTCTGATCTGAGGTGGTCAATAATCCGAGCTAACCCATGCCACTAGGTTAGTCATAATTGTTATGACTAAGCCAAGTCTAGTTTAATGAGACCTGAATCAATTCTCCCTAAGAAAAGATTAAGTCTGAGGTCTTCCACCATTGTAGATGTGCGGGCCCTTCCCGGGGTTGATTGTTCTCGGCTGGATACAGTGGCTCAGTTGCACCGGGAAGATGCAACCATGTCTATTAGGCATTGGATGCTATGGGCTGGAGGATGAGTTGGGCTCAATATTTCGGATACGGTGAGAGACTCAATTAGGAACCCAGTCTATGCAAATGGTGGGTCTGACTTAACTAAGGAGTGGATCAATATTCCGGATACGGTGAGATTCATGAATTAGAGACCAAGTTTGGGTGCACCATGATTAGAGAATCATTGAACAAGAGTTGTTCACTCATTGGCTAACCCATCACCAATAACTGTTAGGTGAGGTGATGAGTCAGTTGGTGAGACCGCACCACCCACTAGAAATCATCAATCGCGGAGATTTTCGCATCTCTACAGAGGGAGTGTAGGGATCCGAGAAAATAGTGGGAGCTAATTTGTTTAAAAATAAAATCCCTAAACAAATTGGTCAAGTCAAAATTACAGTATCTAACTAGAATCTTTGACTCTCTACAGGAAAATGTCTGCGTCCAACCCACTGGCACGTATCCTAGACACACATAGACTGACTGGACCCAATTATAAAGATTGGCTCAGGAACTACAAAATTGTTTTGGGTTCAGAGAAGTTAACACATGTTTTGGACCAGGACCCTCCCACCTTACCAGCTCGTCCATCCACTGAACAGAGAGCGTCTCTGGAAAAATGGATTGACGAAGATAATAAGGCCAGATACTTACATGTTGGGCTCGATGTCTGATGAGCTCCAGCGCCAACATGAAGATATCGGGACTGCTCGCCAAATGTTGGCTCACCTGCAGGAGATGTTTGGTGAACAGAGTCGCGCAGCCAAATATCAAGTCACGAAATGACTTTTTAAGGCTAAGATGCGTGATGGGCAGTCAGTCCAAGATCACTGTCTGACAATGATCAAGGACATGGAAGAGCTTGAGAAGCTCGGTGTGAAGTTGGACTTGGACTTGCAGAACGATATTATTCTGCAATCCTTGACTGATGCATATGGGCAATTCATCATGAATTACCACATGCATAAACTTCAAAATTCCTTGGCCGAGTTAATGAATATGCTGGTTACCGCTGAGCTTTCTATGAAAGGTTCTAAAGGCTCAGTTCTTGCTATGGAACGGACTTCTTCCAAAAGAAAGTCTTATGGAAAGAAAAAGAAGTCTGTGAAAAAGCAAAAGGTAGGAAGGATCAAAGAAGAAGAAGGCAGAACCGAAGAAGAAGGTCGATGGCAAAGGAAAGTGTTTCCATTGCAACAGCGACGGCCATTGGAAGCGGAACTGCCCTACTTACCTGGCCACCCTGAAGAACAAGAAGGAAGGTCCTTCTGGAGGTATGCTCGTTATTGAGTCTAACCTTACGGTTTCTTCTGCATCCAGTTGGGTGCTTGACTCTGGTTCTAGTGCTCATCTGTGCACTTCTATGCAGGGTCTTGAGGATAGCAGGAGGCTGAGGGATGGAGACATGATCCTACGCATCGGTAATGGAGCAAGAGTTGCTGCAGTAGCCGTGGGAACATACCCTCTTCGATTACCATCTGGTTTAGACTTAGTTTTAAAAGACTGTTATTATGTGCCTGCAGCTAGCAGGAATTTGATTTCTGTTTCATGCTTAGCACAAGAAGGTTATGTGATCACCTTCTTTAAGGACCATTGTAACATTCTTTATGAAAGAAATAAAATTGCAAATGGTTTCCTTATTAATGGTCTTTATCAGTTGCATATTGATGTACCTATTTTAACTATCGAGCAAAACGTGAATGCCAAACGACCTAGGGATAGTCCAAACGACAGATATCTATGGCACCTGAGATTAGGTCATATAGCAGAAGATAGGATTAACAAATTGGAGAAAAATGGGCTATTGAGTCCATTGACTTTTGAGTCATATCCAACTTGTGAATCTTGTCTTCAAGGCAAAATGACTAAACTCCCTTTTGTTGGACATGGGGAGAGGGCCACAGATCTCCTTGCCCTAGTACATACTGATGTGTGCGGCCCATTTGATGTGCCGGCTAGAGGCAATTTTGTCTACTTCATTACCTTTACCGATGATCTGTCTAGGTATGGGTATGTGTATCTTATGAGACACAAGTCTGAAGCTTTTGAAAAGTTCAAAGAATTCAGACATGAAGTAGAAAAACAAACTGGAAAACCCATTAAGGTTCTTCGATCAGATCGAGGAGGTGAATACCTTAGCCGGGAATTCCTAGACTATCTTAAGGAAAATGGCATAGTCTCTCAATGGACTCCACCAGGAACACCTCAACTCAACGGGGTTTCAGAATGGAGAAATCGGACTCTATTGGATATGGTTCGATCCATGATGAGCTTCACAGACCTCCCAGATTTTCTTTGGGGACATTCATTATTAACTTCAATCTATTTACTGAATAGGGTTCCCTCTAAAACCGTTCCTACCACACCGTATGAGATATGGCACGGTAAGAAACCAAGTCTGAGTCATCTCAGAATTTGGGGTTGTCCGGCTCATGTCAAAAGACAACAAGCGGACAAGTTAGAGTTTAGGTCCTTTAGAGCTCGATTCATAGGATATCCTAAAGAGTCATTAGGATACTATTTCTACATTCCAGAAGACCACAATGTGATTGTGAGTCGACATGCCATATTTCTTGAAAAATAGTTTATTCAAGATAGTGGCATTGGAAAGCAGATTAAGCTTGATGAGAAAGTCTCACAAGCAGAACGAGCTAAGGACCAAGTGGAACCAAATCAGGTTGAGCCAATAAGAACACTACCTCCTCCACCTCGTAGATCGGAAAGAGTTTTCCCGTCCCCCTGAAAGATACTTAGGTATTATTTCAGAGGACGTAGAGGAAATGTTCCTCATAGGTAATGGTGCTCATGGTGATGATCCCAAAACCTACAACGAGGCGATATCAGATATCGACTCCGAGAAATGGCTTGAGGCAATGAAGTCAGAAATTGACTCGATGCACTCAAACCAAGTCTGGACCTTGGTAGATCCACCAGAAGGTATAGTACCTATTGGGTGTAAATGGATCTTCAAGAGAAAGATTGGTGCAGATGGGAATGTGGAGACATTCAAGGCTAGACTAGTGGCAAAAGGTTATAGTCAACGTGAAGGCATTGACTATCAGGATACCTTTTCCCCGGTAGCTATGCTAAAATCCATCCGCACATTGCTTGCTGTTGCAGCCTATTTCGATTATGAAATATGGCAAATGGACGTGAAAACGGCATTCCTAAATGGATATCTTGAGGAAGATATCTATATGGAACAGCCGCTAGGTTTCACATCCAGTGATACTGATCACAAGGTTTGCAAGCTGCAAAGGTCCATATATGGACTTAAGCAAGCATCTCGGAGCTGGAACACTCGTTTCAATGATGTGATCAAAAAGTTTGGTTTCATCAAAAATGAAGAGGAACCATGTGTTTTCAAAAGGGTCAGTGGGAGCGCTGTTGTCTTCCTCGTATTGTACGTGGATGACATCCTCCTTATTGGGAATGATATTCCCATGTTGACATCAGTCAAGATGTGGTTGTCCAAGGAATTCTCCATGAAAGACCTAGGTGAAGCATCCTTTATTCTAGGAATTAAGGTCTATAGGGATAGACCGAATAGGATGCTAGGACTTTCACAGAAGATGTACATAGAGGAAGTACTAAAGAGGTTTAGTATGGAAAACTCTAAGAGGGGATTAATACCCTTCAGACATGGTATTCATCTTTCCAAGAAGATGTGCCCTAGCACACCTGAGGAAATAGAACGCATGAGCAAGATCCCTTATGCTTCTGCAATAGGGAGCCTCATGTATGCCATGCTATGTACACGACCTGATATAGCCCATGCTGTGAGTGTCACAAGCAGATATCAGTCAAATCCAGGTGAAGAACACTGGACTTCTGTGAAATGTATCCTTAAGTACTTGAGAAGAACTAAGGATATGATGTTGGTCTTTGGTAACGGAGAACTCCAAGTTCCAGGGATACACAGACTCGGACTTCATGTCCGATATAGATGATCGAAAGTCGACATCTGGCAGACTGTTTGTGCTGGAAGAGTTCCAAGCAAACGGTGATACCATCTCATCCGCGATTACCTTGAGAAAGGTTACGTTGAGGTCAAGAGAGTCAACTCCGCAGATAATGTGGCAGACCCACTTACAAAGCCGTTGGGCCAGCAGAAGATCGAAGCCCACCTTGAGAAGATGGGACTTAGACTTGTAGCCAATTGGCTTTAGGACAAGTGGGAGATTGTTAGATATATGTGCCCTAGAAGCCAGAATTGGCTGACACTTGTAATACACTTCTAGGGGCAAAATTATAATTTTGACTATAATTAATGAAAATGGGTTATTTTCTATCACACATGTGTATTTAGTGTCTGTGATACATCCTTTGAGTTAATGGTAATGATAATTCATATTTTCAAGAGTTGAAAATTTAAGACATGAATAATCATTATTAACTCATAAACATGCTCCCGACCATAGGATCATCACGAGGATGGTGATTGATCCGGAAGGTTGGTGTACGAATCGCTTCTCTTTAGTAGATGAGTCTTGAGTCTACGGTGTGGAGACACCGGAGCGAGAGTACAGGTACTCGTTAGAGAACGAGGGCACTGAGCGTGACCACCTCGAGTAGTCATTAGGAAGTCTACCTTCTCGTCGATGACTGACTCGATGCTGCAGTAGTGTGTCTGGTTCTTTGACCTGAGATGCATCGGCAGTTCACCTTGAGGGTGTTATAGTTTGACTACACCATTACTCGGTCTCCTAGCCATATGGAACCCTGAGGTGTATGTTGGCTATAGCATGTTCATTGTAGGAACTGGATTGCATCAAGATGGGAATCTATCTACCTCGGTGGTAGAGGAGCAGCCCTATGATGATCATGAGAATCAAGTCCAGAAGCCCATGGCCATGGCAGAGTGAAATAATAGAAAGAGTTTCTATTTAGATTTTCACATTGGACTCGAATCGAATGATTACATCATATGACAGAGACTAGGGTTTGACGAGTTCACCTTAACCCTAATCTGATCGGGGCTCAAGATAGAAGAACTTAATCACACAGGTAGCTGCACCAAGAGGTTCGCATTCAGCTCTGATGGGTTGCCACCATATACTGCTAGGTGTCACTGGTGGATTTTGGGAGCAATTAGAATGATTTAGATGATCGATCATTCTAGCTGTTCGAATCAGAAGAGTTCTGATCCATCGAAAGGAGTTTCGATGATGTCGATGATAGAGATCATGACATATCCCATTACCATACAGAACTGAACCTAACTGGGTCACACAAACAAGGGTTTGAATCTGGTGATCATCAATTGAACTGATCTAGTTCAATTGATCTGAATGAGATTCAATTAGGTTCAAGAAAATCGTGCTAGCACTCGATTGAACCTAACGTTCTTCTTTTACTATCATAAATAAGTTGTCCTGACTGAGCCAAAGGAGTTTGTGCTCAATCAGAGGCCTTCATATGGTCTGACTGGAGGTTGTCCAAGTCAGAATAGGTTGTCTTATTTGTAAGACATTACCTGCCATTTTTGGTCACCTGCCATTTCTTGTTCTTTGACTTTGGTCAAAAGTCTACCTTTGACTGGTCAAACGTTGACCATTCACCCTTTGACTTTTGACCACATGTCATGCACCTATTGGAGAGCTGGTGGGGGCCTGTCCCCCTGCCAGAACCTGGCAAGGAGAAGGGCGCACGCCAAGGGTGGCGTGAGCCCAAGTAGGAGGCGCCTAGGAGTCCTTGTTGGACAAGGACTCCACCTCCCTTTTGGATTCCAATCAGAGTTCTACTAAGAATCCAGTTTGACTGGTCTTAGGCGCCCTCTAAGGAGGAATCCAGGGGTCTCTATTCCAACCAATCAGATTTAGATCTGATTTCACAAAGGGTTGTGATTGGTTGAGAGGAAGAGGAGTTGGATCACAAGAGGTCTATAAATAAGACCCTGCGCCCAACCCTAATTCCAATGCTATTAGACACGCCCCAAGGCTGCCTCTCCCCTCCTTCTCCATGCCATAGTCTCTTCTCCCCTTGCTCTCCACGTCCAAAAGGTGTTTTGGACTTTGGTTGGTGCGATTCAGATCAAGGAAAGGCGATCAAAAGCAAGAAGGCTGCGCTGCTGCAAAAGGACGACTGCAGATCTTCAAAAGAGTTTTGAAGATCCTCCAGATCAGATCCAGATCTGATTTTTGGAGGTGTGATAGAGAAGAAGAGGATCTCCAGATCCAACCCGAGTGGATACCGGTAGAGGCCAGGCGCTTGCGTGGCTAAGATCCAGAACCTTCCGCTGCAATCAGGATCATCTACAGGGTAATAGGATTACCCAAATCAGGTAAATTAAATTTGATTTAATTTATCTTATTTTATTTTATTTATTAAAATAATAAGAATCAGATCTGAAACTTATCAAGATCTAATTGAGATCAAGAGAAAATTTTTAAAATATATCTCTTGATCTAATCAGATCTGGACGAACCTGGACCGGGAAATCAGGATTTCCCTTCATGAAGAAGAGGGGAGGCGCCTAGGCGCAAGTTGGCGCCTTCCCTTGGGTGTTGGGACTCTTTCTTGATAAGATCTAATCCTATTTTCTAATTTGAGTTAGGATTAGCTTGTATCAGGTTTGGGCATTGGGATCTTTGATTTATGCAACAAATATAAAAGAGAAAGGGAGAAGGGCATGCATTAAGTTTTCTTTTTCTTCCTTGCCACAAGTTCTCAACACAACTTCTCCCTCCTTCTTCCTTTCCATCTCCATACCCCACATCCTCCATAGATCAGATCTAAGGGAGAGAGATTAGAGAGAGAAGAAGAAAAGAAGAAGGGTTCTTTTATCTCTTCTTGGCATCCTGAAAAGATCCCATCAAATCTGCATGAAGGATTCGTGCTGCAGCCTTCTTCTTTTAGATCTAGAAGGAGTTCAAGATCCAAGTCAAGAAACGAGGTCTACAAGATGCTAGCACTCCAGTAGCCTTAGAGTTTTAAATAGCGATCAACTTTCTATAGATACCAGCAAAGGCTGGGCACATGTGCAGCTTCAATAAGAACTTTGGGCATCCACTGGATCCAATCTAAGTAAGAAGAAGGATAGCAATTAAGGTAATCATCCTTTCTTCCCTATTTTATTTTCAAATCTAAAATATTTGTTTCATAGCATATTTAAAACGATTCCTAGGTGATTGTAGGATTAGATCCGAGCATGATTAAAATTAAAATAGTTTTAGTTTACCTTTCCACTACATAGTTTTATAAGAGAAAAAAAATCTGCATGCTAATCACCTAGAAATCTAACAATGCCTAGGTCTTATACTTGGTCTCTTGAATATTTCTTATAATCTTTTAATAGACTGGGAAACTAAAGATCATCTATCAACTAATGAAGATAATTATGAGAAAATAGTAGCCACATATTTCTTTGTGCTATCATCTTTGCCTTCCACTCTACCCTCTTGCCATTATCTCTTCCACACTAATGATAAAGTTCATTATAAATGACCAAAATTCTCTTCCCTTAATAAACAAAGATTTTTCTTATAACAACAACAAATAATCCATTATGAATCATTATAGAAATCATCTTTCCAATAAAAATAATATTTTTATTATTGATGAAAATGAAGATCGGATCTCAGAAAAAAATTCTAGCAACGGAATGTTGGGACCAATTTAACAATGACATGATGTGTGCCTTAGTGGTGGAATGATCCATGAATCACCAAATAGCAAAATTTTTATCCTTTGTTTGGTTAGGATTATAAGAGGATGGATGGATGGCTTTGGAAGAATGGATAGCCTCCATCCATTATTTAATTCAAAAAATTTTAAGAAAGATAAATGAAAATAAAGGATTGCTCATCTATCCTGGTCTGCCAATTTGTATCCTTCTAAATTGAAAGGATACAAGAAAGGATGGATAGAGCATATAAAGGATAGATTCCTATATTAGCAAAATTATCCTTCATTAATATTTTTTATAAAACTATAATCTTTCTTCACTTTTCATATAAATTATTTATATATATTTATTTTATCTATATTATTAAATTCTATTACTAATTATTTTAATTTTAGTACATAATTTTTATAATTATAATTAAATAATTAGAATTATCTTTTATTTTTTATTTATATTTTTTATTTTTAATTAACTACTTGTATATAGTTAATTAACTATTTAAATTAAATTATAAATTTATTAGTTATTTATATAATTAATACATATAAATTAATTTATTAATATTAAATTAAATTAAAATTAAATATTTATATAATTTTTTATATAATTATAAATTATAAAGATTATAAGTTTATATATTGCTTATTTTTTTAGTATAAATAAGTATCATAAATTTAAAATAGTAATATTTTCTATCAAAAGATAGTTTAGTAAAATTGTTATAAAAATCATCCATCTTTTCTTTTCATTCCTCCTGTACCAAATAGAAAAGAAAATCACTTTCATTTGTCCTTTCATGTTTTACCAAACATATGAGAGGATGGATAGATGAATCTGATAGATAAAAAATTCATTCATTCTCTCTCTCATCCATCCTTCCTTCTATACCTATTTTTCCATCCATCCTTCTTTCTTTACCTATCCTTTCTCCAATCCATCATTTATACCAAACAGAGGGTTAGGTAAGAGAGAGGAAAGCCACACCAGTCTGCACTTCAAGACCTTAAGTTAAGTTAGAAGATAAGTCAAAATAAGTTCTACTACTTAGGTTATCTTGCTAAATAGGATACCTTTTTCACAAATAAAGATAATTCAATTGAAGACCCTTATCCCTTGTCAGAGGGATCAAAACTATTATAAGGGGAGGAATGGAATAGATTTAACCCTAAAATGTATTAATTTCTATACTTTTTATATACCTTTTGTCAATATTCTTGTAATCATTTCAAAGAGTAGAATATGATGTAGCTAAAATGAACTTTGAGTTATTTGTCAAAGAAAAGAATTTGCTATCTCCTAATTTTCCATCTTGCAACCAAATCAAAGCTTGAGAAGAAAGAGGAAAGACAATGGTCAATGGGATCCCTTTTATTCCATAATGGGATGCACTTTAACTTCTTCCTAATTATGATACATGTCATTTTTGCCTGGGGTTAAAATTGGCTCTAATAATTTGGATGCTAAAAAGTTTGACTCTTTATTGCCAAATGAGTAATTAGGATTTAAGGATAATATATTATATGGATTCTAGGGAGGCAAAGTAATAAAAGTCAAAAAGATGCCCCCATTTTTCTCATATTAATTAAATTACTTCACTTTTGAAAACAAAAAGAAATATAGTACCCTTCAATATCAATCAATGATTCTGTATTTTTATTTATCCTTAGGCTTAAGTAATGTGCCACTATTATCATCCACAATACTAGAACTAAAAAAAAAATTATATCAACACTCTTGTTCTCTTCTGAGATAGACATGCAGAGAGTTGGACACTTTTCATCTATCATTAATGTTGACTTTTGAACTCAGATTCTCAATTCATGTAATTATACAAAAAGTAAGGATTCGAAGATAGAGATAAGTGATCAACTTTTTTTATAACTTTTTCTTTCCTCTTTTTGCATAAAGCAAGACTTGGAGAGGCCAGAGAAAAGTGGAATAGGGTTTTGCTCAATGTAAGAAATGAAGCAATATAATATGTAATTTCAATCATCCCACTTAGTTGTTCTTTTGAAGAGATCAAACTCTACGATCGAGAATTAACAACTATGACAATTTCAAGTTATTGCTTTTTTATTAAATATATATAACAATTATGTTTCCAAGGTATAAGTTGGTCAAACAATTGAAGTCTATAAATATATATAATTCATCCACTCAAAATATAAAAATTTAAAAGTAATTCAAAATACATGCTAGATAAAACATTTTATTTGAGGTTGCAATTAATGAAAACTAAAGTTTGACTTCCTCAACCTTGTTTGAATTCTAGGCAGCACAACCCTTGATTTTAAAAATTTTTAATTGTGTCCTTAAAATTATACTTTGAATGCCATGTCATTCTTCCGTCCATCTCTGTTAATTAGGTGTTATAGGATTGAATTACATAATTATCATGTGTTAACTTAAACCAATTTTATAGTCAAAATACTTTAGTAGAATTTAAATAATTTAGTGTATGACGCCCAATTTATATGAAAAGGATTAGGAGAGATTATATAGAGACCCAAACTATAAAATAGTTGCAAACAGAAATTTAGGCCAAGCCCATTTCTACCTCTACTATTGTGATGGCAACTTTAGAGAAAATAAATAAATTTGAAAATTAGTTTTCTAAAATGATAGTTACAAATTAATGAATATCTTACTATGTATAATGAGAAGCTTTGGAGGATGGTTTCATGCACCTAGTTTCCAAAACTTGGAATCAAGAAAAAAAATCATACTCATTCACTCATAAAAGGAGGGAAGTGCAAACACACTTTTTGAGAAATAAAATTTATTCCTCTTTCATAGAAACTTTGAATTCTAATTAAACGCTTTCTTCATATGCTATCAATAGACAATACTAGCAATGTAATTGTTACTTTTCTTTTGCCTCTAAAGAGCTTTTTATGTTTGACCAAAAGGAGAGAAATTCTAGCACATAAATTTTCAGCTCAAAATTAAGTCCAAATGCTTTTAACTATTAGCATAAAATCATTTTTTTGTAAGAATATACATTAATTTAACATAATCAATTTGAAAAGGTATATTTAAAAATTATATTTCATTGATAATGGAATTTTTTTTATCAAACTAATGCTTTATGTTTGTCAAACTAATGCTTTGTGTGTGTATTCTAGTTGTTCCAATTTGATTTAGTTTTTCTTCTACAAAATCATTTTCTTTTGATTAGAAAAAGAGAAGAAAAAAATGATATGATCCAAGGATTAAATTCATAACAAAATTTTTAGTATAAAACATTTCTTGAAGAAGTATAATTTTAGTTTTATGAATGATTACAAAAATATATTTATTGAAAGAAGATACATATATTGATTGATTAAGCCCAAGATCATCCAGTGCAAAGTATATTTATTGAAGGAGTATTTGAAGTTAATATTATGAATGCTAGCATAAAAAGTCTTTTTTCAAATATATTAAAAAAATATAATTTGTAAAAGTGGAGCTGTTGAGAGTGGGATTCAAACCCATGCCCTTTTAGACGAGAACCTTAATCTGGTCCCTTAGACCAACTCGACCATCTCAACAACAATATTATTTTAAATTTACTTATTTAAGTTATGATAAAATCATCTAATCCAAAATATTAGTCCCAACATTAATTATAATCTAGCCTCCATTTTGAAAATCCAACTAAAGTTTCATAGTGTTCATATGTGCCTTGCATAGGTCATGGCAATAAATCTTAGCAGGAATAAAGAAATAACATCAACTTAGAACATTGAAAAAAAAATTTAAAAAATATTCCATAATTAGAGAAATTCCATAAAATGAAAAGCAAGTCTTGGACGCATGAAACCATGGAAATTCTTAAGGTATGTTTGTGTTTGCGATTGTAGTCAATAGAAATTGGAATAAAAATCAAAATAGATATATCCCAATTGAAATTGGAATGTAATTTGAATACTAGAGAAGAATATATATTAGATTTTGGAGGATTAGAATATTTTTTTCTTCTTTAAAATTAAAATTATGATGTAAATAAAATCTTTCTAATCAAATAATAAATAGGAGTTACTTATTTTTATTTTTATTTCAAAGTCCAACTATCTCCGACAAATGTGCTTTTAGTGGAAAGTAATCCCTTTGCATTCTCAATAAAATACATCAAAAGCAAGAGGACAAAGAATGGAAAATATTTCAACAACAAGTAACATCAATGACTAAAAAATTGAGACATTTTCAGCAAGTCTATTATTATGCATCAGTTAAAAGGGCAATCATATTGATTTACTCTCAGCAAAACAAAGCATGTCCAATCCAAAATCAGCTAGCATCAAACTAAAATCATGAAACCTACTTGAAAAAAATTAAAAAAAAAAAGAACAAGACAAAATAGTGGATAGGAGTAAATGATATTGGACAAAATATGGATCCATCAATAGCATTTAAATAATATTTTAATAATAAAATATTAAGTATATAAGAAGTAAGAACCACAAACATCACACAATATCAGATAGAATGGGCAGCAAAATCTTGAGACTAACTTCAAATCATAGAATATCAAATAGTAAGAAGAGCATCAAGAAATCAAGCAGCCGGTATACCAAAATATTAAGAGTTCATTTGGTTGGGTATTTTAGATTATAGGATAATTTGATGATTTCTTGGAGTCGTACATCTAAAAAATAGTGACAAAAGAAAATAAATTTTATCATATTTGGTTGGTAAAAAAATTATTTTTGAAAATGACATCTAAAAATGATTACTATATATGGTTAGAGGTATTTTTTTATGAAAAAAAAAAAATCATCCAAATTTATTAAGAAAAAAGATAGTACAAAAGACTAAGTATTCAGAAAAGGAAGAAAAGCTCATAACATTCCATCAATATTTAAAATTTAAATTCAAATTCCACCAATATCTATTTAAAATTCAAATCCTCCCATACAATTAAAAGATTTTGAAATTTGAAACCTCCATCTTACAACCACCATGGGTCGAATATGGTTGACCATCCAATTGGCCATCATTAGAAAGGGGAAAGACAAGAGGCATCCGGCCAAGCTCCATTTAGTTACCACCTATAGCCGAATTAGCTAATGATGACCTCATTAGGGATGATGACCTCATCAAAATTTAGGTGGCACCTAGAGGAAGGGACGAAGAGAAGAGGCCCAGCAGCCATCCAACATCGAGAAAGAAAGAGGAAAGAAGAAGGGAAAACTATTTTTCACCCTCAAGCCAGTGAGGAAACAAAAAGGAAAGAAAAAGAAAGAAACACTCTCAAGGCCAAAGGAGAAAGGGGAGAAGGAGAGTCCAATCAGCCATACTAGAGAGAACAACTCTGAGAAGAGAAAGAAGAGAGTCTAACAATTGACTCACTGCTAAGAAAAATCGACAACAACAATCCAGCAGCAAATAGAGTAATAAGAAAAAGATGTTTGGATAGGAGAGGGGTTGGCCAATGTCTAGGTGCTGGAGGGGAGGAAGGAACAGGAGCTAGAAAGAGAGAGAGAGAGAGGGAGGGCATAAGAGGGGCCCAACTATCTTTGGAGGGGGAAGAGATGAATGCAGGCGATGATCTGATAGCAGTGTCGCAAGAGAGGAGAAGAGGAAAGAAGTTCGGTGGCTAGGAAAGGAAGTTCGGTGGTCAAATCAAGCTGAGGATGAGAAAAATGGCATCGGAAGGGAGATCGGATTAGGAGATCACTGTTAAAACGTAATGACAATAGGGATAGAAAAGAGGAGAAAAAAATTGCTAGAGATAAAGAGGAGAGAGAGATCTAGGAAGAGAGAGAGGGATATAGGGTGGTGGAACATGGCTAGCTTCTAGCTAGAATTGAGGCCAGAAGAGAGAAGAAGTTGAGAAGAGAGAGAGCAAGGAGACAAAAAAAAGAGAGGGAGGAAAGAAGAGAGAAGGGGTTCGGTAGCCAGTCGATGCCAACAAACTATTAGAGAAAGAACTTAATAGAGGGGTTGCTCAAGGAGCTCGAAGAGAAGGTGGGAGGAAGGGTTTAATTCTAAGCTTAGTTTCCTAATCATAACTATTTTTTCAATACTTTTTGGTTAGAAGTAATGTATAGAAATATTACCAAATTTTTAATAGTATACTTAAATAAATAATTTAAGTGATAGTATTTTTAAATTTCAAATATTTACATTAGTTAACAATAATTTCAAGTTAATTATATGTATTAGAAAGCATATTTCTTATCATATATAAATTTTACTATATTTTGGTATATTAATAAATATATTAATTATTAATAAATCCTATGCTAGATTTATTGATAATTAATAAATATTTGCTAATTATTTATTATTAATTAATATTTAATAATAAATATATTAATATATTAAATTTATTATTTATAAATAATAATCATAAATATATTAATATAATAATATAATATATTAATATAATTAATATTAACTATATAATATAATTAATATAATATGAGTGGGGATATTTTTGTTAAAAAAAAATTTAGATTACCTTCACTAACTACTATAGCATTGGAAAACAAATACCATCTTCATGGTGATATTTATTTGACTTTTTCTTTCAAATATATAGATACCAAACTCATTATTTATTTTACCATATCTTTTATATGCTTTTCATACCAAATATGGTAATTCAATATGGGATTTATTTTCTCATGCTAAATTATCCCCAACTAAATAGCCCTATGTGATGTGTAAATTCAAATCAAGGGATACCAATAAATTTCCATAAAAAAAATCATTAGATTTGGAATTTTTTGGACATCCATTTCTCAATTATAATAATAGACATGACTATGACTACTAGGAAGCAAGCAAGAGTTTCTACCTTGAGCACTTCTATGCTCACTATCCATACCTAATATCCAGCTAGCTATCCTTAGAATACAAAGAAAAAACAAAGAAAAATGAGATAATAAACCAATGTGTTACTACTATCATACTAGTTCAATCAAGCATTAATAGAATGGATACATAAAGAAATATTTTGAAACAATCCAACTTTTTAGATTGTAGGAAAAATTAAGATCATATATCATTTGTGTTTTTGCATTTTGATCTGATTTTTTTTTGAAGATCACTTTCTCATTTTTCTTTTTTGAAGTTTTCAAGCAACCAAACATACCCTAAACAAATTGGGCTTGCTTGAATGGTCCTGTCTTCATGAGAGATTTACATAGAAGTCTTCTATTGCATTCACTAATTATACAAAAAGTTAACTAGATAGAGATAGTTTAAGTATATGGTGAGGATTTTATCTTATAGGATGAAGGGTATAGTTGAGATGGTAAGAGTTTCTTAAGCTCTCAAATGATAAGATTAAGAGGGAGTGAGGATATAGGGATGATTTTGGTGATTACATAAATCAAGAGATTGTGTCGCTAAAATTTATTTGTTTGAAATGAGGAATATGGTTCGGGTAGTAGGTGCTTGTTAAGTTTACCCAAGGTTAAGTCCAAGGTAAAAGCTTTGAACCATGTGATAAGAGAATAGCTAAGAAAATTTAAGGCAAATAAATAGTAAGATGTCATGTTGCTTGGGTGGCATGAATAGAGATGGATACAAAAATGGGTATAGAATATTGGCTATAAGAAAATCGAAGAAGAGGCTAGGGATGTGAGGCTAGCACATATTATTTATATAAATTGGGCTCCACATGAGCTAATGAATCATATAGCTCTTTAATAAATTTAGCCTATTGGACCTAGAGATTTAGCATGGGCTTAAAATTGTAAAGAGTTTTTCAAAATATAAGAAAGAGGTAAAAATGAAGGCGATTGGGGGATGGGTAATAGTTAGGATGGTTTAATTTCTAGGGCCCAATCAATATGAGATGGATCATGCTAGGCCAAATTGAGCTTGAAATTGGTCTTAAACTTACTAATGGATATTGATAATCATTGCTATAGCCTAACCTACTTAGGATTAGTCATGTCTTATTTTAAGTAAAATAAAACATGTCCTTTAGTATGCAAAGTTTAGAATAAGATGAAATAATTAGGAGTTGGTGTCCACCTTGGAATAGGAGATGTGAGAGTATTGAAGGGGAAAGGAGGTGCGTCTAAGATGTGCAAGCCTCTGGGTATTAGTCTCTTAGAGAGAGTGTGTGTGTGAGAGAGAGAGAGAATCTTTGGATTGGTGAGGAGGGCTCTACAACCAACTAGCATCTTTGAGCATGCGAGGGAGAGAGAGTTTGTGGCAAGAAAGCCGAAGATCTTGGTTCTAAAGAAAGAATTGGGTTAGCTTCTAGCTATGAATTTTGTTATTATTTTTAATAAAATATTATTCTAGTTCTCTCATCAAATTTATTCTATCTTCAATATTATTTTCTTCTCATAATTTTCTATCACAAATATTTTACTATATTTGTTGTTTGTTCTAGATCCTAGACCAGCATATTTAATTTACTCTAGATAGCATATCATTTTACATGGTATTAGAGTGAGGTTGATATGCCAACAAGTAGTGTACGGTTTCAATTAGATTTATCTGAGGTGCAATTTTCAAAGTAGCAACTTGACTATTGGTAATTTTAAAGATAATTATTCAGCATGATTATAGAGCTTTTAGTAATTTATTGTGCATGCATGCAAATATGTGGACTCTATTATGATTTGATATTCAGTTAGTGATGATCGATTTCACTAGAATCATATCTGATTTCATCAACATCAACATGGCTACTTTTGATACCACTTATCCCCTTAGGTTAAACAATACTAATTACTCAAGTATATTTGACAAAATAAAATTTATGGGATACCTTATATGAATCAAAGATGATGCCAATAGATACTTTTAATGATAAGATAATGAGAAAGAAATCTAAAAGATTGGAAGGTGATGTGGATTGTTCAAGCTTCGGTTATTAGAGAACTTTTTTCTTATTTTTGATGTAAAAGTGTCAAAAAAAGCATGAGCTATTCCCATGGTTGTCCATTGAAGTAGATTTTATGTTGCCCATAAAGGTTAGCAACCCAAGAGAAAGGGGGTGAATTAGATTCTTTAAAAACTTTTATTAATTATAACAAATATGTGCTTTAGTCAAACTAATTTGAATGATTATAAAGAATGTGTAATATACAATGATGGAATTAAGAAATAAATGAAACAATGCAAGAATTAATAGTAATGTAGGGTAAAGTAAGTAAAGCACAATACAAACACTGAAAATTTATAGTGGTTCCGGGCAATCATGCACCTATATCGACTCTTCAAACTCTTCTTGAAAATTTTACTATAATTAGTCAAATTTTAGTATAATTCTTTTACTCAGGCTTACAATCAAACCTAGTTAGTTTTTCGAGATCACCAACTAAAATCTTTACACTAATTATTTTTTGGGCTCATAATCAACCCAGTTAGTTTTCTAAGCTCATTAACCAAAATCTTATAAGTCCAATTCCAAGCTTGGATGGGCCTAATCCAAGTTTTTTTTTCCACCTCAAAGAAACTTGTAAAGAAAGCCCAAAGTTCCAAATAAGAATTTGGGCATAATTAAAGAACAAAAGAAAAACTCTTTAAGCTTGGAGAATTTGTTGATGAGTTGCTTAATTAAGGCTTGAACTACTTTTCTTGATGCTTAAAAGAATGTAGCTAGTAAAGGTGAAGATCTCTCTTGATAGCTCACTAAATTCTCTGCACAAATTTTCTATCTTTTTTCTTTCTCAAAGATATTCAATAAACACTTCAATGAATGATGTATTTTCTTTTCAATCCTCTTCTCTTACTTCTTAAATGATTCTGTAGCTTTTAACAAGCTTGAAAATGATGAGAGAAAGAATTTTGACCATTTGAATATTTGAACTAGCTATTGGAGTGAAGAAATAACCATTGAAGAAGCATAAAAAAAACTAGCCGTTATAGCTTTTATATGTCAGGAGTCAACTCTAGATCCTCAGGATTGACTTAAGCTATCCATGAGTTGACTCAACCTCTTTAGGAGTCGACTCACCCTCAAATTTGAAAAATCTTGTATTCTGTGTTTTCTGAGAAAGTTGACTTACTATCCTCATGAGTCAACTCGACCTATCCTATCGACTTAAATGTTTCAAGGGTCGACTCAAGTAGGGATCTCAAAAATCCAGTCTTCTATCTTCATTAAAAAAGTTGGCTCTGAAAGAATGGTTTAGCATGTTGGATCGGATCGGATGCAGTGGAATTCAAAAATTTTTGAATCCGATCCAGTATGTGGTTCATAGATCTAAATTAACATAAACATAAAAGCATGTATTAGAGAAGGATGATCACATCATGTTTGTATGGATAGACGATCTCTACAATCCGATGATCAAAACTTAATCGAGGTCCACTGTTGAGCCACTCACGCACCTAGCCTCTATACGTATCCACTCGGGCTCGGCTCTGAATGACTTCTCTGGCTTAGATCCGCCTTTAGCAAGTCGAATCTGAGATCTTCTAGATCTGCCTTCAATATGATCATAAGAAACAACTGGATCAATACTTGATTGATCACTTCTCCTTCTATAACGTAGATAGCACCCAACTCTTTGAAAACTTTGAATGAAACTAGTCCAACACCTTTGGGTGTGGGAGAGAGGAAGTGAAGAGGAGAGGGAGGAGGTGTGGAAGAGGAAAGGCAGGGCTCTAGCAGTTTCTAAAACTATAATGCTAAACTATTTAGCAGGTTTCTATTTATAGAAATAGGAAACTAACAATCCTTGGGCTTTAAGTCATTGATCGGATCAAAGATTTAAAGCAAGAGAACTCCAAAAATAATGTAGTGCCCCCTTTCTATTTCCACAAATATTTTGTCGAACAAAATGATATGGGGCATGCACCACCCTTATCTGGATAAGGATGGTTGGCGCCTCATCTTATCTCCCTTCAAGTTTGAATTAAAACAAACCTAATTCAAATTTAAACAGATTTAACTTATTCAAACTTGATCCAATTAAAATTTGAATCCCTTTTAAATTTAATTGGACTCTAATCCTTAAGAGGCACACATCAAGGGGCATGCATGCTCTATCTCATTTCTTAGATGGTAGATGGTATACACCCTAAGAGAAAAACTAGGGGGCATGCGCCCCCTAACTCTTGCGCACAAAAGAAAGATAAAAAGAAGGGGGCGGTCCCAGGGCACACCAACTCTTGGTGTCCCTACAGACCAAATCCAATTTGGCTATGCTCTATCCAATAAAGAACCCAAAGTGGGAGAAATTAGGTTCAATCATGTGCTAGCATGATTTTCTTAAACCCAATAGGATCAAATCCAATCCAATCAGACTATATGAGTCTAATTGAAACATCCAAGATTAAAATCCTTGATTGTATGACCTCATAGGTTCAATTCTATATGGTAATGGGACATGTCATGATTTTCATCATTGAAACTCTTTTCGATGAATCAAAACTATTTTGAATTCAGCAAATTAAAATTATCGATCATCAAGATAATTCTAATTGATTCCATTATCTACTAGTAACACCTTACAGTATGTAGTGACAATCTATCAGAATTGAAAAAGAACCTCTCGATGTAGTTATCATGTGATTTGGTTCTTCTATCGTGAGTCCTGACAGAACCGAGGTTAAGACTAACTCATCAAATCTCATGCCTGTCATATGATAGAATCAATCGATTTGAGACTGATTTGAAATTCAATAGAAACTCCTTTCTATTTTTTATACTACCATGGCCATGGATTTTAGAAATCAATCTCATAATCTTCATGGGACTACTCCTCTACTAAGGTTGATAGATCCCATCTTGGTGCAATCTAATTTCTACAATAAATATGCTAAAGATAACATACACGTTAAGGTTTCATATGACTAGAAGATCGAGTTATGGTATAGTCAAACTATAGCATCCTCAAGATGAATTGCTAATGCACCTCAGGTTAGAAAACTAGACACACAATTACGGTAATGAGTATATCACTGATGAAATGGTAGACTTTCTTATGACTACTCAAAATTGGTCATGCTCAGTATCCTTGTTCTTAACAAGCACCTATATTTTTACTTTGATATCTCTATACTATAGATTTAAGATTCATCTACCTAAAGAAAATGATTATACACCAATCTTTTAAATCGATCACCATCCTCATGATAATCCTACGATCAATAGTTTATAGATTAATTATAATAACACATGTCTTAAATTCTCAACTCTTGAGAACCTGTATTATCATATCCATTAACCTAATGAATAATTCACGAACATAATTAAACACAATTGTGAATGATAAAATAATCAAAATTTTATTAATAAATTAAATATTATAAAATATGTCTATAAAAAGTTTTACATGTGTTGGCTAATCTGACTTCTAAAGCATACATCCAACAGACTTTCACTTGATCCAAAGTCAATTGGCTAAAAATCTAAGTCTCATCTTTTCAAAGTAGATTTCAGTCTTTTGCTGGCTCAATGGCTTCGTCAGTGGGTCAACCATGTTGTTCATGGTGTCGACTTTCTTCACCTCACATATCCCTATTTGAGGTAATCGAGGATGAGGTAGAATCATCGCTTGATGTGCTTAGATTTTTGGTGAGATCTCGACTCCTTAGCTAGGGCTATGGTGCTGTTGTTGTCGTAGTAAGAGAGATGGCATCATTCTTAGCTCCACAACAAACTTTTTAAATCAGAAAGTCTCCTTCATAGCTTCTGATGCAACGATGTATTTTACTTTTATGATGGAATCTGCAATCACAATCTGCTTGGAACTCTCCCAGCTTAGAATGTCACCATTGCACAAGAATATGCTTCCTAATGTCAACTTTCATCTTCAATATCAGACATGAAGTCTGAATCCATATATCCCTGTGCTTGGAGTTCTCCATTCTCAAAGATCAAAAATATATTCTGAGTCCTTCTTAAATACTTAAGGATACATTTCACAGAAGTATAATGCTCTTTATCTGGATTTGACTAATATCTGCTTATGACACTCATAGCATAGGCAATATCAGGTTGTATACAAAGCATATATAGTATACACGAGACTTTCTATGGCCGAAGCATAAGAGATCTTGCTCATATGTTCAATCTCTTTCTATGTGTTGGGGTACATTTTCTTGGAAAGATGAATACCATGTCTGAAAGGTATAAGATCCCTCTTAGAGTTTTTCATGCTGAATCTTTTCAGTATCTTCTTAATGTACATCTTTTGTGATAGTCTCAGCATCCTTTTTGATCTATCTCTATAGTCCTTGATCCCTAATATAAATTAAGGATTCCTCATCTAGGTCTTTCATAGAAAACTCCTTAAACAATCAAACTTTAACCAAGGTTAGCATGAAAATATCATTCAAAATCAAGAGGATGTCATTCATGTATAATACGAGAAAAACAATAGCACTTTCATTGACCTTTTTGAAGACATATGGCTCCTCCCCATTCTTGATGAAACTAAATAATTCAATTATATCATTAAAATAAGCATTCTAACTCCAGGATGCTTGCTTAAGTCCATAAATGGACTTTTGTAGTTTGCAAACTTTATGAACACTATCACTAGAGGTGAAGCCAAGCAGCTATTCCATATAGATATCCTCCTTAAGATATCCATTCAAGAACGTTATTTTTATATCCATTTTTCATATTTCATAGTTAAAATATGCTGTAATGGCAAACAATACGCGGATGGACTTAAGCATAGCTACTATATCCTTTTACCATAAGTCTATACCTTCACGTTGACTATATCCTTTTACCACAAGTCTAGCTTTGAATATCTCTATATTTTCATCTATACTAATTTTTCTCTTAAAGATTCATTTACACCTAATAGGTAATACCTTCGGATGGATCTAGCTATTGAAAAATATGTTTCAAAGCTAATCATCAATCTATTGATGGTTGAACTATATTATAATTATAATTAATTTATTAATCAATAAAATATATTTTTGACATTTTTATCATAAGTTTTCATCTTCTAACGAACTCCATTGTTGTGATGAAGTTCTTAGGACTATTTAGGTTCAATAAAGAGAGGATTTATTGATTAATTCTTAAAACTATTTATAATCAAATGATAGGCTGTTAATTAGAACAACAGCGTCTATCGAGCATAGATCACTGTATGCCATATAGGTTGGTTATCCTCTTAACTAAGGAGTGTGGAGATACTGGTATGGCATACAAATGAGATGTAGGGATACATCGTCACTGAATGTGATCAACTTTAGAGCATTCTACTATCAAAAATATCTCTGATGGAATATAGGTATAAGTATCCCTTAGACTTGAGATCATCTCCATAGCTTGCAAGCAATTCATTATGCTTTGATACCGAACTAACTAAATTTTTAATTTAGTAACAAAAGCCTTCTAAGCATAGTCAAGTACTTGTGAAGTCGGTGTGTGATCAAGATGGAATTAATCACTCTAAGAGTTGGAGAAGAATGTATCACTATATTTCAATATAGCAAAATCTTGGCTAGGATAATCCATCAGATGTATTTGATATTTTGAAATATAATATGGATAGCTTGATCAGAGTTGACAGCTAAACTCTGAGGTATCCTATGAGCATTTTGGTCAAGAAGATGAATTATATAGAAACTATATCCACATGGGTTCTAAGGATGTTTGTTCTACACATTCGACCTATCCAACCATCGAGTATCATTGCTAGATGGTCGCTTCGACTGATACAAAAATTTATCTCTATGCTATCGATTTAGGTTTGAACCTATGAAATCATATACATTAGAGTTCATGATCCAATCAAATGGTTGATCAATAATTAAGAATCATTCTAAGATTAAACAATCAATATGATTGATGTTTAACCTAATGCAAGTGTTGCAGGAGGATTGATTAACAATTTGATTTCTAATTGACTTAATTTGATTAAGTCAAAGAACTGAGATTACGTCTAATTAAATATAATTTAATTAAATTTAGTTTGGACTTGATTGAATCAAGTCCAATTGGTTTATTAGATAAGCAAAGTGCAAGGAAGAACTAGTCCTAGTTTAACTAGGACTTGGGTCAATCTAATTTTCTAATTTACTTAAAAAATTAAATTAAAATTAAATCTAATTTAATCTAATTTAGTTAAGTTCTTAATTTATTTAGGATCTAATTTAATTAGATTAAATTAATTCTAATTTAATTTGGTTTGAGAAATCATATTTGACTAAGTCGAACATGGAATCCTAGTAAGACTATGATTCATTCATCTTGTGCTACCTATATCCCACGCCCTCATGCCTATTTTTTAGGATTTTTTCATGAAAAACCCTTTCTCTCAAGCCTTCACGCGTGCCCAACTCCCTCCCTTCTTTCTTATATGGCAAGTGGTTATGGACCAAGTCAAATTTGGAGAGTTATTTTGAAATCAAACTCTATTTGATAGAGTTTGTTGCAATCAAAATTCCTCCTCCCTTTTGCTGTCTATACTCCTTATTTTTCTCTAAAATTTTCATTGGAATTAGAGGATTTTTGTGCAATAAATATAGGTGGTCCATTCTAAAAAGAAAGGAGGGGGCACCCCAACTAGTTGCCTATTTTGATTTTTTCCAGTCTAAGAGTTTGACCCAACAAGGACTTCTCTATATCTCTCTATATAGGATAAATTTTGGGCTGATTTTTGGATACATTCCAAAATATTGAAAAACCTTTGGAGCATGTGAAAATTAGGAAAAAAGAGTATTGGGGCGTGGGGTTTTCATATATACCAATCTGGATATCTAGGTGAGAGAACAGAGAAAAAGAAGAGGATCTTTTTCTAGGGTTACATTGTTCATCCTTACCTCTTTTGAGATTATTTTTATGAGTGTCTCAGATCTGAAATTTTTTCTCTTCCTTCTATTCTTTGGAGGAGTCTAAATCTAAAAGAAGAAAGTACCAGATCAACTGTCGAAAAAGGATCAGCACAGTACTAGCATACTGTGCTGATTTCCTGCATAGAACTTCTAATCGAGGTTCATGGGCTTGTGTGGACATCACTTAGAGACTGGATGTGTGTGTAGCTCAGAGCATCATCTTCAAGCTTAGATCAGCAAGTTAGAACGTCTAACTTGCATAGGTAATATAGATCTAATATGTTGTTACACACCTGCATTAGATGTAGTGTAGATGCATATTGATATGATCAACATGATTTTTCTTTTTTATATTTTAATTTCATAATTAAATCTCGTATCATAATTATATAATAGAATCTTAGATCTAGGTGTTCTTTATTTTTTTAAAATAAATTTTGATTTATTTTATCTTTCGTTGTCTGATCTTGAAAAAATTTTAAGATCTAGCCTTGAAATCCTAAATCTGTTTCCTTCAATTGGTATCAGAGCCTAGATTGATTATTACTTGATTATGTGTATATATTTATATTATTTCTTAGATTATATCTAATTTATAATTTAATTATTAAATCTAAAATTAAAAATCATGATCATACAAACTGCTATAAAGTTATCCTACTGTAAGATTTAACCCTTACAGTGAAGAGATTGTCCTAGTTCGTATAGATCTGCTTATTATCATAAATTTATTAGATATAATCTAATTTTATTTATAATTTATTAGATTAAAAATAGTTTTAGATCTAAAAATAAAAGTTTTAGATTGCACGGACTGCTATAAGGTTGTCCTGCTGTAAGGTTTATTCCTTATAGTGGAGAGATTATCCTAGTACGTGTTGATCTAAAATATTGATCATAAAATTTTAGATTAGATCTAAAAAAATTTATGATCTAATTAAAAATATTTTAATCTAATTTTAATTATTATAAATATATTAGATTTGATTTAAGATAATTTATGATTGATTAGAGTTGAAACTATTTCAATTACATGAACCTATTTAAATTAGATCTAAAAGTAGTTTCATGCTTATCTTACTTGCATATTGATTATGAATCAAACATGCAATTTGGTTGATAGAATTATATTATTAAAATATTTTATAAATATAAAAATTATTTTTGAAAAGTTGAACCCCAACCCTCAGTCCAAAACTTAATTAAGAATTAAAAAGTTGTTTGATTAGGATTTAGGATTATGAATTGAAGATCCTAAGATACAAGTCATAACACATTGGGTTAAATAGGTTAGTGGAGATTAGATCCATTAATTGGGTTAGACCTAAAGTTAGATTAAAGAATGGACTTAATTAGAGAATTGACTAAATCTAATCAATTATTATCTTAGATTAGGTTAAAAATTCTATAGATCAATTATAATAGTTGTAGTTGGTCAAGTCCATATCTTTAATGAGATCCAAGATGGACTTGATTCTTAGCTACGCGATCTAATATGAACTATTTAGTTGATCTAATCAAGACTAATTAAACCAGTTGGTGTCTAAGATAAACCAGATCGGTTGTCTTTAATTGGCAGCCTGCTTGCCTAGCCATTTCTGATGGTGTCTAAGGCAAGGTTTGACAGACCCTCCACTGATCGAACTTACCTAATCTCGTGGTGAAATTATATTTTGATCGAATTACTTGACTATTCGAGCTGACCCATGTTCGTTAGGTAAATCAATATAACTGATTTAGGTGCTTCTTGATCGGCCTACTAATGGTCTTCCTTAAGCTGACTTGGTGAAGCCAGTAGAAGGATCATGACAAACTGGTTCATCTAACATTCTCTCTTTCTTAAACTAAAATTTTTTAAAATTATTAGATCATTAAAATAAAATAGTTATGGTGATAACTAGATCATAGCCTCTCATTAAATGGATGATAATGGATCCACTAGTTAGATAATCATTGAAGGCCTATAGGCCTAGTGCTTATCTGCTAATAGAATTATCATTCGTAATATGATTTCTTGGCCATATCTCTCTAAATGATGATTAGGTTAACCAACCATAGTTGGGTTTAATCATTCATTAGTTAGATGGATCAAGTATGATCATGTTAATGATTGGACCTAATCAGAACTTTCAGTGGGGGCTCTAGTCTACTGAAAAGATATCTTGAGCAAAATTAAATTACTAGAAATTATTTTAAAAAATAATTGATTATGAACCTATCTTTAAATGTATATGGGTTGACCAACCATAGTTGGATTTATGCGTAGTCTATGTGGATTCTAATACCCACTAAGAAATTAAGGTAATTCCTCGAATTAGAGATAGAGGCTACCAATTCGAATAAAATAGTGGGAGAACATTTTGATTAAAGTCCAAATCTTTAGATTTAATGAATCAATTACTAATTAAACTTTTGGTTCTCCTTTATGCAGTTAAATCCAAAGCACAATTGCTCCATTCACTGTTAGATAGTGATAAACTTATGGGACCCAACTTTGATAATAAGTATCGAAAGTTGAATGTTGTTCAGCAGCATGAAGTGGTTCATGTCGGGGCCTCTATGCCCAGTTTAAACTAAGATCCAAGAATAATCTAGATCAGGCAGAATGCTTCTACTATAAGAAATAGGAGCATTAGAAAAGGAACTGTTCTCAGTATCTTGATTTCCATGACTCTAACAGGCTGAACAAGAGAGATGAGCAAGTAGTTACTGATCAAAGATGTTATATGATAATATTTTATAATTTCTCTATTTATGGTACTTCTACTTGGATATTGGATACCGAAAGTCCAGTCCATATTTACAATACATTAAAAGGACTTCAAATTAGTAGAAGATTTGAAAATAATGAGTGATTTCTTAATGTTGAAGACGTAAGGTCTATTCCAGTTCTAGCTATGAAAATAGTTCAACTTATTTTCAATACTAATATTATTTTTTTTAAATGAATGTGATTATTGTCCTTTCTTTTTTATGAATATAATCTCTATTAACCTTTTAGCCAAAGATGGTTATCATTTATCTATAAAGAAAGATTATTGTGATATCATTATGAATGATGTTAATAAGAACAACAAAAAAAATTACATACTGTTTATATCAGTGCCTGACATTCAGAAAAATATTCTAGATTAGATAAATATCTATCTATGGCACTATAGACCCTAAACAATTAAGAATAAGACATAAAAGGTGATGAAAATTTATCCCTCAAGTAATTGTAAATCATTCCAACCTATGAGTTCCTGTCTCTTGGAAAAAAAGTCAATCTTTTATGAAAAAATGAGAGAGAACCAAAGCTCAAGGTCTTGTAGGTTGTATGTAAGAGGAAATGAGCACAATGCTAGAGGTAGATATTTCTACTTCATTACTTTCACAAGGTATATTTAGGTTTGGATATGATACATAAGTAATTCATTTGAAATTCATTTCAATCAAAAAAAAGTGAAAGAGAAAAAATGATAAGATGTATTTAAAACTCTTCGACTCAAATCAAAAAGTGAATATCTATCCCAATGGACTTGAACACTAATAGGATTTTTCTAGGAGTTTTTCTCACAGGAACACCTCATAAGAATGGTGGTAGCTAAAAGGAGATAATCGAGAAATCTATGTTAAGAATAGCTCGATCATGATGAGGAGTTTGCTAGTCTGCCTGTTTCATTTTGGGATTATGCCTGAGACTGCAATGTTATTTTGAATAATGTATCGAGATATGGACTGGGTTGTCCATATCACCTAACAGGTGAAATGTTCGATCTACCTACGCATACAATTAAGTTTGATCTAATGCCAACGTTTGCATAGCAGATAAAGCTTGGAGTCCCTATAAGATGCTAAGAACAAATGGTTCCCAAATAAACTAGAAAACTATTCTACCAAGAAAATTTATCTCTCTTTTTAGATTAAACTTTGACTAAAGTCCAACAGGTAGAAGGACCGACACTATAGTTGAAACCTAAGTTTGGTTTGATTAGATCAGATTTGGAGCATAATATACCTACACCACGATCAGAAGTATCATATCAATCGGATAGATAACTAATAATCAATCGATTGGCCACATTAATGGCTGAGATGTGATCCCATTCGAGAATCGGATCCTATATGGATGCTATGCAGAGATCCAATTCTGAGAAAATTGAGCTATAAAATCTGTAGAGTCTATGAAGGTTTGGTCAATGATGTGTGGACATTGGTTTGATCCATCCGAAGAAGTTAAATCCATTGGATGTAAATGGGTCTTAAAAAAAAAGATGCAAAGAAAGGTGGAACCTATAAAGCTCATCTGATTGTCAATGATGTATCATTGACACGAGACATTTCTTCTCGTTATCCTAATGCTCAAATTCATTCGAAATGCTTGTTGATATTACATGTGTGCTGTAAGCTTCCTAAATAGAGAGCTGACCAAAGAGGTGTATATGATACAACCTGAGAATTCACTTTATAGATGAGTCCAGATAAGAAGCTTCAAAGGATCCATTTATGAATTGAAGCAAGCATCTCGAAGTTGAAACATGCATTTTAATAAGATGATCAAAATGTATGGCTTCATTAGGAATGGAGAAGAGCCCTGCATTTATAAATGAGCAAATGGTCCAGTAGTGGTATTTCTTATTCTATATTGGATGACATTCTTAATCAGGAATGACATTTTCGCTTGTAGGAATAAATTTAATTATCATCACAATTCTCCATGAAGAACTTGGATGAAGCATCCTACATTCTGAAAATGAAGATCTATAGAGATAGATCTAAGAGAATGCTTAGGTTATTCCAGTCCACATACATAGATACTATGCTGAAAAGATTTAGTATGAAAATTTTTAAAAAAGCTATCTTTCGATAGCATGAAATTTTCTCTCTAAGAGGATTGTCGATAACTTCTAAAGAGATAAGCAATATGGTTGATCCATATGCTTCAAAGTGGTTCATATAATACTTGTGCGACCAGCGACGTAGCGTACTCACTAGGATAGTGAGTAGAACCGTCTGATCCAAAAAAAAAAATACTTAGAATTTGAAATAACCATGGTTAAGTATTTGAAAAAAATTCCCACTTTGGACCAAAGTTGGTTTTTTAACAGTCATATCTATGAAAATCAAATGATGAGAAAGCACTTCCAATCTAACCAAGTAGAACAGTGGATCAGATACCGTTGGGATGATATCGAGCTTGGAGTCTATCGATGGTAGAAGTCATATACTACTATGATAGTTAAAACTGGTGCCAAACTAGCCTCAGAAACGAACCGAAAGACATATTCAAAGCGAATGCCAGCATAATGGTCGTGCCCTATTTCTTATCCAGGAGATGCCACTATCAGGGCAAAAAACCGAAAGCCAATACCCAACCTTTGAACTATTCTCTGCCGCTTAAAGATCCAAAGATCGTTAAACGAGATACATCACCTATCTGAATACAATGAAAAAGAAAATATGTCACCAATCTCTATATTGCATGATTGAGCGATGTTTATATGTTTGGCTTATAAAGTAGAAGTTTTTAATAATAAAATATATTTTTGATGATTTTCTAATAATTATTTTATTTCTTAACAACTTATTATTTTTAATTCATAATTCCTCTTTATTTTAGATTAAATAAAAGAGAGGAAAGAAGTCCTAAAGTCCTTCATGACCAAATGACAGACTATTAATTAGGATGACAGCATCTATCGAGCATAGATCGCTGTATGCCATATAGGTTGGTTGTCCTCTTAACTAAGAAGTATGGAGATACTGGTATGACATACAGGTGAGATATAGGGGTACATCATCACTGAATGTGATCAACTTCAGAGCATTCTGCTGTCAAGAATGTCTCTGATGGAATATAGGTATAAGTATCCCTTAGACTTGAGATCACCTCAGTAGCTTACAAGCAACTCACTATGCTTTGGTATCGGACTAACTAAATTTCTAATACAGTAATGGAAGACTTCTAGGAACAACTAAGTATTTGTAAAGTCTGAGATATCCAACAAGCATTTTGGTTAAGAGGATGAATTATATGAAAACTATATCCACATGAGTTCTAAGGATGTTTGTTCTACACATTCGACCTATCCGATCGTCGGATATAATTGTTAGATGGTCACTTTGATTGGTACAAAAATTTATTTCTATACTACTGACTTAGGTTTGGACCTATGGGGTCACATACATTAGAGTTCACAATCCGATCAGATGGTTGATCAACGATTAAAAATTGTTCTAAAGTTAAACAATCAATACGATTGATGTTTAACCTAATGCAAGTATTGTAGGAGGATTGATTAGCAATTCGATTGTTAATTAGCTTAATTTGATTAAGACAAAGGGCTTAGATTAAGTCTAATTAAATATGATTGAATTAGATTTGGTTTAAGCTTGATTGGATCAAGTTTAATTGGTTTATTGGATAAGCCAAGTGCAAGGAAGAACTAGTCCTAGTTCAACTAAAATTTGGGTCAACCCAATTTTCTAATTTAATTAAAAAAATAAATTAAATTTAATCTAATTTAATTAAATTTTTAATTTATTTAAAATTTAATTTAATTAGATTGAATTAATTTTGGTTTGATTTGGTTTGAGAAACCATGTTTGACCAAGTCAAACATCGAATCCTAGTAAGACTAGGATCCATTCATCTTGTGCCACCTATATTTCACACCCCGATGTCTATTTTTTAGGATTTTTTCATAGAAAATCCTTTCTCTCAGGCCTTCATGCGCACCTAACTCCCTCCTTTCTTTCTTACATGGCAAGTGGTCATGGACCAAGTCAAATTTAGAGAGTTGTTTTGAAATTAAACTCTATTTGACAGAGTTTGTTGCAACCAAAATTCCTCCTCCCTTTTGCCACCTATACTCCTTATTTTTCTCTAAATTTTTTGTTGAAATTAGAGGAGTTTTGTGCAACAAATATAGGTGGTTGAAGGGAAAATCCTGATTTCCCGATCCAGGTTCGTCTAGATCTGATTAGATCAAGAGATATATTTTAAAAATTTTCTCTTGATCTCAATCAGATCTTGATATATTTTAGATCTGATTCTTATTATTTTAATAAATAAAATAAAATAAGATAAATTAAATCAAATTCAATTTACCTGATTTGGGTAATCCTATTACCCTGTAGATGATCCTGATTGCAGCGGAAGGTTCTGGATCTTAGCCACGCAAGCGCCTGGCCTCTACCGGTATCCACTCGGGTTGGATCTGGAGAACCTCTTCTTCTCTATCACACCTCCAAAAATTAGATCTGGATCTGATTTGGAGGATCTTCAAAACTCTTTTGAAGATCTGCAGTCGTCCTTTTGCAGCAGCGCAGCCTTCTTGCTTTTGATCGCCTTTCCTTGATCTGAATCGCACCAAACTAAGTCCAAAACACTTTTGGACGTGGAGAGCAAGGGGAGAAGAGAGTATGGCGTGGAGAAGGAGGGGAGAGGCAGCCTTGGACGTGGGAAATCTCTATTGAATTCACTTAGGATTAGGGTTGGGCGCAGGGTCTTATTTATAGACCTCTTGTGATCCAACTCCTCTTCCTCTCAACCAATCACAACCCTTTGTGAAATCAGATCTAAATCTGATTGGTTGAAAAAGAGACCCCTGGATTCCTCCTTAGAGGGCACCTAAGACCAGTCAAACTGGATTCTTAGTAGAACTCTGATTGGAATCCTAAAAGGGAGGTGGAGTCCTTGTCCAACAAGGACTCCTAGGCGCCTCCTACTTGGGCTCACGCCACCCTTGGCGTGCGCCCTTCTCCTTGCCAGGTTCTGGCAGGGGGACAGGCCCCCACCAGCTCTCCAATAGGTGCATGACATGTGGTCAAAAGTCAAAGGGTCAATGGTCAACGTTTGACCAGTCAAAGGTAGACTTTTGACCAAAGTCAAAGAACAAGAAATGGCAGGTGACCAAAAATGGCAGGTAATGTCTTACAAATAAGACAACCTATTCTGACTTGGACAACCTCCAGTCAGACCATATGAAGGCCTCTGATTGAGCACAAACTCCTTTGGCTCAGTCAGGACAACTTATTTGTGATAGTAAAAGAAGAACGTTAGGTTCAATCGAGTGCTAGCACGATTTCCTTGAACCTAATTGAATCTCATTCAGATCAATTGAACTAGATCAGTTCAATTGATGATCACCAGATTCAAACCCTTGTTTGTGTGACCCAGTTAGGTTCAGTTCTGTATGGTAATGGGATATGTCATGATCTCTATCATCGACATCATCGAAACTCCTTTCGATGGATCAGAACTCTTCTGATTCGAACAGCTAGAATGATCGATCATCTAAATCATTCTAATTGCTCCCAAAATCCACCAGTGACACCTAGCAGTATATGGTGGCAACCCATCAGAGCTGAATGCGAACCTCTTGGTGCAGCTACCTGTGTGATTCAGTTCTTCTATCTTGAGCCCCGATCAGATTAGGGTTAAGGTGAACTCGTCAAACCCTAGTCTCTGTCATATGATGTAATCATTCGATTCGAGTCCGATGTGAAAATCTAAATAGAAACTCTTTCTATTATTTCACTCTGCCATGGCCATGGGCTTCTGGACTTGATTCTCATGATCATCATAGGGCTACTCCTCTACCACCGAGGTAGATAGATTCCATCTTGATGCAATCCAGTTCCTACAATGAACATGCTATAGCCAACATACACCTCAGGGTTCCATATGGCTAGGAGACCGAGTAATGGTGTAGTCAAACTATAACACCCTCAAGGTGAACTGCCGATGCATCTCAGGTCAAAGAACCAGACACACTACTGCAGCATCGAGTCAGTCATTGACGAGAAGGTAGACTCTCTAATGACTACTCGAGGTGGTCACGCTCAGTGCCCTCGTTCTCTAACGAGTATTGTACTCTCGCTCCGATGTCTCCACACCGTAGACTCAAGACTCATCTACTAAAGAGAAGCGATCGTACACCAACCTTCCGGATCAATCACCATCCTCGTGATGATCCTATGGTCGGAAGCTGTTTATGAGTTAATAATGATTATTCATGTCTTAAATTTTCAACTCTTGAAAATATGAATTATCATTACCATTAACTTAAAGGATGTATCACAGACACTAAATACACATGTGTGATAGAAAATAACCCATTTCATTAATTATAGTCAAAATTATAATTTTGCCCCTAGAAGTGTATTACAAGTGTCAGCCAATTCTGGCTTCTAGGGCACATATATCTAACAATCTCCCACTTGTCCTAAAGCCAATTGGCTACAAGTCTAAGTCCCATCTTCTCAAGGTGGGCTTCGATCTTCTGCTGGCCCAACGGCTTTGTAAGTGGGTCTGCCACATTATCTGCGGAGTTGACTCTCTTGACCTCAACGTAACCTTTCTCAAGGTAATCGCGGATGAGATGGTATCACCGTTTGCTAGGAACTCTTCCAGCACAAACAGCTCCACCATTGCACACAAACAGACTTCCAGATGTCGACTTTCGATCATCTATATCGACATGAAGTCCGAGTCTGTGTATCCCTGAACTTGGAGTTCTCCATTACCAAAGACCAACATCATATCCTTAGTTCTTCTCAAGTACTTAAGGATACATTTCACAGAAGTCCAGTGTTCTTCACCTAGATTTGACTGATATCTGCTTGTGACACTCACAGCATGGGCTATATCAGGTCGTGTACATAGCATGGCATACATGAGGCTCCCTATTGCAGAAGCATAAGGGATCTTGCTCATGCGTTCTATTTCCTCAGGTGTGCTGGGGCACATCTTCTTGAAAGATGAATACCATGTCTGAAGGGTATTAATCCCCTCTTAGAGTTTTCCATACTAAACCTCTTTAGTACTTCCTCTATGTACATCTTCTGTGAAAGTCCTAGCATCCTATTCGGTCTATCCCTATAGACCTTAATTCCTAGAATAAAGGATGCTTCACCTAGGTCTTTCATGGAGAATTCCTTGGACAATCACATCTTGACTGATGTCAACATGGGAATATCATTCCCAATAAGGAGGATGTCATCCACGTACAATACGAGGAAGACAACAGCGCTCCCACTGACCCTTTTGAAAACACATGGTTCCTCTTCGTTTTTGATGAAACCAAACTTTTTGATCACATCATTGAAACGAGTGTTCCAGCTCCGAGATGCTTGCTTAAGTCCATATATGGACCTTTGCAGCTTGCAAACCTTGTGATCAGTATCACTGGATGTGAAACCTAGCGGCTGTTCCATATAGATATCTTCCTCAAGATATCCATTTAGGAATGCCGTTTTCACGTCCATTTGCCATATTTCATAATCGAAATAGGCTGCAACAGCAAGCAATGTGCGGATGGATTTTAGCATAGCTACCGGAGAAAAGGTATCCTGATAGTCAATGCCTTCACGTTGACTATAACCTTTTGCCACCAGTCTAGCCTTGAATGTCTCCACATTCCCATCTGCACCAATCTTTCTCTTGAAGATCCATTTACACCCAATAGGTACTATACCTTCTGGTGGATCTACCAAGGTCCAGACTTGGTTTGAGTGCATCGAGTCGATCTCTGACTTCATTGCCTCAAGCCATTTCTCGGAGTCGATATCTGATATCGCCTCGTTGTAGGTTTTGGGATCATCACCATGAGCACCATTACCTATGAGGAACATTTCCTCTACGTCCTCTGAAATAATACCTAAGTATCTTTCAGGGGGACGAGAAACTCTTTTCGATCTATGAGGTGGAGGAGGTAGTGTTCTTATTGGCTCAACCTGATTTGGTTCCACTTGGTCCTTAGCTCGTTCTACTTGTGAGACTTTCTCATCAAGCTTAATCTGCTTTCCAATGCCACTATCTTGAATAAACTGTTTTTCAAGAAATATGGCATGTCGACTCACAATCACATTGTGGTCTTCTGGAATGTAGAAATAGTATCCTAATGACTCTTTAGGATATCCTATGAATCGAGCTCTAAAGGACCTAAATTCTAACTTGTCCGCTTGTTGTCTTTTGACATAAGCCGGACAACCCCAAATTCTGAGATGACTCAGACTTGGTATCTTACCGTGCCATATCTCATACGGTGTGGTAGGAACAGTTTTAGAGGGAACCCTATTCAGTAAATAGATTGAAGTTAATAATGAATGTCCCCAAAGAAAATCTGGGAGGTCTGTGAAGCTCATCATGGATCGAACCATATCCAATAGAGTCCGATTTCTCCATTCTGAAACCCCGTTGAGTTGAGGTGTTCCTGGTGGAGTCCATTGAGAGACTATGCCATTTTCCTTAAGATAGTCTAGGAATTCCCGGCTAAGGTATTCACCTCCTCGATCTGATCGAAGAACCTTAATGGGTTTTCCAGTTTGTTTTTCTACTTCATGTCTGAATTCTTTGAACTTTTCAAAGGCTTCAGACTTATGTCTCATAAGATACACATACCCATACCTAGACAGATCATCGGTAAAGGTAATGAAGTAGACAAAATTGCCTCTAGCCGGCACATCGAATGGGCCGCACACATCAGTATGTACTAGGGCAAGGAGATCTGTGGCCCTCTCCCCATGTCCAACAAAAGGGAGTTTAGTCATTTTGCCTTGAAGACAAGATTCACAAGTTGGATATGACTCAAAAGTCAATGGACTCAATAGCCCATTTTTCTCCAATTTGTTGATCCTATCTTCTGCTATATGACCCAATCTCAGGTGCCATAGATATCTGTCGTTTGGACTATCCCTAGGTCGTTTGGCATTCACGTTTTGCTCGATAGTTAAAACAGGTACATCAATATGCAACTGATAAAGACCATTAACAAGGAAACCATTTGCAATTTTATTTCTTTCATAAAGAATGTTACAATGGTCCTTAAAGAAGGTGATCACATAACCTTCTTGTGCTAAGCATGAAACAGAAATCAAATTCCTGCTAGTTGCAGGCACATAATAACAGTCTTTTAAAACTAAGTCTAAACCAGATGGTAATCGCGGAGGGTATGTTCCCACGGCTACTACAGCAACTCTTGCTCCATTACCGACGCGTAGGATCATGTCTCCATCCCTCAGCCTCCTGCTATCCTCAAGACCCTGCATAGAAGTGCACAGATGAGCACTAGAACCAGAGTCAAGCACCCAACTGGATGCAGAAGAAACCGTAAGGTTAGACTCAATAACGAGCATACCTCCAGAAGGACCTTCCTTCCTTGTTCTTCAGGGTGGCCAGGTAAGTAGGGCAGTTCCGCTTCCAATGGCCATCGCTGTTGCAATGGAAACACTTTCCTTTGCCATCGACCTTCTTCTTCGGTTCTACCTTCTTCTTCTTTGATCCTTCTACCTTTTGCTTTTTCACAGACTTCTTTTTCTTTCCATAAGACTTTCTTTTAGAAGAAGTTCGTTCCATAGCAAGAACTGAGCCTTTAGAATCTTTCATAGAAAGCTCAGCGGTAACCAGCATATTCATCAACTCGACCAAGGAATTTTGAAGTTTATGCATGTGGTAATTCATGATGAATTGCCCATATGCATCAGTCAAGGATTGCAGAATAATATCATTCTGCAAGTCCAAGTCCAACTTCACACCGAGCTTCTCAAGCTCTTCCATGTCCTTGATCATTGTCAGACAGTGATCTTGGACTGACTGCCCATCACGCATCTTAGCCTTAAAAAGTCGTTTTGTGACTTGATATTTGGCTGCGCGACTCTGTTCACCAAACATCTCCTGTAGGTGAGCCAACATTTGGCGAGCAGTCCCGATATCTTCATGTTGGCACTGGAGCTCATCAGACATCGAGCCCAATATGTAGTATCTGGCCTTATTGTCTTCGTCAATCCATTTTTCTAGAGATGCTCTTTGTTCAGTGGATGGACGAGCTGGTAAGGTGGGAGGGTCCTGGTCCAAAACATGTGTTAACTTCTCTGAACCCAAAACAATTTTGTAGTTCCTGAGCCAATCTTTATAATTGGGTCCAGTCAGTCTATGTGTGTCTAGGATACGTGCCAGTGGGTTGGACGCAGACATTTTCCTGTAGAGAGTCAAAGATTCTAGTTAGATACTGTAATTTTGACTTGACCAATTTGTTTAGAAATTTTATTTTTAAACAAATTAGCTCCCACTATTTTCTCGGATCCCTACACTCCCTCTGTAGAGATACGAAAATCTCCGCGATTGATGATTTCTAGTGGGTGGTGCGGTCTCACCAACTGACTCATCACCTCACCTAACAGTTATTGGTGATGGGTTAGCCAATGAGTGAACAACTCTTGTTCAATGATTCTCTAATCATGGTGCACCCAAACTTGGTCTCTAATTCATGAATCTCACCGTATCCGAAATATTGATCCACTCCTTAGTTAAGTCAGACCCACCATTTGCATAGACTGGGTTCCTAATTGGGTCTCTCACCGTATCCAGAATATTGAGCCCAACTCATCCTCCAGCCCATAGCATCCAATGCCTAATAGACATGGTTGCATCTTCCCGGTGCAACTGAGCCACTGTATCCAGCCGAGAACAATCAACCCCGGGAAGGGCCCGCACGTCTACAATGGTGGAAGACCTCGGACTTAATCTTTTCTTAGGGAGAATTGATTCAGGTCTCATTAAACTAGACTTGGCTTAGTCATAACAATTATGACTAACCTAGTGGCATGGGTCAGCTCGGATTATTGACCACCTCAGATCAAAACTGTGTCAACAGATATGGCCAGGTAAGTGAGACCGGTGGAAGGAATATGCCGTTAACTCGCACAAGAACGCATTCAGGTCGAGTAGCTTCCAATTAAAAACCAGTCGGTCGTCTGTGCCAAACTTACCTTAGACACCAAATTGTTGAGTCAGAACCAATTGGGTTAGCCTACAATCCAGACTCTAACCTCTGAGCCTAATTAGGTCTTGCTTGATCGTGACTCGATCTTGACCCAGACTTAATCCTATTAGGCTGGTCAATTTAAGCATTGTTGATCCCATCTAACCAACTCTTGATTCGATTTGATCAACCGCTTAGACCTAATTGAGCTACCCAAGCCCGAACCCAGTATTATGAATATGTCTTAGATCTGAAATTCTCAATTTTAGATCTAATTGATATTCCATAAACTTAATTCTTAATTAAGTTGGGTTCATAAACAAAATATGCACAATAAATCCTAGGGTTTCAGGATCTAGGGTTTTGCAGAAAGTAAGTTTTGGGATTTCTGATTAAGGACGAACACGCGCAGCACCCCTACACGTCATAAGAACACCCCATCGAATGGGAAGAGAGGGCCTTTAAACCCTTCTTCGTTCTTATGATCCGGACGGCCAAGAGGAACGCCTTAATCAGGAACATGTAAATCTACAAAACAGTTATAGATCTATATCATATATCTCATATACAAATTTAGATCTAATCAAGGCATATTTTGCATACATCTCATGTATCAAATCATGCATATTTTTAGATCTAAATTATCTCATAATAATCTAAAAAATTAGATTTAAATTGATCTAATCAAAATAAATTCTAATCTAGACAATTATGTAGAACTATTCTACAACTAGTCTAGACATGCATCAATCATATCTCATATGATATTTAAAATTAAATAATTTTTATTTGCTATTTATCAGATGTTATTATAACACTTATAATATCAGAAAACAGTAAATAAGAAGATCTAAAATATGATTTAATCATATTAAATTAAAGACATGCAAAACTATTCTATAGAACTATTCTATTCTAGAACTAGTCATGCATATCTTCATGTTCTTAGATCCAAATCATTTAATTTTAATTTTTTTGATTTCAGATCTGATCACATCTCATGTGATATCTGAAATCAATTTATTTTCTAATTAAAATAAAATTAAAATCAGATCTAAATAATCTAGAACCATGGCTCTGATACCAGTTGAAGGGAAAATCCTGATTTCCTGGTCCAGGTTCGTCTAGATCTGATTAGATCAAGAGATATATTTTAAAAATTTTCTCTTGATCTCAATCAGATCTTGATATGTTTTAGATCTGATTCTTATTATTTTAATAAATAAAATAAAACAAGATAAATTAAATCAAATTCAATTTACCTGATTTGGGTAATCCTATTACCCTGTAGATGATCCTGATTGCAGCGGAAGGTTCTGGATCTTAGCCACGCAAGCGCCTGGCCTCTACCGGTATCCACTCGGGTTGGATCTGGAGAACCTCTTCTTCTCTATCACACCTCCAAAAATTAGATCTGGATCTGATTTGGAGGATCTTCAAAACTCTTTTGAAGATCTGCAGTCGTCCTTTTGCAGCAGCGCAGCCTTCTTGCTTTTGATCGCCTTTCCTTGATCTGAATCGCACCAAACTAAGTCCAAAACACTTTTGAACGTGAAGAGCAAGGGGAGAAGAGAGTATGGCATGGAGAAGGAGGGGAGAGGCAGCCTTGGACGTGGGAAATCTCTATTGAATTCACTTAGGATTAGGGTTGGGCGCAGGGTCTTATTTATAGACCTCTTGTGATCCAACTCCTCTTCCTCTCAACCAATCACAACCCTTTGTGAAATCAGATCTAAATCTGATTGGTTGAAAAAGAGACCCCTGGATTCCTCCTTAGAGGGCGCCTAAGACCAGTCAAACTGGATTCTTAGTAGAACTCTGATTGGAATCCTAAAAGGGAGGTGGAGTCCTTGTCCAACAAGGACTCCTAGGCGCCTCCTACTTGGGCTCACGCCACCCTTGGCGTGCGCCCTTCTCCTTGCCAGGTTCTGGCAGGGGGACAGGCCCCCACCAGCTCTCCAATAGGTGCATGACATGTGGTCAAAAGTCAAAGGGTCAATGGTCAACGTTTGACCAGTCAAAGGTAGACTTTTGACCAAAGTCAAAGAACAAGAAATGGCAGGTGACCAAAAATGGCAGGTAATGTCTTACAAATAAGACAACCTATTCTGACTTGGACAACCTCCAGTCAGACCATATGAAGGCCTCTGATTGAGCACAAACTCCTTTGGCTCAGTCAGGACAACTTATTTGTGATAGTAAAAGAAGAACGTTAGGTTCAATCGAGTGCTAGCACGATTTCCTTGAACCTAATTGAATCTCATTCAGATCAATTGAACTAGATCAGTTCAATTGATGATCACCAGATTCAAACCCTTGTTTGTGTGACCCAGTTAGGTTCAGTTCTGTATGGTAATGGGATATGTCATGATCTCTATCATCGACATCATCGAAACTCCTTTCGATGGATCAGAACTCTTCTGATTCGAACAGCTAGAATGATCGATCATCTAAATCATTCTAATTGCTCCCAAAATCCATCAGTGACACCTAGCAGTATATGGTGGCAACCCATCAGAGCTGAATGCGAACCTCTTGGTGTAGCTACCTGTGTGATTCAGTTCTTCTATCTTGAGCCCCGATCAGATTAGGGTTAAGGTGAACTCGTCAAACCCTAGTCTCTGTCATATGATGTAATCATTCGATTCGAGTCTAATGTGAAAATCTAAATAGAAACTCTTTCTATTATTTCACTCTGCCATGGCCATGGGCTTCTGGACTTGATTCTCATGATCATCATAGGGCTACTCCTCTACCACCGAGGTAGATAGATTCCATCTTGATGCAATCCAGTTCCTACAATGAACATGCTATAGCCAACATACACCTCAGGGTTCCATATGGCTAGGAGACCGAGTAATGGTGTAGTCAAACTATAACACCCTCAAGGTGAACTGCCGATGCATCTCAGGTCAAAGAACCAGACACACTACTGCAGCATCGAGTCAGTCATTGACGAGAAGGTAGACTCCCTAATGACTACTCGAGGTGGTCACGCTCAGTGCCCTCGTTCTCTAACGAGTACCTGTACTCTCGCTTCGGTGTCTCCACACCGTAGACTCAAGACTCATCTACTAAAGAGAAGCGATCGTACACCAACCTTCCGGATCAATCACCATCCTCGTGATGATCCTATGGTCGGGAGCTGTTTATGAGTTAATAATGATTATTCATGTCTTAAATTTTCAACTCTTGAAAATATGAATTATCATTACCATTAACTTAAAGGATGTATCACAGACACTAAATACACATGTGTGATAGAAAATAACCTATTTCATTAATTATAGTCAAAATTACAATTTTGCCCCTAGAAGTGTATTACAAGTGTCAGCCAATTCTGGCTTCTAGGGCACATATATCTAACAGTCCACGCTAAAAAGAAAGGAGGGGGTGCCCAAGTATTGGGCGCCCCAACTAGTTGCCTATTTTGGTCCTTCCTAGTCTAAGAGTTTGATCCAACAAGAACACCTCTATATCTCTCTATATAGGATGAATTTTAGGTTGATTTTTGGATACATTCTAGAACCTTTGGGGTGTGTGAAAATTAGGAAGAAAAAGTATTGGGGCATGGGGTTTTCATAGACACCATTCTGAGTGTCTAGGTGAGAGAACAGAGAAGAAGAAGAGGGTCTTCTTCTAGGGTTACTTTGTTCATCTCTTATCCTCCTCTTTTGAGATTATTTTTTAGAGTATCTCATATTTGAAATTTCTCCTCTTCCTTCTATTCTTTGGAGGAGACCAAATCCAAAATAAGAAAGTACTGGATCAACTATCAAAAAAGGATCAACACAGTACTAGCATATTGTGCTGATTTTCTGCTAGAACTTCTGATCGAGGTTTGTGGGCTCGTGTAGACATTACTTAGAGATCGAACATGTATGTGGCTCAGAGCATGATCCTTAAGCCTAGATCAGTAAGTTAGAATGTCTAACTTGCATAGGTAATATAGATCTGATATGTTATTACACACCTGCATTAGATGTAGTGTAGATGCATGTTGATACAATCAACATGATTTTTCTTTCTTATGTTTTAATTTAATAATTTAATTTCATGCCATAATCGTGCAATAAGATTTTAGATCTAGGTGTTCTCTATTTTTTTTAAAATAAATTTTGATTTATTTTATCTTTTGTGGCCTGATCTTGAAAAAGTTTCAAAATCTAGTCCTGAAATCCTAGATCTGTTTCCTTCACTACCAAGGTCCAAACTTTGTTCGAGTGCATTAAATTAATTTCTGACTTCATTATCTCTAACCATTTCTCGAAGTCAATATCTGATATCACCTCATTATAGATTTTGGGGTCATCTCCATATATCTCATTTTCTGTGAGAAATATTTTCTCTATATCCTCTAAGATAATACTTAAGTAACTCTCAGGAGAATAGAAAATCCTACTAGACTTAGGAGATGGAGGAGGAAGTATGTGAATTGGCTCAGACTGAACTGTTTCCTCAAGTTCCAAGGCTTGTTGCTCTTCAAAAACTTTCTCCTCGAGGCTCATCTATCTTTTCATGCTTCCATCTTGAATAAACTATTTTTTTAAGAAAGATTGCATGTCAACTCATAATCATATTAAGGTCTTTTAGAAGATAGAAATAATATTCTAAAAACTCTTTAGGATATTCAATAAAATAAGCTCTAACGAACCTAAATTCTAACTTATCCGCCTGTTATTTTTTGACATGGGCCGAAAATTCTAAATTTTGAGATGATTCAGACTTGATTTCTTACTGTGCCACATCTCATATGGTGTAATAGGAACGATTTTAGAAGAAATCCTATTCAATACATAGACAACAGTCAAAAGGCTATGTCCCCAAAGATAGATGAGAAGGTCCGTAAAGCTCATCATGGAACGAACCATATCTAATAAGGTCTGATTTCTCTGTTCTAAAATTTTATTAAGTTGAGATATTTCAGGCAGAGTCCACTATGACTATATCATATTTCTTGAGGTAGTCCAAAAATTTTCTACTAAGATATTCACCTCCTTAATTTGATTAAAGAATTTTAAAGAATTTTTTGGTCTATTTTTTCACTTCATGTCTAAATTTTTTGAATTTTTCAAAGGCTTCAGATTTGTAATGCATAAGGTATACATATTCATGTCGAGAAAAATCATCGATAAAGATAATGAAGTAGAGAAAACCTTCTTTGGCCGGCATATTAAATGGGCCGCAAATATCTGAATGCACCAAAGTAAGTAAATTTGTTTTCTTTTCTCCATGTCCCATAAAGAGTAGCTTGGTTATTTTTTCTTGAAGACATGATTTATAAATCGGGTATGACTCGAAGTCAACAGAATAGTCCGATTTTTTTCAATCTGTTAATCCTATCTTCTCCAATGTGACCTAGCCTTAGGCGCCATAAGTACTTTTCATTTATACTATCTTGAGATCGTTTAGAACCTATAACATTCATATTTTGCTCGACATAATGCACAAAAACATCTACATGTAACTGAAAGAGACCGTTTATAAGAAAACCACTACCAACTTTATTATTTCTAAAATAAATATTACAGTAGTTCTTAAAGAAACTAATTACAGTCTTCTTGTGTCAAGCAAGAGATAGAAATTAAATTCTTGCTTGCAATAGGTGTAAAATAATAGTCTCTAAAAAAAAAAATTCCCAAATGGTAGTCATAGAGGGTATGTTTTCATGACTATAGTAGCAACTTTTTCTTTGTTTCCAATACGTAGGATCATTTTTTCATCCCTTAGTCTACTGCTATCCTTAAGACTCTACCAAAAAAGTACATAAATGAGTACTAGATCTAGAGTCAAGCACCAAACTAGATACAAAAAAAATTATTAGATTTATTTCTATGACAAGCATACCTCCAGAAGGTTCACCTTCACTCTTATTCTTCAAAGTGGCCAAGTAAGCTAGGCAGTTCCATGTCCAATAACCATTCGAGTTGCAATGAAAATACTTCTCTTTTTCGACAGTCTTCTTCTTTGGTTCTACCTTCTTCTTCTTCTTTCCCTTAACTTCCTATTTTTTTACTAACTTTTCTTCTTTCTAGAAGACTTTTTTTTTGAAAAAAGTGCTCAATAACAAGTACAAAGCCTCTTGAATTCTTTAAGATTTTCTTAGTAGTGACCAGCATGTTCATGAGCTCGGCCATAGTGCACTGGATCTTAATTATATAGAAGTTTATAATAAACTGTCCATATGAATCAGTTAAAGATTATAGAATGAGATCAATTTGCAAGTCCTTATTAATGGACATCTTGAGCTTCTCAAGCTCTTTTAGATCTTTGATTATTGCCAAATAGTGATCATGGACCGATTGTCCATCATGCATCTATGTTTTAAAGAGTTGCCTGGATACTTCATAACGAGCTATGCGGCTCTGCTCACTATACAACTCTTGCAGATGAGCTAGTATTTGCCTAGCAGTTCTTATGTTTGCAGTCTGCATGTTGGCTCTATAATTTGTTATACATTAATGCCAACATGTAGCACCTAATCTTGTTATCATTGTCTAATCACTTCTCGTGAGATGTTCTTTGATCAGTGGTCGAATGGGCTGGAAGAGGGGGAAGGTCCTGGTTAGGAATATTGGCCAATTTTTTAGAACTTAAAATAATTTTCAAGTTTCAGAACCAATCCTTAAAATTTGGTCCAGTTAGCCTAATTATGTCTAAGATTCTGGCTAGGGGATTTGAAGTATATATAGTTCCTATAGAGAGTCAAAATTTTTAGTTAGATTTTATATTTAACTTAATCAATTTATTTTAAAATTTTTATTTTAATAAATTTGGGCTCCCATTATTTTTTTGGATCTCTCACACTCTCCTGATAGAGATATAAAAATCTCCTCGATTAAAGATTTTTAGTAGGGCTGTGGTCTCATCGATTGGCTCACCACCTCACCTAATAGTTATTGATGATGGATCAGTTAATAAGTGGACAACTCTTATCCAATATTTTTCTAAACATGTAGTAGTCAACTTCGATCTCTAATTTATGAAGCTTACCATATCCGAAATATTGCTCCACTCTTTAGTTAAGTCAAACCGACCATTTGCACATAATGGAGTCGTGATTGAAAACCTCACCATATCCGAAATATTAAGTTCAACTCCTTCTCCATCCTATAGCATCTCATGCCTAATAGTATGATTGTGTCTTCTCGATATAATTGAACCACTGTATCCAGTCAAGAATAATCAACTCTGAAAAAGATCCGTACAATTACAATGGTGGAAGATCGTAAGACATAATATTTTATAGGAAGATTTTATTTAGGTCTCATCCTTAATTAGTCATAACAGTTATGACTAACCTAGTGGCATGGGATAGCTTGAATTATTGACAATCCAATTCAAAACTCAATCATCCAAATTAGCTAGATAAGTGAGATTGGTGGGAGGCATATGTCATTAACTCACCGTAGACTCAATCTATGTGAGTAGCTCCCAATTAATGACCACCGGTCAAACTACCATACTTATCTTAGACATTAATTAGTCAATTTAGAATTGATTGGGTTAACCTATAATCTAAGCTCAAACCACTGAGCCAAATTAGGTCTTTAGATGATCGATAACATATAGCTGTTAATCGATCTAACCAAACTTACAACTATTTATGCTGATCATAAAGCACTCTTGATTCCATTCTAACTAATACTTGGTTCGATTTGATCAACTACTCATGTTAGACCTAATTAAGCTACCCACATCTTGAACCCATATTTTATGAAATTATCTTAGATTTTTAATTTATAATTTTTAGATCTGATCAATTTCATTTCTTAATTCTTAATTAAGTATAACATGACATAGATTTATGTGCATACCATAAAATTCTAATTTAGATATAAAAATAATTTCATAATCTAAACAATTTTATATGCAACATAAAATAGATTCTAGGATTTTTGGATCTAAGATTTGCAGAAAATAAGTTTATCTTTTCGCTATTCTTCTTCATGAGGTTCATTACAAGCGGCATCCTAATACGCCATAAGAGCACCCTATCGAATGAGAAGAAAGAATCTTTAAATTCTTTTTTCTCTTATGACCAGACGATCATGATGATAACCCCATTTTGAGTACTATGCTACCAAGATATGAAATTAAATCTACATCATGCATATATCTTATATATAAAAATAGATCTAAACATGCTTTGATCATTTACATCTCATGTAATTTGAAAATCACAGCTCATGCATTTTCAATCTAATGCTACTTCTAATCTCATCGAAAGAATGCAATTTAGATCTATGAACCATTAACCTGGCTCTGATACCAGTTGAAGGAATGATTTAGCATGCCAGACTGGATCAGATTTGATGCAACAAAATTAAAAAAAAATTGAATCTAATCCAACATACAGTTCACAGATCTAAATTAACATAAACATAAAAGCATGTATTAGAGAGGGGTGATCACATCATCTTTGTGCAGGTAAATGATCTCCACAATCTGATGATCAAAACTTGATCGAGGTTTACTATTGAGCCATGCATGCACTCGGCCTCTACAGGTATCCACTCGAGCTTAGATCTAAATGACTTCTTTGGCTTAGATTTGCTTCATAGAAGTCGACTCGCCATCTGTGCTAGTGGACTCCAGTATATACTAGAGTCGACTCGTCACTCCTGAAGGTTGACTCTTAAACTTTCTGCACTTCAAATTTGTTCTATTTTCTACCTGTGGTTATTCAGAAGTCAGCTCCTATGCTTTTGGAATCGACTTTACTAAGTTAAAAACTTGAAGATTTATCTTTAAATTGCTTTAATTTAGCTTCTTTGAGAGGATTTCTTCTATGGATAAATTCTTCATTGGGAGCATCTGAGAAATCTTACATCCATTCTTGAAATACATAATTAGTACCATAATTATTTGATATTTTATTATCATCAAAATTAATTATAGGATCAATAATCTTTTTCTTTTTGATGCTAATAAAATTTTGAGTATATACACCATAAAACATCATGTGTTTCAATTAATTTATCAATATAAACCATGAAGTGAATAAAATAAATACTTATAAACATATACTTTATGAATGCTTCAATATAGTTTTTATTATAAAATTGATATCAAAATTTAATATATACATAGGCTCATTTCATGTGATCATTTCAAGTAGGCAGGTAAGCATTTCAAGCATTTTAGGCGCATGATCAACTTAAGCTTTAGGCATATATTCAACATAATTTTTCCTTTTTTGATAGTATCAAAAAGCGCAAGGAAAAGATTTAGAAAAAATCATCAAAATCAAGTTAAATCTCAAATCAGATTCATATTTTATAACTTCTCTCTTTTTTGAAGGTGTTGAAAATTTTCATATTAAGACAAATAAAATTTCTTCCCTTTTTAAATTTAATTTTAAACAATATTAATTTGACAATACTGCTTTGCTTTTTTATCAATATAGATTAAAAAGCACTTATCCTCTTTTTTGAATAATAGAGGTGAAACAAGCAAATTCTCAAATTTACTGAGAAAAATGCTTTGAGCTATAAAGATCCAAGAGAGATAGTGCTTTCCAAAACAAAGAATTTTGAATAGATTATTCAAAATAAAGCATAAGATACTTTTAGTTTTTCAAAAATCATCTCTTCCTTTTCTTAAGAGATATTAATCAATTTGATACATAAAGGTATTAGTCTCCAAATTTGTCTTAAGGGTATAATGCCAACACTAATACAGAATGGGATTATAGCAGTACTTACTATTGTAGCAGTTTGAAAATTGCTGCCATATGATATAAGATAGTAGTTATACCAAACTGCAGTCATATACTTAATTGGCAATCTATGGTAGCAGTTACAGAAAATCATTATTATAGATTAAGTATATGGCAGTGGTTTGGTATAACCGCTGCCACAGATCAAATATATAGTAACGGTTATACTTAATCACAGCCAAAGATTTGATTTATCACAGTGGTTAATCAACTGCTATCATATATAAAATCAATAGCAGTGGTGTTATCCATAATTGCTATCATAAATTTTGATCTATGGCAGCAGTTAGGTTGAATCGTTGCTATATATACATAATAAAGATTTTTTATATTTTTTTTCTGAATATTATATAATTTTAAAATTTAAAGCTTATTTTTATTATTTATTATCTAAATAATTATTATTAAAATATAATCATAAAAGACTATCTCGATCCGATAGCTCTAGTTATGTCTTTTGATTTCGTCGATCACGAATGATCGTAGTTGATTTGATAGATAAAGGTATTCGATAGATCCAAAAATTTACAACGATGATCTCGGTGATATTTATAATATACTATCAAAATTTTGTTTCAATCAAATATCGTTATCGTGGTTAATTTAGCATATAATTATTTCAACCATTAAATAAAAAATGAGTGATCAAAAGATCAAATGGCATCTGATTGTAAGATATTTTTTTAGATAAATGATCGTTGCTATAAATTTAATCATTTTGTATGGTGATGATCATAAAATCCAAATCATTTCCATATAAACCGTTCATGTTAAGTAGATCTTACAAAAGCACAAGCATAATTACTTAAGGAGTTTAAGAACGAGTATCGAGCAACGTATAGTTTTAGATCATTCTTAGATGTGTGGTTTGAATTTTATGATCGCCGCTATAAAAATGATTAAAGTAGTAGCTAAGATCATTTATCTAAAAAATCATCTCATAATTGAACATCATTTGATCTTTTGATCATTCATTTTTTATTTAACAATCAAAATTATTCCATACTAAATTGATCATGATAATGATATTCGATTAAAGTAAAACTTTGATAGTGTGCTACAAATATCATTGAGATCATCGTTATAGATTTTTAGATCCATCGATAGTCTTTATCTATTAGATCATCATGCCATCATTCATGATCATCGAAATCGAATTTTACTAATTGATGAAACTAGGGCTATTGAATCAATGTAGTCTTTTATGATGACACTCTAATGATAATTATTTAGATAATGAATGTCGAAGATAGATTTTAAATTTTAAAATTATATCATATTTAAAAAAAAATAAAAAATATATATTAAACTATGGCAGTGATTCGAAAATCATTGCCATAGATTAGATCATTTTTTCTTCCAACTCGTCTCATTTTTTATTTCCATCTCCTGAGCTCTCTCTCTCTCCCCCTCTTCTCCACTGTCGGTGAGCTTGTCCTCCCTCTCTCTCCCTCCTCTCCATCGTTGGCTTGTCATTGCTAGCGTGCTACTCCCCGGCATCCCTCGATCAGCCCTACCTCCTCTTTCTTTCCTAGCTAGTGCCACCTCCTCCCTTGCTTCCTCCTTCTCCGACCGACCTTGCCTCCTCCTTCTTCCCCAGCTGATCCTGCCTCCCTCTTTCCTGGCTAGCCCTACCTCCTTCTTTTTTCCTGGCTGGCCCTGCCACCTCTTTCTTTTCCGACCGACCCCACCACCTCTCCCGCCTCCTCTTTCGTTCTCAGTCGGTCCTGCCTCTCTCTTTCCTTGCCAGCCCCGCCTCCTCTCTCTCTCTCTCTTTTTCTCCTCTCTTCTTTCGGCCTGACCCACCACCGTCGCCCCCTCTCTCTTGCATTGCCGCCCTCCCTCAGCCTCCATACTCTCTCTCTTTCTATCTCTCTCTCTTCCCTCTTTTTCTCTATCAGTCACTCTCTCTCTTTCCTCTTTCTCTTTGTCTCTCTTCTCTCTCTCTCTGTCTATATCTCACTATCTTTGCCTATCTCTCTCTCCGACTACCTCTAGTGCCGCCCCCTTCCTCTAGCGTTGTCAACGACTCTCGAAGCTCTATGCGATCCTCCTCCCCATAGCTGCAAGTATGATTTTTTTTAATTTTATAATATTATTTATTAATTATTATTTATAATATTTATAATAATTTTATAATAATATTTAAAAAAATCTCCATCAGCAAGTTTTGGGGTGTGCTGGCTATCATGGGCCATGCACTACAAGAAATATGTAATTTAACAATGAAAATTTAGCAACTGACAGAATCTATTTCTAATATATTGTTAATCGATAATAGATTTGCAACAAAATATTTAATTTTATTACTAATTTCTAAAAATTAAATTTATAACAGACTTACAATAGATTAAACATAAAAATTTTGTAACAGAATAAAAATGAATCTAAAAATAGTTACTAAATATTGCAGGAGGTTCCTACATATCATTGGTAATGGAATTGCAATGGATAGCAATAAAATATGACAACGGAATTACAATGAACTTATTTTCATTACTAATAGTTGGTTAAAGGAATTATAATTTTTTTGATTATCTTATAATGGATTTACAATCAAATTTATTCCATTGCTAATTTGGAAATAAAAAAATTTATAACAGAATTGAAATAATAATGTTTTCATTGCTAATCTAAAAATAAAAGAACTCATTAAAAAGCAGCTTTACAACTGATTTGCAACGAAATTTCACTCTATTGCTAATTTTTTAAAAAATAAAAAAATTTAACTTTCTATTAGCTTGATGTTTTCTCTCTCTATTTTTTCTCTCCTCTTCTCTCTCTAAAAAAATTTGTAACGAAATTGAAATGACAACATCTTTGTTGCTAATTTGGAAATAAAAGAACTCGCTAGAAAGTGATTTTGCAACTAAATTGCAATAGAATTTTAGTTCGTTGCTAATTAAAAAAATAAAAAAATAACTTTCTATTAGCCTAATGTTTCCTCTCTCTCTCTCTCTCTCTTTCTTTTTCTCTCTTCTCTCCCTTTCTCTAAAAAAATTTGCAACGAAATTAAAATGGCAACATCTTCCTTGTTATAAATCTTCAAAAAAAAGGTGGCTTATCAACTATTGGACCATTTGGATCATGAGAAAGGTCTCGATTCTTTTGGAGACTAATGAAAATGATGGGCATCCCTTACCTATTGGCTTCAATTTATCTTTTTATAACCTCATTCTTAGGATTATTGGTTGATCACATTTTAATCAACACCCAAACCAAACACTCTTATAGATAATTCAAGAACATCAATTAATTATATTCTTTAATCGATCCTCATTCTATAATTTTTTTTTTTATTTTTTATTAGTTGAGGATAGTTCCGTTCTTATACACATTTTCATGTAATGCAAACATTTGCATTGCTTATGCGATTATCTAAAATAAGCTTCCATCACCATGTTTATATGTTTATCATTTAGAGTTAAAAGCATGATAAGTAAGCAAGTTATACTAGTTATGTAAGAAGAGCTAATTCAAGCTCCATTATTGAAGAAAGATATGGTCAATTAATAATATTGAATTTCATAAATATTTATTTTTGTTAGTAGTTGCTTGCCTAGAGTTTATATGTTATTATGAATTTTCTTCTTAGTTTTATCGATAACATGTTTGTTGTTTGACTTAATTTTTTATATTAATTTAATTTTTTATTTTTAATAAAGTTTGAGTAAGAATCGTGAAAAAATAAAAAATAATAAAATAGATAAATTACTTGGCTTTTATAAGTTGACTTGCTTGAGTATTCTTTTTTCAAAAAAAAAAAAACACCAGTTCCAAAAATTTCAAGTTTTAAGTCCTGATTCATTTTGTGATATGTTGTTCTTCAAAGTGATCCATTTTATGGATGTTCATAAAATATTTCAAACTTTTAGATAATTGAAGGGCTTAGGATTATCCATATTTAATTCTCTAGCTCATCCACGCAAGTAGTAGCATATTGACTTTGAGATTGGGTATAGGTACAAAAAGTAGATACCATCTCTAGCCCTAAATCTCCTCTCCCTCTCTCTCAACCACGCAACCCACCTCCCTATCCTTCCTGGCCCCAATGCCCACACCCGCGCGACCCCGCTCCCCATCCCTCAGGCCCTGATGCCCACACTAGCACCCCTCACTGCTCCGCATGACCCTCCTCCCCTACCTGGCAGCAACACCCGCACCCCACAACCCCCCACCCCCCGGCTCCATGCAACACCCCTCGGCTCCACACCGCCCCCCGCACCACTCCAGCCTCCCGCCCTCTCTCTCGCTCTCTCTTTCTTGCTCTTGCTCTCGCTCGATGGCTGTGAGCAGTCGGACCTCCTCCCCCAGCCCCTCTTTGGCCACTCCAAGCCTCCCACTTGGTCGAAGCTCCTGAGGATGGAAAAAGGAGAGGAAAAGCAGAAAAAGTAAAAAAAAAAATCAACCAAAAAAAAGAAAAAGACAAGAATTAAATAGGTATGAATTTTTTTTCTTTTCAATTCTTTTCAACCATGCTGGTGATATTTAGATCTATATGCTGGTGATCCTTAACAGCACCTCCACTAACAAATACCTCCATCTTTGACCATAAGCATCACCTATATCATTTTGATCCATATTAATTATTCTCACCACCATCATTCATCTCCTTTGAATGAGTGGGTTTTAAACACAAGCTCATCCTTTGAGAATATAACCAAAAAAATTGTAAAAAATAACACTTTAGCAATAGAAAAAATTTTAAAATCCATGATTAGTAATAGATTTATAATATATTAGCAATGGATATTTGAAATTTATGCAACGGCTTAGAAATGAATTACAATGAAATATTAAAACTTTAGCAATGCCATAGAAATATATTTGCAATGAGATCCAAAAAAAACTAGCAATGAAATAGAAATGGAGTTGCAACGGAATACTAAAACTTTAACAATTGAATAAAAATAGATTTACAATGAAATACTAAAATTATAGCAATGGCTTTACAACGGAATAGCAATGGACTAATAATAAAATTTAAAATTTTAATAATAGATTAGCAACTGATTTGTAATGAAAGAAACATGAAAATTATTTGGTTTGCAAACTCGTTATTCAAAAATGAGCAATGGAATAATTCTATTGCTAAAAAAATTTAGTAATGGAATAGCAACAGATATGAGTTTCGTTGCTAATTAGCTACGAGGAATTTAATAACACACAAATCTATTGTTAATCCATTACTAATTCATTACTAAACAGCTTAGTAATGGATTAGTAATGGTTTTGTCCATTGTTAAGTAATCTTTTACTACTAGTGGTGTCGACGGCGGGTAAGAGAACTCCTGTTGGTTGGTTCTAGGCCATACCGGTGAGTTTTGGACTGTGCCATGCCAGTGGCCTTGGGTCGTGTTGTGTCGGTGGTGGTGAATGGCTTGGGCCATACTAGTCGATAAAAGAACCACTGTCAGTAGGTTTTAGGCCATGCCGGCGGTCGTAAGCTGTGTCGATCGGTAAGAAAACCTCCATCAGTTGGTTTTGGATCATGTCGGTGGCCTTATATTGTGTCGTGCCATGCCAATGGTCTCGGGCCATGCCATGCCGGTGGGTAAGAGAACCCCCACTAGCAGGTTTTGGATTGTACTAGTGGGTTCTAGATCGTGCCATGAACTATACCAGTTGGTAAGCTGAAAACACCAGTGACAGGTTCTGCACCATGCCGGCTAATAAGAGAATCTTCATCGATGGGTTCTAGGCCGTGCCAGTAGATTCTTGACTGTCGGATTCTATGCTATAGCTTGATAGCTAGATGTCGAGGCATGATAGTGGTGACCGCTGGGGAGGCAGTGATTACTACCAGGAGTCATAACTTGGAGCTCCATCCTCCATCCTCCAGCCATAAGTGGAACTTCCATAAAGATATATTTGAGTGATGGTTCATGGGCTACAGAAGCAAAGTTTGAACTTTATTTATTGATGCTCTACTAATATTATTGTTCAACATATTATATTGGTTAATATTGATTAACGTTGCAGATCATGATGGCAATAAAATACCATCTAGCTTTTACCTCCATCCCTCGATGAGCTACACGGAGCTCCGCATCTGAGTCGCAATCGGAGTATTCTTTATCCACCTCCATATCGACTGCTCAAGCACCATGGGCATCTACTCTTCCACCAGCATCTGAGCCTCTATCATTAGTTACATCTCTAGCACATGCTCCATCCATCGATGAGTCTCTACTGACATCCACGTTACATGATATCATGACTAGTGAGAGTCAATTTTTATTATATTATTTATTTATTTATTTATTTGTATAGTTATTGTACACTCTTGTTTATTTATATAATGTATTTTTATTGCAGGTGCATCATCCAGTAGGATATTTCACGGTCCCACACGCATGCTGCATGTGTGGAACCGCTAGCATTAGATCATGATGGAGTACAATCAGAAGGGGAAGCCAGTCGGAGCGATCGTATGGAAGATGCATTCTTTTTTTGGAGTGCTTGTGAGGCACTCCAATATTATTTCTGTTATGCTTGTAGACTGATAATTGATGGACGCTGATATTAGGGACTGAGTGTGGAAAGAGATTTGGATAAGTGTATCTTAATTTTTATGCATTTAATATATTTACACTATATTTAATTAGAATAATTTTATAACTGACTTCTGATAACTTTATGTAGATGAGGTATGACTTTTTAGATCACGAGAGGGCTCGAAATATCCGACTGCAAAAGATTGGAGAGTTGTATTGGAACTATAAGGTCAAGCTCCACAGAAGATGGCTCGAACACCAATAAGACACTTTAGAGGAGCTTGTTTCTTGGATTTAAGACTGTTCCCTGAGTCAATGGGAGAAGATGGTTAGGCATTAGAGGATCCAAGAGTTTCGGGTTTAATTTCTAACTTTTGAATTTTTCAATACACTAACAATTATATTTGAATACTTTTTAAATACTTGTGATTTAATTACTTTTTAGGCTATATTTTGTCAAAATCAAGAGAATCGAGTGGCTCAGGAGTACACGCACACTCTCGATTGTGAGTCTATGGCCAATCGTATGCATAGAGAGGTAATAAATTTTGAATCTTAATTTATAAATTAAATTAATTTTTTTTACATATTTTTAATAAGTTGATCGATTGTTATAGCTGACGAGAGAGGGGGAGATGCCCATCTATAGCATCATCTTTCGATCCAGCCGTACAGACAAGAAGGGCAGACTGATGAATGCCACGATGGAAAGATTTTTTATAAGTAATAAATAGATTTATGCGATTAATATTATAGTATTTTTTATAATATTTTATTTGAATCTACAATTATAAGAGTAGTTAGATGCGCTCGCAAGCAAGGGTTCAGACACCTCTGGCCTCCATAATCATTTATCTCAGATCTTGGGATCTGAGCACTTTGGGAGGATCCGATGCAGGCTTGAATATATGTCGATAAGCTACTAGTCTGAGGGCGAGCATCTCTTCACATGCTTCTGAGGTCTTCAGTCGAGAATAGCTTGAGGAGGCATTTGCGCAGGCAGCTCAGACTACAGAGCAGGCTGCTCAGGCTACAGAGCAAAGACTGAAAAGCACACATCTCAGCTATAGAGCATCATGACTGCTGTTGGGGATAAATCCCGCTCCTGCTGAAGCCTAGCCCGATGCTCGGCCCAATGCAACCAGTAGCCGCTGAAGAGCTTTAGCGCCAGGCGCCAGGCCGAGCCCCTACCACGGCCGAACTGCCTAGAGGCCGAACTCCCCTGCACCAAGGTCCGGGCCGAACTGCCTAGAGGCCGAACTCCCCTGCACCAAGGTCCGGGCCGAACTGCCTAGAGGCCGAACTCCCCTGCACCAAGGTCCGGGCCGAACTGCCTAGAGGCCGAACTCCCCTGCGCCAAGGTCCGGGCCGAACTACCTAGCTGCCGAACTCCCCAGCGCCAGGCTCCGGGCCGAACTCCCACCGCCAGCCGAACTTCCTGACGGTCCGAGCTCCTTGGACTCCAAGCGGCAGGACTTCTTCGGGAGACGGACTCCTCCCAGACGCCCGTTCGGCCACCCGAACTCCTCCCGGGTTTCCCCTTCGGACCGACTCCAGGCGAGCCCAGGCGGCCGAACCCCTCGAACTCCAGGCGGTCGAACTCCTCGGCAATCGTCCCTCGGCCGAACTCTACAGATGGCCGACCCTTCAGCCAGCCGAGCTCCTCCCGGGTTTCCCCTTCGGCCGAACTCTGTTACAAGTCCGAACTCCTCTGGACGAACTGTCGCCTGCAGCAAGATCGGACGGTGCCTTCCTCTCCGTACCGGACTCCATGCGGCCCACGACTCGCCAGTATGGCTCCCACGATCCACCGGATGACGCCTTCCTCTCCGTACCGGACTCCATGCGGCCCACGACTCGCCAGTATGGCTCCCACGATCCACCGGACGACGCCGTCCTCTCCGTACCGAACTCCATGCTGCCCGACGACTCTCTGCCAGACGGCATGGCCGTCACCATCAACTAAGCTCCGCTATAAAGGGACCCCTCCAGATACGCCAAGGCTAAGCTCTCTGAACTCTCGACTCTCTAAGCTCTCCTCCTCATCTCTAAGCTCCGGAACTCATTCCGAGCACTCCATTACTGTTGGCCGGAAACTAACTTGACCGTCGGAGGGTCCTGCCGGAGCCACCACCCCACCGGTTCCGGACGGGACTTCGTTTTGCAGGTCCCCGGCGGCGACCTCAGCGGCCTCGACTCCGGCGACCTCCGGCGAGGACGGATTTCTGCACCAACAGATTGGCGCTAGAGGAAGGGCTGAACCTTCGAGGTTCCCTTGTTCTTAAAGGAGTGCTCGGCGACCCTTCTCTTCCCTCTTTGGAGATCTTCCTTTTCTCTTCCGAAGAGAAAATGCCACCCCGGAGAGCTTCGGCACGGCGCTCGGCGGCCTCCGCGATCCGATCCCGTCCAGGCCCGTCTGTTCCTGCTTCAGCCCCGGCGGCCTAGGTTCCACCTGCACCCGCGGTGGATGTGAAGCAGTTCGGCCTGCTTGTCCGACAGATCCGTGGCCTCACGGAGGCGTTGCAGGCTATACAGCAGCCTCCGGTAGCGACTCCACCAGCAAGCCCGCCATGAGGGCGCGAGGAATCAGCCTTAAGGAAGAGCCCAATCGCCCCGAAGAGAGAAACGGAGAGCAGAAGTTCCCCCGCCGAAGCGGAATGAAGTTCGGCGCGAAGGAAGGCCGAACCCACCCATGAAGCCCGTCATCGAGGAAGCTCCGACAAAGAAGTATGAAGTCCTCCCGCGGAAGCTTTCGCAGAAAAGCGGAACGAAGTTCGGTGCAAGTGAGGTCGAACTCACGCTCCAGTATGTCCCCCAAAGGAACCACCTACAAAGTGTTCACCGGAGGCGGAACGAAGTTCGGGCAAGAAAAGCCGAGCTCCCCTCGAGCTCGCCCGAACTCGTCCGAACAAGAGCAGCGGGAAGTTCTCCCACGGCAAGTCTCGCGGGAAAGAGGAATGAAGTTCGGCTCGAAGAAAAGCCGAGCTCCCCCCAAAGCTCGTCATCAAGGCGAAATGAAGTTCAGTGGAAAGCCGAACTCCTCAGCTCAACCTCCAAATGAAGTTCGGCGCCGGCAAGGACGGAACGAAGCCCCCCGCGGAATGAAGTTCGGCATCAGGGACTCCGAACTCCGCAGCAGATCACCCAAGTGAAGTTCGGCCGCGCTCGAGACCGCCCCAGGGCGATCGAGGCCGAACTCCCCCTCAAGTACGTCGCCACAACGAATTCACGGGAGGTGCGATAAAGTTCGGGCAAGCGAAAGCCGACCCCCTCTCTGCGAGCAAGGGAAGTCCGGACAAAGAAGCATGAAGTTCTTCCACGGAAAGTTTCGCGGGAAAGCGCAATGAAGCTCCGCGCAAGCGAAAAGCCCGAAGCTCACCACAAACGAAGCCCCCGCAGAATGAAGTTCGGCGTAAGTGAAGCCGAACTTTCCTTGGAAGTTCTCATCGCTCAGGTCAGGCCGAACTCCCCCATCTCGAGTATGTCATCACCAAAACCTCCTACAAAGAGTTCATAGGAGACGGAGTGAAGTCCGGTGGCTAAAGCAAAGTCGACCTCCACCCCGAGCTCGTCGTCAAGGGAGTTCGGGTGGCGGAGAAAGAAGTACCCCCACAGAAGGTTTTGCAGGGAGGCGGAATGAAGTTCGTCTGTGTCCAAGGACGCGGCATGAAGTTCGGCCTCGTCTACTATCTTGGGGCTCACCATCGAGGAAGCCTCGACAGAAGGATGCGAAGAAGCCCCCCTCCCAAAAGATTCCGCAGCTACGACCAGCTCCTCTAACTCGAATCCTCGGCGAAGTTAGGAGCCAGCCGACAAGACCTGAAGGACTACGGCCTCCCCAAACGTGCGCGAGGCAAGTAAAGCCCCTACCATCGCGACCACGGCCACGACACTGAGGAATACGTTCAGCTCCAAGACGAGATTGGAGAGCTCGTCAAAAAGGGACGACGGGATAAATTCCTCCGACGTCGGTCTGAAGCAGGAGAAGATCGGCTATAGGCGCTGCCGTAACTGGAAAAGACAAGAAGGTCGGCCGCCTCGCGGCGTCATCAACGCCACCCCGGGGAGGAGCTAGGAGCTAGCTACATCGGTGATTGTCGTCCCCAGCGACAAAGTCAAGAGAAGCATGTTCCAAATTAAGAAGGCCGGCATGAGATAGAGGAGGTCGTCCGGACGGGACTTGCTGCCCGAGGGAACTCCGAGGAACAACACCCCGACAACCCTCGAACGGAAATGCGCTACGATCAGCTTCTCCTCGATAAAACTCTCCCCTCTCAATAAAATCATTTCTGGATGCGAAAACTATGCGATGACAGGGAAGAAGCAGTCAGCCGCGATTAGAAATAGGAGGAGAACCTCGTCTTAGCGCGAGCAAAGTCGAAGGCCCCGTCCACAAAGGACGGGATGGGGGGAGAGGCGAGGACGACGGTCCTCATGTGCCCCCACAGCCGGCTAGGAACAGGAGGAGAACCTCGTCCTAGCGTGAGCAAAGTCGAAGGCCCCGTCCACAAAGGACGGGATGGGGGGAGAAGCGAGGACGACGGTCCTCATGTGCCCCCACAGCCGTTAGGAACAGGAGGAGAACCTCGTCCTAGCGTGAGCAAAGTCGAAGGCCCCGTCCACAAGGACGGGATGGGGGGAGAAGCGAGGACGACGGTCCTCATGTGCCCCCACAGCCGGCTAGGAACAGGAGGAGAACCTCGTCCTAGCGTGAGCAAAGTCGAAGGCCCCGTCCACAAAGGACGGGATGGGGGGAGAGGCGAGGACGACGGTCCCCATGTGCCCCCACAGCCCGTTGGGAACAGGAGGAGAACCTCGTCCTAACGTGAGCAAAGTCGAAGGCCCCGTCCACGAAGGACGGGATGGGGGGAGAGGCGAGGACGACGGTCCTCATGTGCCCCCACAGCCCGTTAGGAACAGGAGGAGAACCTCATCCTAGCGTGAGCAAAGTCGAAGGCCCCGTTCACGAAGGACGGGATGGGGGGAGAAGCGAGGACGACGGTCCTCATGTGCCCCCACAGCCGGCTAGGAACAGGAGGAGAACCTCGTCCTAGCGTGAGCAAAGTCGAAGGCCCCGTCCACCAAGGACGGGATGGGGGGAGAGGCGAGGACGACGGTCCCCATGTGCCCCCACAGCCCGTTGGGAACAGGAGGAGAACCTCGTCCTAACGCGAGCAAAGTCGAAGGCCCCGTCCACGAAGGACGGGATGGGGGGAGAGGCGAGGACGACGGTCCTCATGTGCCCCCACAGCCGGCTTAGGAACAGGAGGAGAACCTCGTCCTAGCGTGAGCAAAGTCGAAGGCCCCGTTCACCTAAGGACGGGATGGGGGGAGAGGCGAGGACGACGGTCCCCATGTGCCCCCACAGCCCGTTGGGAACAGGAGGAGAACCTCGTCCTAACGTGAGCAAAGTCGAAGGCCCCGTCCACCTAAAGGACGAGATGGGGGGAGAGGCAAGGACGACGGTCCCCATGTGCCCCCACAGCCCGTTGGGAACAGGAGGAGGACCTCGTCCTAACGTGAGCAAGGTCCAAGGCCGAGCCCCAGAGTCTACGGCAAGCTTCGCTGCAGAAGACGAGGTCTCCTTCGGACCTCAGCTTCAACTTCGGTGTCAGCATCAGCGGGAGACGAGATCTCCCCCGAAGAAGCTCGACTGCAGGAGATAAGATCTCCCCCGAGCGCGCACTTCAACCTCGGCTGCAAGAGAGGAGGTCTCCCTCGAGTCAACTTCAGCTGATGAAGACAATGTCGCCCCCGAGGAGCTCAAATCCGACCTCGACCGTAGGAGGCGAGATTTACTTCGGCTTCAACATCAGCTTCATCGACTTTAGCTGGAAACGAGTTCCATTTCAACTCCAAACATCGATTGGAGATGAGGTCTCCCCCAAGCCTCAGCCTCAACTTCAGCGTCAATATTGGCTGGAGATGAGACCTCCCCCGAGCTTCAGCTGCAACAAATGCGGAGCCTGGAAGAAGACTTCGGCAGTCGCCTGTTTTGGTACTCCCTTCCTTCAATTTTTGAACTCGGGAGTGGGGGGGCTACTGTTGGGGATAAATCCCGCTCCTGCCGAAGCCTAGCCCGATGCTCAGCCCAATGCAACCAGTAGCCGCTGAAGAGCTTTAGCGCCAGGCGCCAGGCCGAGCCCCTACCACGGCCGAACTGCCTAGAGGCCGAACTCCCCTGCACCAAGGTCCGGGCCGAACTGCCTAGAGGCCGAACTCCCCTGCACCAAGGTTCGGGCCGAACTGCCTAGAGGCCGAACTCCCCTGCACCAAGGTCCGGGCCGAACTGCCTAGAGGCCGAACTCCCCTGCGCCAAGGTCCGGGCCGAACTACCTAGCTGCCGAACTCCCCAGCGCCAGGCTCCGGGCCGAACTCCCACCGCCAGCCGAACTTCCTGACGGCCGAGCTCCTTGGACTCCAAGCGGCAGGACTTCTTCGGGAGACGGACTCCTCCCAGACGCCCGTTCGGCCACCCGAACTCCTCCCGGGTTTCCCCTTCGGACCGACTCCAGGCGGTCGAACTCCTCGGCAATCGTCCCTCGGCCGAACTCTACAGATGGCCGACCCTTCAGCCAGCCGAGCTCCTCCCGGGTTTCCCCTTCGGCCGAACTCTGTTACAAGTCCGAACTCCTCTGGACGAACTGTCGCCTGCGGCAAGACCGGACGGCGCCTTCCTCTCCGTACCGGACTCCATGCGGCCCACGACTCGCCAGTATGGCTCCCACGATCCACCGGACGACGCCTTCCTCTCCGTACCAAACTCCATGCTGCCCGACGACTCTCTGCCAGACGGCACGGCCGTCACCATCAACTAAGCTCCGCTATAAAGGGACCCCTCCAAAGACGCCAAGGCTAAGCTCTCTGAACTCTCGACTCTCTAAGCTCTCCCCCTCATCTCTAAGCTCCGGAACTCATTCCGAGCACTCCATTACTGTTGGCCGAAAACTAACTTGACCGTCGGAGGGTCCTGCCGGAGCCACCATCCCACCGGTTCCGAACGGGACTTCGTTTTGCAGGTCCCCGGCGGCGACCTCAGCGGCCTCGATTTCGGCAACCTCCGGCGAGGACGGATTTCTGCACCAACAACTGCTATGGTAATGATACTCTCCATGTGTTTTGGAGCTGACTTTATGTGCATTCAGGACATGTTGGCCAGCGCTTCAACTCCAGCCCCTCCAACTCCAGCTCGTGCTCCATCTCCTCCCGGTGACGATGACTTAGATTTAGATTTAGCAAACTTTTAATGTATTTTTTTCAAAAAATATTATAATAAATTTTATTTAATAATAATATTTGATTATTTTAGATATATTTTTGCATTATTCTTATATTACTTTAGATAAATTCTTATGTTATATATTGAATTATATTTATCTAATAAAAAATTAAAAATTAAAAAATTTATATTTTTTATTATCCAATATCTATGGCAGCAGTTGAAAATCACTATTGTAGACGTACCAACTGATATCATAGATCACGTATCAACCACTGCCATAATCTATGGTAGTAGTTGTAAAATCACTGCATTAGACAACCACTACCATAGATGACCTATAGCAGTAGTTATGCAATAGCTGCTATAGAACTTATCGCAGTAGTTTAGCAACCGCTACTATAACATGTATAGTAGTGGTTGATTAACCATTGCTATATACCACTACGATAGTTCAACCTATAGCAGCGATTATTAAACCACTGTTATACTAACCTACTGCAGCGATGACCACTACCATAGATCTATGGCAATAGCTTCAGTGGCAGCGGTTGGATAACCACTGTGGTAGACTATGGCAGCGATTTTTTAATCTACAACAACGATGATGAATTACTATCATAACCCGTTTATATGGTAGTGCAAAGCTATGTAAAACAAATTTGAGATAAAGCATTATTTTCTTGTCTCCAAATTTTGCTGATGTTGAGTATAGAGCTATGTCTTTAATATGCTCTGAGGTCGAATGGTTACACAGGCTTATTATCGAACTTGAAGTTTCTCAATCGACACCTACTCTTTTACATGATAATAACATGAGTGCCATTAAAATCGTTAAGAATCTAGTTTTTCATTAACGAACAAAGTATATTGAGCTTGATTGTCATTATATATATGATTCTTATAATCGGCAATTGATTTTGCTTCCACATATGCCAACCAAAGATCAAGTTGCTTATATTTTTACAAAGGCACTCTCATACAATCAACACCAGTTTCTTTTTAACAAATTGCGATTGATTGACTCCCCAAATATCAATTTGAGGGGGTGTCAAGGAAAGCACGATTCCTTTATTATAGATTGAAATATTTCTAAAAATATTTCTATTTGATAACCATTTATTTTTCTAATTTTTTGGTCTTTAATTAATCAATATAAATTATTAAATTTTTAGCATATTTGTCAAGGAGACATGATCTCTAATTGTAGGCTGGGATTTCTAATTATAGGCTAAAATTTTTTTTGATTGACAGTCATTTATTTTTTTGATTTATTGATCTTTAATTGACCAATGTAAATTAGTATTGATTATATTTTTTCTTATTTGTAATTACCATATTGATATACAAATCACATCTATATATATGTCTTGAATTGTCAGGTTCAGGCAAGTAATTTTAGAATTCTCTAAAATTCTCTTTATGCTCTTTATATTAATATTATAAGGTAATAGTCCGAAACAAAAAGATAATATAAAATAAAATATGTGATGTATATCTTACCCACAGAGAGAAAAAGTTATGACAGACTGTCTACCAAGAAGTTTTGGATCTATTTGAAACTTTCTATGGAGATCATGCCAAACTAGCTTGTTGAGCTAATAGATGACATATCTTTCTATAATTGCATTATAGTTTTTATTTAGTTTTTAAAACACACACATGAAAAGAACTAAGTTATACATTAGACGAAATTTTGAATATTTCCATTGAGACTTTAGGATTTAGTACTTGGTACAAGATAAAAGCACAAAAATCTCTTAACTAAATTCTCTAAAAAAATACAAAAACTCAGAAAAACTATTCGCTTGAAAATGTTTGGTCTTTATACTTAGAATTTAGATTATTCATATATAATGTTGTAAACTACTAATATGTCATTTCAAAAATGCTAATCCTTAAATTTTTTATACAAAAAAAAAACATTCAGATGTGGTTACTAATTGGTCAAGAGGACTAGTCTAAAGGATGGTATAACAATGTGAGGATCCATGCAAGCATATATTTAGTTTCACATCACTAAGATCATGGTATACTTTTGATTATACTTATAATCATGGTGTTTACAAGATTTATGATATACATGTAATTTGATTTAAATGAATTTGGATTGTTGGCTAGGCACTAGCCTTCTTATAATGTGTTTATAGATAAGGTCATATTCCATAATAAAGAGGTGGCATAAACATAAGCACGATAAATATCCTACAAATATAGAGAAAAAGTATAATCAAGCAAAAAAAAGTACAAACTCTTCCTGGCGACTTTCAAACTTGTTAAGCTCTAAGTGGTGTTTGATGATCTGTCTAGCAAAAAAAAAAGTATTTATCTAAAAACTTTTTATGAAGATCATGCCAAACTTGTGTTAAAACCGATGATATCAACAATTGTATGTTTATTCATCAAGTCATTGCATGTTGCTATTGTTATAGTATTATTGAAGTGAGTGTTGTAGTATTTCACTCACAAGCAGAAGTTGAGGTTCTAAGAAAGTTGATATAATAATTGTCAAAGTTATGCGATCATATTGACAACTCTTCCATCAAGCAACCTAAAATTATTGAGCTTTAAGAGACAAAGTCTTTCACTTTCATTTGATGGAAAACTTTTGTTGAATTTTGAGTATATGAAAATGAGAGTGATCTAGACAACCAAAATATCATGATGATCATTATGGTTATTGATGCTGAAATGATTGGCATATTGTTAATAATGACTGGATGAATTAAGGATCCTATGAGATAATTCTTCTCTTAATCATAGAGAGATAGTGGAGGGTAACAAGGTGGGCATAATTCAAAGGTAATAGCACTATTTCTCATCTCCTTCTCACAAAGCCTATGTATTAATTTTGATTTATGATATTTTACGCAGTGTACTGCATATGATGTATCAAAATGAATTACTAATTGATAAGCTGCTAGCTAGCTTACTACTTAAAGAGTGTAGTAGCCTTTCTTCTCTCCACTACTCTCTACATTTTTTTCTTAAGCTTATAGCATAGGATTTCTTCTTATCTACTTTGTTGCTCGTATAAAAGTTGTGCTATATATGCCCTCTAATTAAGAGTATACCCTTGGGCCATATGGAGCTTTAAATTTTAAGGAACACAGCATCCCTATATCATCCATTAGCTGAGATCCATGGGATCCAATCCTCTGATCCTTGGACCTCCTTTAGAATATTTGGTGGCACTATCTCTACTATGGCGAGCAGTACACCAAACCACCACCGTCATATAATTTCTAAATACAAAAGAAAGAAGATTTCTCAGGTATGGTACTAAGAGTAGCATATTATCGTGATGTCATTATTTGTTATAGTGGTTGCAAAAATATAATTTTAATCCTATCAGCAAGATGGTGAATTCATGTGATTCTTCATGTTATGGTTGGATTGCATTCATTCTCCCTCTCCTAACAAGGAAGAAAAGAAAATATTATAAAAATCTAGGCAAAAGAAAATGAATTCACTCTCCCTCTACTAATTGATGGGATGAAAAAAACATGTTTAATTGGATAGGATGTCGGGAGTAGCGCATTACCTTAATATAATTATTTCTTACAGTGGTGGCAAAAATATATATTATTCTAATCTTATTAGCAAGATGATGACTTCATGTGGTTCTTCACATTATGGTTCAATTGCATTCTCGCTTCCTCCACTCACTTGGAAGGAAAAAAAGAAAAAAAAATCAAAATCTAGGCATTAAGTAGTATCAAAATAAATCTACTTACAGAAGATAAAGAATACGATAGGGAAGGAAAAAAGAGTTAATATTGTTGTAAGTTCATCAAGTCTAACATGATGCATCAATGATAATAATTAGATAATATATTCAATAAAAAGCACTAAATAAAGTTAAGAAGAGAAAATGATAAACATTACATGATATCATGTAGAAGGGGCAACAAAATTAGAAGACTTAACTTCAAATTATGGAATGTCAATAAAGGAGCATCCACTGATACAAAATTTTTAGAACGTCTATTTCTCAATGATACTCACATGAAACAATTAAGGGTAGTGAGAAGCAAGGAAGAGTTCCAATCCTACATGCTTACATTGAGAAAAGCTCTTCATTTTTTCAAAAACAATCAAACTTGCAATAAATGAAGTGGAGGTTAATGTTATACATTAAACTAAAGAGGAACCCAACTCTTTAAAGTTTTGCATCTTCTCTTGAAGCTTGGGATCTAGAGTTTGGCATAGTATTAAATATCTAAAGTAATCTCTCAAATAAACTCCCAAAAAAATTCTAAAAAGTTCATAAATACAATCTAGAAAAATTGTTCTTTTTATCTAGAAGTGTAGATGACATATTGCAAACCACTAATTAGTACATTACAAAAGTACTAATCATTAAAAATGTTATCAAAATAATAAAGATAATTTAGATAGAGTCATTAATTTGTTGAAAAGAAATAGTTTAAAAGATACTATGTCTATAACAAGGTCATATTCTATGACAAAGAGGTAATATAAAGAAGATGTATGGTGCATGTCCAACCCTTATATGAAATATTTCCATAGAATTTCTAACAAAAGAAGTTTTGGGACTTATCTAAAAGGTTTTATGGAGATCATGCATAATTTGCTGATCTAGTAGAGATGGTATTTCGTTTTGGAGTTGTAGCATAATTTTCTTTATTCTTGTACACTCACACACAAACATGAAAAGAATAAAATTTTACGTAGAGAGGAATCCTACTCTTTAAAGTTTTGACCCTATCTTTTAAGGCTAGGAATTTAATATTCAACATAATATGAAATACCACATTAATCTCTCAAAAGTATTCCTCTCAAAAATTTTAAAAAGCTTGAAAATCTAGATATTCAAAAGAAAGGTTATCGTCTAGAAATATAGATTACATAGTTCATACCCCTACCATGTTATTGCAAAAGTGTCAATCCTAAAAATTATTATCAAAATAAAAGAGATTTGGATATGATTATTACTTGGTTAAGAAAAATTAGATTAGATTAGATGATGTTACTCATAAGAAAATAGTTCATAATAAAGAGGTAACATAAAATAAGATGCATGATGTATATCTTTCCCACAAAGAGAAAAAGTTATGATAGACCATCCAATAGAAGGATTTGGATTTATCTAAAACTTTTTATAAATATCATGCCAAACTTGTTAAGCTCATAGATGGCAAAACTTACACGCAAAAGGAACTAAATTATATAAAATACCAAAGATGAACCACCTTTTTAAAATTTTAAATGTTTTATCGAGACTTTGAGATTTAGTATTTGGCATAAAATGGAAGCAAAATAATCTCTTAACTAAAATCTCTAAAAAAATTCAAAAATTTTAGAAAAATATATGCTTGAAAATGTTTGCTTTTTTTATATTTAGCATTTAGATTATATATATGTGTGTGTGTGTCACTAATATGTCATTTCAAAAGTGCTAATCCTTAAAATTTTCATCAAAATAATAAATATTTAGATTTGGTTACTAATTTGTTGAGAATGACTAATTTTGAGGGTGGCTATCATAATTATGAGGATCTATATACATGTATGTTTAGTTTGTATATCAGCTATGTAATCAGTAGTTCAGAATATTTATACAGGACTAAGAAACTCAAATAATATATTCTGATTAGCCCTTTTGATAAAATTCTAGATTATTATAAATCATATTAGAGCAACATATTGTCCTATGTATTGAAGGACACCATAATATAGTTTATTTGGACCGACAATGGGTTGATTATGATATTTATGATTAGATTTAGATTATGTTTGATACATTACCAGACAGTGGTAATCTGGATTATTTAATAATTTAGATTATTTATAATATAGATAGATTGCTAGTACTGTTGATTATTGTGTTTGGTATACGTGTAAGTAATATTGCAATAAAATTATTAAAAATCTTGATTGAAATATTTGGTATGATAATCAGATTATTGATAATATAATATCAATTTTTCAAAATACCCTCAAATCAAATTTATTAAAAATTACACCCCATGCATAAAATATAAATATATATTATAAGTATATATATATATATTATAATATAATATATTATATTCTAATATATATTTATAATATATTATAATAATTTATTATAATATAATATAATATTATTATATATTATTATATTATAATATTATTATACTATATTATTATTATAATATTATAATAACATTATATAATATAATATTATGTTATAATATTATTATAACATCACATAGCATTATATTATATAATACTATTATATTATATATATTATATTTATAATATAAATATATATTATATAATAGATATTATATAATATAATATATATAATATATTATATTCTATTATATATTTATATTTATAATATATATTATAATATAATATAATATTAAATCATATTATATTATGATAATATTACTATAATATAATATTATAATATTATAATAATATATTATTACTATAATATTATAATAATTTTAATATAATATAATGTTATGTTATAATATTATATAAAATAACATAATATTATATTATATAATATTAGTATATATATTATTATAATATTATTATATTATATATAATATATTATATTCTAATATCTATTGATATTTATAATATATATTAAAATATATTATGATAATATAAAATAATATTATATTATGTAATATTATATTATTATTATATTACTATAACATATTTTTATTATATTATCATATTATAATATATTATTATTATTATTATTATTATAATTTTATAATAATGTTATATAATATAATATTATGTTATAATATTATTATAATATACATAATATTATATTATATAATATTATATATATGATATATTATATATTATCATATATATTATATATAATATATTATATTCTATTATATATTTATATTTATATTATATATTTTTTTATGAGGGCATTTTCGTCTAAATATGTCAGATTACCAAATATTTGGTAATCTGGATAGCCATTCTTTTTTTAGTAATTCAGATTACCTAATGAGAGGTAATTTAGATTATCTAGCAATTTAAATTATCTATTTAAAAAATATACCAAACATGATAATCTGATAGAATTCTTTTAAATTATCAGCAATAGATTGCTGGCTACCAAATGTAATCTTATGATATATGTATGATTGCATTTGAATGGATTTGGATTTTTGATCTGGTACTAGCTTTCTTAAATAATATTTAAGATTATTATATATAAGAATATATTTAGTAATAAAAAAATAATATGAATATAAGTGCGATGCATATCTTGCAAATATAGAGAAAAGGTATTATCGAGCATTTAAAAAAATCAAGCTCACTGTCAAACTTTCTGAGCTCAAGGTAACGTTTGACGATCTTTCTAGCAACCCGACGCGGTACAGCACAATGCAGTTGTACCATGGGAATACCCCTCCCCCTTTCTATTTCATCCACCCCGTCCGTACTAAAGAGCCTCGCGTCCTTCCCTCTCTCTCGTGATACACGCACGGCGCGCATGCTTCTCCTCTCCCTCTCGCGTTCTTCGTGCGGGTGAATGGGGATGTTACCATTGGGTGCCGGTGCCCCAGCTCGCACACCTGTCCCGATTGCTCACCGCCAATCCTCCCAAAACAGAACGATTCACTGCTGTCGCTTGTCCTTATCACTCCTTCCTTCACCCGTCCATTGGTGCTCCCTTCTTTTTCCATCCCCTTTACTCCCCCTTGCCTTTAACTGACAGTTCTCTTTCCCCCTCTTCCCTCCCTCGCTAAGCAAACCAACACCCACACCATCCTCCATCCTGCTTTTCTTCCTTCGATTGCTGCCTCTCTGCCGCGCTTTTGCCTGTCGGTATTGGAAATCGGCACGGGAATAGATTGGGGGGGAAGAGAAAGAGACGTTGTTGGCTGGATAGAGACAGAGGGCGATGGCGACGTCGTCGAACTCACCACCGTCCGCCGCGGCGGGTGCTGCCGCCGTTTCGATGGAGCCAGACCACGTGATGAACTACAGGGGAGGGTCGGTTCTTGGCAAGAAAACCATCCTCAAGAGCGATCATTTTCCCGGGTGTCAGAACAAGCGTCTGACTCCCCAAATTGACGGTGCTCCCAATTATCGGCAGGTCCGACCTCTTCTTCTTCTTCTTCCGCATTCTCATGTCGTTCATATCTCTCCTTTTTGTTATAGAAAACTGTCGGTATCTTTGGTACCTGCTGTTTTTTTTTTAGATTTTCTCTTTTTTTATAAAACGGCTTTTGTTTAATTTGATTCTTTTGACGAAGCAAGCTGCAACTAATGCGGAGCGGCATTTGCATTAGATGCACCAATTGCTGAAGTAGTGTGCCCATATCTGGTAGATCCGTTGCATTCTTGAGGACTGATTGGAGAGTGATGCACAATCTTCTCACAATGTCGTCATTTTCGCTTAATCGAGAGTGCAATGGTTGCTCTGATACGCCGTGCATGTAGATGACTTTTGATATTAATATGACAGCAAGCATTAGAGACTTGAGTAGCAGTCCCGAATGTATTTGGGGACCCGGTCATTTTAACGGACAAATGCGTTCCCGGCTTTGTGCTACTTCATTGATTTGTTATTTGTCTTAAGTGCACCGTGAGATCAAGCTTTTTAGCGACGTAGTGGTGAAATTTCCTTTTTCAAGAATGTGATGAAAGCATTACACTGTAAAGGACCTCAGGATTTGAATCTCTTACGCCATCATTTTAATGGTCAGCACTCAGCACTCAGTAGTGACAATCTTTCGTATTGGTCTCTTACTCTAGGGCGTATCGTGTCTTGTAAGATGTGCACCAGAATCATGCGTGATGGCAACTTGTTGCGACCCATGTCATGGTTCTTGATCAGGAATTCAGGCACGTCACATGAGTTCTCTTGGTTTGTACCAGCAGCATAAACATAGCCATCAATATATCATGTGCATTTAAAATTTACTTTCCTCACCTATTAGCACAATTTATGGTCCATCAAAATTATACAGAATAAATAGACTCGCATATGAAGTTTCTGGTTGGTTAAATGCAAGATCTCAGCATATAGAGCATAAGGTGTAACTTTAAGTACTTTCATGAATATCATTTTTGCAGGTTTTTCGTTAAAATTTTATTTACTTATCCTTTATGTGGTTGCATATTATACTTTTGTTTTTACATGATTGAGATATTCCTTTATCAATTATTAATTGAAGAGAGAATACACACAATAGGAGAAGGTTAATACGATTGTTGGTTAGAATAAAAAGTACTGTGCTCATACTGATTTTTTTTTATTTGGTGATTCTCTATATTTTGTTCTTTTATAGATATGTGTTAATAACAGGGTTCTTTGGTCTATGGTGAATTATGGGAAGTGGGATTGATCCCAACCTTTCCAATTCGGCTTTGATCTGCTGTATTTACAGAACTGGCTAACTGTTACTTGTATAGAATATTGTATATTTTGATGACCACATGGTTCCAGTATTTTAGTACGATTTGCATGTCCAGGTTTCCACCTTTCATTACTATGAAACAATCATGATACATGAACTGTAGCTTCATATTGTCATGATGTCATGACAATAATGCATATAATCATGATTGCTTCAATTTTTTTTTTTTTTTTTGAAAATGCACTAAACTTTCATCTGTATTGGAGAAGGATATTGGTTGACATTGCTGCAATTTGGCTCTTCACAATCAACTAAGACATGCATGTATGCATGCTTTTCATGTAAGTATATGTATTGATGTATATGCTGGCATGTACCTCTGTGCTTGCATGCATCCCTGTGTGTGCAAGTGGTTATATGTGGTATAGATTTTACTGCCAGTCAATTTCTGTTATCAGGTGAGTCACTGGCTACTCAAGCTTTTTGGGAAGATGAAGCAATTATGCCCTCCCCTTGCACTTTTTCATAACTTGTTAGATGAACTATAGTAAGGGGAATGTTAACTTTCACAAAAGAAATGGGAATGAATAAAAAGATCCCCTAATTTTAAAGTTGCACTTGTTTGGTCCTTCTGCATTTGCTTATTAGCTATTATGTGAGAACTATAAAGCAGTACTTGTAAAGCAAAGAGATAACAAACAATCAAGCAAATAGGTTATTGTATCAGACTTAGGATTTATAAATCCGTGAAAAAGCCTACCATTTACTTCCTACCTCAATAGATCTTTTGCCTCCCATCCGTATGCAAATTTGGAGATATCATTGTAATCACCGATCTTATTTGTATTCTCTTCTGTTGATGTGAAATATGAGCACCCTTTCTCTTATAACTCTCATTAAAAAAAAAAAAAAAATCATTTCTTTGATTAATAAATGGGAGAAGCCTCTCAACTAAGCTATGTAACCACTTAGCCTCTCAGTCAAGCTATGAAGTCGTTTGAACAATTATATTTTTTCAATTTAACACGTTGGTTGCTTGAAATAAATTTCTTCCTTTTCTTTTGTACCACTTTTCACCTATTCAGTTCCATATTTTCCACATGGATCTTTTCATAATTTTGAGGTCATGTTTTCAGCTACTAGTTTGATATCAATAATCCTTTAACACTGTTAAGAATTATGGAGTACATTCACATGATTAGTCTAGATGACATAGCAACCTATATGGTGATATCCTTTAAAAATGTTCAAAGAATTGCATGTCATTATCATATTCTATTGTTGAAACAGAGTTAGGTACCTGACACACCTAAACTTGTCTTATCATGCATAGTCACAGAAAGATCCCAGAATATTGTATCTTACACTTTGGATACATATTCTAGCATATCACTTGCTGTTTTCTTTATAGATAAGAAATATCATCTGGTGAAGACATGGTATGGTAAAACCTTTCCTGAATGAGACAGATACTACATTATATCATGTCAACAACTCCATATGACAAACAGATATCAGTATAACAAGTTTACCTGTTGAAAACTTTTTAGACAAATGCACCTTAAAAAGTTTTGGCCTAATTAGTACATCTTTTCATCAGTTGGTCTGGTAAGATTCTGTACTGCGGATGGCATGGGCACAACACAGTCAAAAATGTGTCAACAGGACACATGCCATCATTCTACCAATTAAAAAGTGTATCAACAATTAATAGTTTGATACATCTAAATACATAGCTTTTCCTCATTATTTCCAATACTGTACAGAGTTTGGAAGTCATGGCTGTAACTCCAAAAGTTGATACATTCTATCCCAACCTTCCTCCCAGAATATAAGTATCATCTTCATACCTGTAAGTCCAAGGACAACCATATAACACAATATCGTATCTTAACTGTCAATAACTATAAATCTTCGATATCATGATTCATTGATATCATGTTACTCATAGTACTCCTAATCATCAAAGCCATTAGCATAGCCTTCAATGGATTAGTCTATTAAAACTTTCAAAACTTTTGAATTTTATCTATAATATTGGTTTGATTAATGAAAGTAGAATCCAAAGCATTCATTAGCTTTTTAATTTTACGGTATTCTTCATCTGCTTCTTCTTTTATTAATGAAATTAGTATCTGGAGCATTCATTAGCTTTTGATATATAAATTTTTTGAGGAGTGACCAATATATTCCCACCTTTTTAGATGGGATTAAGCTTGCTGGTTTAATTAAAGGTTCCAACCACTATGTTATACAGCTAGATGTTTTGTAAGTTTTTTGTATTTTCTTCCAGCTTGGAAATAATAATGTAGTGTATAAGCCAAGATTCATTTTACTTGGAGCCAAAAATCTGATTTAGGTCATATAGAGAAAGAGAAGGTCTAGAGAATTATAGGGGTTGTAATTGAGTCCACCTGTTAAAGGAAGAAAATCATTGCATAGATCCCACCACATCTATCGACAAAATGAAAATAGAACTTGTTTTAAATACTTGATATCTGAAAATTACATGAAAGTTATCATGATCAACCAACTCCTTCAAGAAAGATCTATTTGTAAGCAGTGTTATCCGAGTCATAAATAGATATAAAATGAAAGAAAAGGAAAAAAGAAGGCAAGCTTAAAGAGTTTGGACAAATTGAGAGAAGGGTGACTTGACTTAGATGGTTTGGACATTTATGACGTAGGTCAAGTAATTTGGACATCTACGATGTAGGTCAAGTAGTTTGGACATTTATGACGGAAGCCAAGGAATGCCACAGAATGAAAGAGTATTTTGATGCATGTAAAAGGAAAGATAGGTAGATGTTGACTGAAAATCTCATGGGATGAAGTAGTAATGAAGGACTTGATATTTCTATATCATTTAGAGAGTGTGACCTTAAACAAAGCACAATGGAGGAAAAGGATGTGTATAGCGGACCCCAGCTAGTTTGGGATTAAGTCTTAGTTGAGTTGAGTGCAGATAGTTCATTGATCTTTTAATTTGAGCTTAAACAACCAGTTTGATTCTTTAGAACTTCATTGTAGATAACCTTAAATATAACTTTGAAAAATACAAGTGACATCGAGCAACTGACTCTAGTACCACCTACATTTAGTTAATCATCTACTAGCATGCTTTGACCTTGGAATTGTTTAAAGCCATGGAGGATGTTCTTTAATGCAAGGCAGAAGGATGACATGTTTGATATGATGCTGGAAATAAAAAAAATGATAACAATTATTTTGCACAATGAAAATATTAAAGAATAAGTTCAGCTTGTACATGAGAAGGTATTATTTCATATGCATCAATCCAAATAATGTCATGCGTTCTAAGTTCTAACAAACGAAATATTAGGAAGCAATGTTGGTTATTTTCACTTTTTTCTTTTTCGAGTGTAGACTATGGAAGGCAACATATTCTACCTCTCTTTCCACGCCCCCCCCCCCAAAAAAAAAAAAAATCTAACTTTTATTGAGAAGTAACACTTTTATTTAGAGGCTTACTACTTCTTCATTCACAATTGCCCTTCACATTTGTTCTAGCTTTATTCTGTTATTTATAATGATTCAGTTAGTTGTTTAAGGTCATCTCCTCTTTGTTTAGGCCGGCTCCTTGCATGTTCATGGTGTCGCGATACCTACCATTGATGGTATAAGGAATGTACTAAATCACATTGGAGCAAAAAAGAATGGGAAGCAAAAAAAAGTGCTGTGGCACAACCTCCGAGAAGAACCTGTAAGATCATTTTGATACTGAAAACTGATTTCATATGAAACAAAGAACATATATCTTTGGATTGAACAAATAATCTACTCGATTTTAGGAATGCTACCCAATCTTTATGTGTTCACACTTGTGGATATAACTATTTGCTTTTCTGAAAATTGTTGAATGCAGGTAGTTTACATCAACGGCTGTCCTTTTGTCCTACGAGATGTTGAAAGGCCCTTTTCCAATCTAGAGTATACGGTCTGTTGAGAGTAGATCTCATTTTAGCATCAACATAAGTTTCATCTTTTGCATTGACTTATTATTATTATACTCCATTCTACCTGTTTGACAAATTTTCTTGTGCAATGAATGTTCTGCTTGGTCCATCAGCAACTTTTGTAAGTAAATATAAGAGAATACATGCTTCTGGTGTTATACATCTGTTTTTTAGACTTATACTATTGGATATTTCTTACACATAGGTAGTGAAGTGCATTAATTATAGAAACTTGATATATTGACATACTTGTTCAAATAATATTAAACCATATGGTAGTTTTAAATTGTAATTCATTTTATAAATTGAGGATTACATCATGATATGAGAGCTAGGATTAATCCATATTTGTGGATAGTTGAATTCATAGTTTATGGGACTGACCTGAACCGTCCGGTTCGGGGCGTTCCGAACCGAACCGGCATCCAACTGGCCCGGTTCGCATGTGGAAATCGGGACCCGGAGAAAAAAATAAAAAAAAAATAAGGAACCGCCCGGTTTGGTATGGTATAGACTGGTATAGGCCGGTATAGTCCGGTTCAGTCTGGTTCGGCCTAGTTTTTTTTTTTGCTGTTGGATGGATTTTTTTTGAATTTTTTATTGTCGATATGGTATGGATCAGTACCATACCGTACCGATCAGCAACTGGTACGGTGTCTGGTACCGGTATGTAAAACCTTGATTGAATTACTTAATGTATTCTCTTTCTGAAATTTTGTGTTACAATCTGCTTCCAGCATTTAAATGGACAAGAAAGCAACACCATGTAAACCTTGATTCGTTTCATCTCTAAACTTTTTTATCTAGCTTCATTTTTTCAGTGTACCCATAGTGATCCATCCTTCCTTGAATCATATCAAGTAATAATAAAAAAATTAATAGAGATAAGGTAGAAAGATATAAATGCAATTTTGCAAAAATAGTATAAACTATAAAGTACAAAAGACCCTATACAGGGGTCTGGATCTCACAATGCTCCATAATGAGTTAATATAGCGAACTAATATACTACTAGAAGCTCACAATTGTCGGGATGAAGCATATTAATGCAAACAATAGGGGGTTATCCACCATGTCAAGTTAAATGTAAACTATATTGTGAGGGCTGTAAGCATAATTTGAAATTTAGCTTTCCTTGGGCATCAGTTAATATGATGTCAGGAAATACATGTCACTTTCTGTAACTATTCCTGGGCTTGTGACTCATCTAAAGTTGGGCCATGAAAAGGTCTTGGACTTGCTTGAGATCGTTGACAACATAGTGATTTGAGATAATCTTGTTAAACATTTTGTAATCCCCACTGTTGCATATCTCAAACACAATTTAAATCTTGGAAACAAATTTCATTATCAGAGTATGAAGTTCATACCAAGAGCCTTCAACCAGGCCCAGATGGGTTGGGTGGCTTCCGCTGGTCATGTCCAATAGAATGTGGCCTCTTGATCATGTTTTAAGGAATCACCTCTTCCCCAAAGGGATATTCTTAGGGATGATTGTTTGTGTGTTTACAATAGAATGCCAAAATTAGCCCACAGGATTAAATCTACAACATACATTAGAATGTCTATGGTGAAAGATGATAAAACATATACTTGGGAGTTGCAAACAAGTCCCTTTAAACTTATGTCCCATCAAGTACATCAAGAAATATAGGTCGCAAGCTAACAAGCAGTAAGAATTGCCTTGTAACTCCAAGAATCATTTCTTGTTAAAGCGTCCTAAACTTTTGTACTGGAGTATGGTGCTTTTGTCTAGCTACACCATTCTTTTGTTGACAACAGGGAAGCATGATCTGGCAAATAATACCAGAATATTTAAACGTGGTTAAAAAAATAGATGGCATATACTTTAGGACATTACTAGAGTTGAATTTTCATACTTTCAGATTGAGTTAATTAAGGGAGAAAAGGTCTCAAAAATAACTATCTTACAATAATTTCTCATGCAAAACTATGTTAGTCTAGAAACTCACTAACAAAATATTTCATGATATATACCCAAGTCTTTGGACTCGAAGAGTTCCTCACTTCCTTGTGTATTAGAAGGAAATAATGAAACATGAGCATTACTAATATTTTTCTAAGGGAAGATCTAGATCTATCATTCTTTTTGAATGGACAACCGTCAAGAATAACTAGGCTATTGAAGATGGAATTGATAAAGAAGCATCAACTTTCTAGACAATGGATTTTTTATTTGAGAATGCCGTGGTACTATAAGATCACCGAATGATTTCTTAAATAGTTTGCATCATGATAGTCAGAAAATATAACCTTTAAATTGCATGCTCTCCATCAGCCATCTACACCATTAAATGTTGTAAGAAAGAATTGGTAAAAGTTCTAAAGAGACTGGAAAGAGTTGTTAGTCTATTTACAGACTGGACTCTAAAGACTCCAGAATTGAGTGCATGTGAAGTGAAGCGGATAAAGTTCTACGAGGACTGGAATTAGTGAGTGTTGCTCGGAGCAACAAATGTATCTACAAAATTAAGTATATGGAATAGAATATGATGTTATGAGGAAAAAGTACAATACCATTTGTATATGATGCCTTAAAGTTAATAACCATCAGGATTGACCAACTGATTGATGGCATGAGGAGTTCAGTTAAAGATCAATGGGCTTCACAATGTCAAATATGAGATGAAGGTTTTCGGGCAGATGCATGATGACATGACAAGTGTTAGAAATGATCTAGCATCGAGCAAAGCTATTTTGTGAGCATATTCAACAACCCTAGGCATTCAATAATGCGTTTACACGAATGAAAGTCTGAGAATATTGCAACCAAGGATATATTCAAGTAAAACAATGAGCAGCAATCCTTCAGATCAAGAGATTGTAATTGAAGATGCATTAGACTGGGAGAAACCATTTGAGAAGAGTGAATGATTGAAAGGTGCAATGTTAAAGCAATTTCTAATTGATGAATATCCATTGGCAAACACTATTAACCAAGTTATCAAAAGCTTAAGGGAAATTCTTATTGCACCGTGCATGGTGCAGAACGAGCTGCACCGCGTGCGGTGATTGGTGCATGCGGGGAGTGCGGCGCCCGAAATTTTTTTTCTTCTAGCCTTGCGCGCACCGCGTGCAGTGCGCAAAGTGTTTCCCAAAGCTTAATGGTTATTGGTTGGAGGCACCACAACAACCAATTGGTGACGATATGAAAAATCCTACATGTGCCTCTGTCATCAGATCGTGAAGACTCAATTGTGGATCAAACTTCTTGGAGGAATCTATATGATCTTGAGAATGAGATTTTTGCAATATAAATGAATCAGACGTTGGCATCCTTTGGGTTCATGTCCATGTCTTAGGGCTGTAATTGAAAACAATTTGGATTTGGAGGTTTAGTTGTCAACAAAGTGAAGCAGTTGGAACTTCTAGCCATTTTATTGGGTGAAGAAATTGTTTACAATTTCTGATTTATGTATTTTATTTCTTTTGTTAGTTGATGGGTTCTAGATTGGAAAATACTTGGGAGATTTACTGTTCACATCATTGCAGCACAAACAGTACATGCTGCAGTAACAATTACTACGAGTAGTGGTTTTGCTGTTTATATGTATGTAGAATTCTAATTGCAGTCGGGTAGCAATATATTGTCTAATTATTGACCTGTATAAGAGGGTTATTTCTGGCTGTTGGGGTTGGTTCATGGAGTTGTTTTTGAAGTAGAGAAAAAGACCTGGTACAGCTGTTTTCTTCCCTCCCATATTCTCTCTATTCTTTCTTTCCTAGCTTTCTTTCAATTGATCACTTTTTTCTTTGCTGTCATGTCTTCAATCAGTGGGCTTATAAAGAATATGTTCTTTTCCTGTAACTACAATAGTTATAAGGTTTTTTTACCAAAATAATGCCTTTTTTAAAACAAATTATTAAAATAATGCCCTCTCCAAAATATTTACCAAAATACTGATAGGGCAACTTTCTGTGTTGACCTAGCAACATTAATGCCAGTTGGGGGGTTGCATGGGCAACAATAATGGGTCGCCCTATCATAAGGCAGCTCTATGGGATAGGCCGACTCTATGGGCCACCTTATGATAGGCCAACTTTGGAACTATATCCCTTATCAAGCTTAACAATGAGCTATGGACTACCATCTCTGAAAATAGTAGGAAAATGTAAAAATTGACACTGAATTCTTTCAACTGAGCAAATCATTTGAGAGATATACCTTTTTAATTTTGTCTTGGAGTTGTGGAATAAAAAGCTCATGCTACTTGCACTTTTTGGCTATTATCAATTAATAACTTTGAGGCAAAAAAAGGAATATGTCAGAATCCATCTAAATCGATTAGTAACTTGAAGAAAATTGATCTCCACAGGCATCAAAATCCATCTAAATTTGGCTGAAAAATCTATTTTTAATTAACATTACAGCATATCTCAGAGATGGTAGACAATCTCAAATTCCAACCATATAACCTGTATCAAGCTCAACAATGATTTTTTTGTGCTACCAACAAAAATTCTAGCATGTGCATCCAGGTTAAAAATACTTGTAACATTAATTTCAAAATAATGTAAATCAATAGTTGATCATTACAAAGTTTGTTAACAAAATGAAATATGTACAACTATTACAACTATCGAGAGGCGTATATACTAAGGTACTGGGGCTGCCTCCATGTTCGTATCTTGTAGACGCGTCACCTTTGGCCGTCGGAGTAATAGCTCAGGCACAGTATCGATCGGTGGGGAGGAAGGTGCTATCGTGCTCGGACTATCAACATGTGCCGGACATCTATCTCAGGAAACCCTTAGTCTACTCTTGCCTCTGGCCCTTCCATGCGTATGATCGACGTGCTGCTTATCGGGTCGGTGTAACATGGCTCCCGGCTCATCTTCTGTGACATAGATGCATCATCTATGGGGAGGTCAAAGTTCGAGAAGCTAGGATATGAGGTGTGTTGGGTATATGATGAGGTACTCGAATCATCCATCGATGGCGTAGTATGAAGTCGTCTATCCTTAGAGACGACTCGTATGGTGTCGACAAGGCCATCTATGACATCGGCAAGTGCTTGGCCCTTGCATCCAACAGTGATAGAATGGAAGTCGCTCTTTGTCCGGTGGTATAGTGACGTGATCCTCTAAAATTATCAATGTCAAAGGGAAAATATATATTATTCATAAGTATAACAAGAATGACATAACAAAATGAGACAAAAAGCAACGTACTTACCACAATCTATCATACTGTTCGAAGGACAGAACCTCCTCTCGAGCTGCTCACTCATTAATGGCGAGATGAATCACCTAGTGATGCTCCTATACCACTCTAAATATAGATCATCATTATTCATCATGAGGAGCATAGCTGGACTAGCCACAATCTATTCCTCCCCCTGCTCCCATGCATTGATATGCTCTCGGTGCTTTCGAACCCAATCATGATGATTCCGCCCTCGTCGATCTAGACTGTAGAGGCCGTCCCGAGTGTCGCATGGTGGGGGGATGCCCTGATGCAGTCCAAACTATCGCATTATGCACGCGAGATAATAGATCTCCACAATGGCGAAGCAAATGAGAGGTGCGTGTATCCTACATATATGCTGATCCGATTGACATACCTTAAGTAATGCGGCCAATATCTCTGGTGTGTAAGGCATCCACACTATCCGATTGTCATGCTCTTAGCCAAGCTGATCCTTATAGTATATGATGGTGTGCGGCACTAGGTTGCTAGCGCCAATCACTCAAGTCTTTTATCTGTCCAAAACAAAGTCAACATGTTATTCTGTTAAAATGTGTAGTTATTTGTCATAAGAAATCAATATTACTGATTACATGCCTGCATTCTAGTGGATCAGCCTAGTCGTGCTATATCCCACCAAATGGGCCTTCAATACTAGCATCATCCTCATTCAACAGGCCATATCCTACTGCATTATCTCCTAACGTTGGTTGGTGGCTCCTACTTTGGGGAGTACTTTATCTGGCTGTCCAACATGTAAATGCTCTTATATTCAAAGCTGTAGCAACACCAATGGCCCAGCTATCTCATATGCATCTGGCCTGGTGGCCTTGTAGAGCTTGCAATACAAGAAGGCTAAAGCAACAGTGTCTCAACTCAATTTCCCACATGCGTGGAGATCATGTAGTAGGGGTAAGTATAACAACTACATGTGGGAATTGGACTTATTGGTGAACAAATGGCCACCGATAAGGCATAGTATGAATGCTCGAGCATGCCTCTGCATAGTCTAATCATTTGCATTATCCAGTAAGTGATGGAACATGTAGTGAAGCTAGTGAAAGTTCAGTGAAGTCCTCGATAATATTGTCTTTGGCAGTCTGATCCCAAACAACTCTTCGCAGAGGTCCAATCAGATGATTTGCATGGTACCAGTGATTGCAGGCCCACACACCCGTAATCCAAAGAGAACAGCAACATCCTGCAACATGATCGTCGTCTCCCCAATGTGGAGGTGGAGAGTGTGAGTCTCCTGACGTCATCGCTCTACCATGGCTGTGATGAGGGTCCCATCAAGCTATATGTCGCATACTCTAAATACTCCATAAAAACCAGCGACATGAAGATACTCCACGATCCTCTTATATGGTCGCCAAGCACGTATTGTGGTCAACACTGTGTCTGCAGTGTAAGGGCCCCATGTCCTCACTAGAATATATACGATCACTATAGTGTTGGGTCTGGAGATACAACATGGTAGGGTCTGTCGACCTCGGGTGCACGTCGGAGTCTAAATCAGTCATGTTGTATCTGCTATTGTTATAACAAAATGAAAACACAAGTGAATGACCAAGAAATATCAAAGATGGTAAATTTAAAATAAATGCCAACAATAACAATAGGGTAATTTCACAAAATTTTTCAAGTGTTTACAGTACATGATTATATAACTGTTGGGGATAAACCTCGCTCCTGCCGAAGTTCAGTCTGATGCTTAGCCTAATGTGACTAGTAATCATGGAAAGCTTCAATTGGGAATTCTTCCTCCAGCAGTCGAACCCCTCTTAGACTTCTCCTTCAGTCGGATTTCTGCAGGAGCCGAACTCCTTCCGGACGTCTCCTTCAGTCGGATTCCTCCAGGAGCCGAACTCCTTTCGGACCTCTCCTTCAGACAGATTCCTCCAGGAGCCGAACTTTTTTCGAATTTCTCCTTCAGTTGGATTCTTTCAAGAGCCGAACTCCTTCCGGATCTCTCCTTCAGTCAGATTTTTAAAGGAGCCGAACTCCTTCCGGACCCTCCTTCAATCGAATTCTTTCAGGAGCCAAACTCCTTCCGGACCTCTCCTTCAGACGGATTCCTCCAAAAGCCAAACTTCTTCCGAACTTCTCCTTCAATCGGATTCCTCCAAGAGCTAAACTCCTTTCGGACCTCTCATTCCGACGGATTCCTTCGGGAGCCGAACTTCTTCCGAACCTTTCCTTTAGTCGGATTTCTCCAGGAGCCGAACTCCTTTCGGATCCTCTTTCAGTCGGATTCCTCTAGGAGCCGAACTCCTTCCGGACCACTTCTTCAATCGGATTTTTACAGGAGCCAAACTTCTTCCGGACCCTCCTTCAGTCGGATTCCTTTAGGAGCCGAACTCCTTTCGGACTTCTTCTTCAGTCAAACTTCATCTGGATTCCTCCAACGGATTATTTTTAGATTTTAAATAGTATTTCTCCCAGATAATTTTCTTTAGCCGTATTTTCTTTAGGAGTCCGAACTCCTCTAGAGAATTGATATATGTCAAAGTTCTTCACCAATCAATGCCTGCTTCCTCGAACTTTGACTATTAAATCTCAACAAACAAGCGATCCTACTATCGGACGGTTACGATTGTCATTTATCAGGACGGTTGCGACCGTCATTTATTAGTCTGCTACAGGCGACTCCACTATCGGACGGTTACGACAGACTTCATCTATAAAAAGAGATCCTCCAGATACGTTTTCTCTAAGCTTTCTTCTTCTTTCCAAAATTTTGCTAAATTCGTGCCTGAGCACTTCATTTCTATTGGTCAGAAGAGCTGACTTGATCGTCGGAGGATCCTGCCGGAGCCACTACCACCAACTCCAAACGAAACTTTGTTTTGCAGGTCACCGGCGGCGACCTCTTTTTTCTCAACTCCAGCTCGATCCAGCGTCAACCAGATTCTGCACCAACAATAACCAAAATAGTTTAAAAAGAATACTAGCGATATATAAAAACAGTCTGCATTTCATAAGAACACAAGTGATACACAAAATAGATAAATCAGCACCATTGGGGGCATCTGCGCCGGTTGTGCCCCATCTCCTTGCATAGTCTATATCATATGACATTTTGGCTCTCCATTGCATCCATATCATTTTGGATCGTCCTCGATTGTAGACGCCCCTTTTTATGTCATCTTGTGGATGGGTGTGGTACGAGTCTAGGTGCAGTCCACTTAGGCCAATAATAAGGACTTTCTAGAGGGTAGAAGGTAGGTGCATAGGACTGCTCATAATGCCCAATAGTATAACAATCGTCCACAAATTGCTTCCAGTCCAAGTTCTCACGGGCACATACAACGGACAAATGAGAGCACGGGTAGTGTAGTAAGTGTCACTTTGGACATGTGCATGTGTGCACCCCTAAGTTGACTGTCTGTGTATAATCAGGTTTGTTGGGGCTGTAATATTTGCGTCTTAATCGCAGCTCATACAAACCCTATTAGTAATTTGACTTAACCACACCATGCTCCCTAGACTTCAGTTGGCGTCCATTTAACTTATGTATAATTTTATTGATGAACATCCTGCTAGCCTCCCTCCATACTGCTATTGCACGTCTAACGCTGAACCATTTTGACAAGCGTTCAAAGGAAAGATGGACGATGCAGTAACTAGTAATGAGCGATCTCCTTTCAACACCTTATTAAAACTCTCAGACAAATTCGTATTCGTTATCTCGTACCGACGTCCACCTGTGTCATGCACCAGTGACCATTTACTTAGATCGTCAAGTGGATATCTTTTAAGATATTGGAAGCAATTAGGCCACATTTTCTCAATGTGTTGTATGGTTCGATCGAACTTCCAGGGTTGGTTTTGTTTTGCAGTTAGATGGAAATAAGCCACAAATGTTGCGTCAAGGAATCGATCATCAGGTTTGCTTCAATATATTTAAGGCATAATCTATGATACCCATACAGTGTTGTCCATCCAATAGATTCATCTGAAACAACAGCTAATAATTTTTTATAACTGTCTGAGACTATGCTGATCTCCATACGGTCACGTGCCACGTAACGGTGCAAATGCCATAAAAACCACGACTAACTACTGTCTCTCGCCTTAACAAATGGCAAACGTCAAAGGATAGATACTCCCATTTCTATCCCTCCTCACGGCTATCATGAGAGTACCCTTATATCGGCCGTATAGTTGCATTGCGTTGATACTAATATGTGGACGGTAAAAGTGGAATCCCTAAAGGCATGGATCGAATGCCCAAAAAACTTGGTGGAACACCTCAGCGTTCAGCTCTATCGTAGGAATTTTTGCAAAATCTACTGCAGTCCCCTCATTGGCATAACAAACTATAGCTAGCCAAGGATCCAATGTATTGTAGGACTCCATCCAATTTCCAAACAGCTCGCTGATAATTTGTTGTTTAGCCATCCATGTCTTCCTGTAGGATGCCTCGCACTATCATGTATCACATATGTAAGTCTAGCAAGTTGATATGGACATGGATATCTCTGCTCGAACTGATCCTCTAATGATATCGGATGATCTTGCATCACATTTGTATTCAAGTACATGTGTTGCCCTTTATATACCATAATCTTCCATCATTGCATCTTGATTTGACAATATGCATGGAGATACCAATTGCAACTATCGGATTGTTTACACACGACGGGCCATTTAACCCTATCTGACTCAACGACTTTGAAAGGATGGTGGATGTGAATGGTGTATTGTTTTATGATGCGTTGGACCTGTTCTTTCAACCCAAATACCATTTTCTTTCTTAACTCTTCATTCCCATCAAAGAATGGATGTTCCGGCAATGCCCCATGGGATGCGGTCTCATCATCATCGGATGCATCAATCAGCCCAAATTCAGGAATAAGGGGTGCCTTGTATGGTGGGACATCCTCTTCCGCACTAGACTCCCCACCAAGGTTTTACATATCAATACCGGACACCGTACCGATTGCTGATCGATACGGTACCATTCCAGTCCGTACCATACCGTATCGATAATAAAAAATTCAAAAAAATCTTATCCAATGACTAAAAAAAAGAAAATTGGGCCGAATCGAACTATACCATACTGAACCGTACCCGAACCGTTAGAATCGAAAAATCGGCCAGAATTGTCCCAATTTCTTGCCGATCCAGCTCGGTTCGTTCTGTACCGATCGGTTCGGTTAGGTACAGTAAACCATGCTCCCCACTAGCACTACCAGCAGACTCCGCATCATCATCCTCATCTTCGTTATCGGTAAGATTAGAATCATAACTAACAGCAGCTTCATTTTCGAATAAAATTGTATCAACCGTTGTGGTTCCCAGTCCTCCAACTCGGGCATGACATGTATGTGGCTGATTATCGTTAGATTCATGCTCCACATGCTCCATGGCAGCTGCCACATAACTAGGATCGAGCCTTGCATCATCAAATGCGGCGTTGCTTTTATATTGATACGCAACCTCTGCCTCTACCATGTAGTGAGTACTATCAGTTATGGATCTACTGGTCCAACCGTATATATAGAGGTGTCTCCATATTCATACCCAGCTTCATCATTCATTGGAGTTGCATCCAGTAGAGATCCCCCCATGCCTGACTGCACAAGCGGGGCAGATACAGGTTGAGATACTCACATGCTGTTCACCACCACTCGAAACTCTTACCACTGTCGGTTTGATAAAATGTCAACTATCAAACCCCCCCCCCGTGATGGGATGCTCAAGACGGTGTACGTGATCCAATCATTTTCAATAAGTACAGTCAAATACTGTCCAACAGCATGAATCGGAAATCTACGTATTAAAGAAACTCCACATTGATTGGGGTTCCATCCAGTGATAATATAGTAGACCCGCACAAGTTTTTGGTATGTTGCATTACGATCCATCATATTGTTGGGGATAAACCCTGCTCTCGCTGAAGTCCAATATGATGCTTAGCCTAATGCAACCGGTAATCACGGAAGAGTTTCGATTGAAAATTCTTCTCCAGCGGTCGAACCTCCCCGAACTCACTCCAGTGGCTGAACCCCAGTCGAACCTCTTTAAGCACCCGGACTCCCTCCAGCGGTCGAACTCCTACCAAACTCCTTCAGTTGGATTTCTCCTGGAGCCGAATTCCTTCCGGATTACTCCAGCAGTTGGATTTTTCCAGGAGCCGAACTTCTACTGGATTACTCCAGCAGTCGGATTTCTAAAGGAGCCGAACTCCTTCCAAATTATTCCAGCAGTCGGATTTTTTCAGGAGCCGAACTCCTCCAGCAGTCGGATTTCTCCAGGAGCTGAACTCCTTTCGGATTACTCCAGCAGTCGGATTTCTGCAGGAGCCGAACTTCTTCTGAACTCTTCCAGCAGTCGGATTTCTTCAGGAGCTGAACTTCTTTCGGATTACTCCAGCAGTCGGATTTCTCTAGCAGTCGAACTCCTCCAGCAATTGGATTTCTCCAGGAGCCCGAACTCCTTCCGAACTCCTCCAGCAGTCGGATTTTCTTCAGGAACCGAATTCGCAGTTGGATTTTTTTAGGAGCCGAACTTCTTCCTTATTACTCCAGCAGTCGAATTTCTCCAGGAGCTGAATTCCTTCCGGATTACTCCAGCAGTCGAATTTCTTCAGGAGCTGAACTCCTTCCGGATTACTCCAGCGGTCGAATTTCTCCAGGAATCGAATTCCTCCAGCAGTCGGATTTCTTCAGGAGCCGAATTCCTTCCGAAGTCCTCAAGCAGTCGAATTTCTCCAGGAGCCGAACTCCTTTCAGACTTTTTCTTTCGACGGATTCGTACAGGTGATCCCACTACTGAACGGTTATAATTGTCATTTATCAGGACAGTTACGATTGTCATTGATCAGGATGATTACAACTATCATTTATCAGGATGGTTACGACTGTCATTTATCAATCTGCTACAGGCAATCCCACTACCGGACAGTTACAACAAACTCCGTCTATAAAAAGGAATCCTTCAGATACGTTTTCTCTAAGCTCTCTTTTTCTTTTCAAAACTCTGTCAAACTCTTCCTTGAGCACTCCATTTCTGTTGGTTAGAAGAGTTGACTTGATCGTCGGAGGGTCTTGCCTGAGCCACCACCATCAACTCCGGATGGGACTTTATTTTGCAGGTCATCGGCGGCGATCTCGTCTTCCTCGACTCTAGCTCGATCCGATGTCAACCAAATTCTGCACCAACAGAATTGACGCTAAAGGGCCCTCTATTCCTGAGGTTTTCTTGATCTTAAAGGAGTGCTCACCTCTGTTCCTGAGGTTTTCAGAAAAAATGCCTCCCAAGAAAACTTCGACTCGGTGATCAACGGCCTCTGCAGCCAGATTCCGTCTAGATACATTCGTTCCCACTCTAACTCCAGTAACTCAAGCTCTATCTGCAGCCATGGTAGATGCGGAGCAGTTCAACTTACTGGTCCAACAAGTCCGCGGTCTCACGGAGGCGGTGCAGGCCATACATTGGTAGGTTCCGACGCAAATTCGATTGGAGCAGGCTTTTTCGGAGTCCCATGATCCGGTCGGAGAACAGTCGATTCGGGTTAGCCGATCGATGACCTTCGAAAAGGAAAAACAGAGGGTGGAAAGCCATTGCTCGAATCATGATTCGACCTCGGGGTCAGTTTTTCCCCCATCCCATCAGAAAACTCTGGAGATTAATGATCGTGAAGATCTCCTCAATCAAAGGCTTCAGAAAATGAGCCGACGGATCGAAGAGCTCCATCATACTTCCTCCACACACAACAATAATATTTGCACGGACCCTCCTTTTTCTCAGAGGATTATGCAAGAGCTCGTTTCGCCGAACTTTAAACTTTCCCAATTTAAAAGCTACGATAGAACCTCTGATCCAGTCGATCACCTTGAGACTTTTCGGACTATGATGCTGCTCCATGACGCACCAGACGCCATCTTATGTCGAGCTTTTCTGTCCACTTTAAAGGGAGCAGCAAAAAACTGGTACTCAGTATTGAAATCATGTACGGTCTTCTCATTTGACCAGATGAGCCATCAGTTTGTGGCTTACTTCGTCAGCAGCCGACGTCCGCGTTGAGGTTCGGATTCTCTGATGCATATCAAGCAGGAGGGAGAATCTATCCGGACTTATGTCATCCGATTTAATGCTGCTGCATTGGAGGTCCGAAATCTGGATCAGTTTGTTGCAATGGCCGCACTCAAGGGTGACCTTTAGAAAAATGATTTATTGTTTTCTTTGAAGAAGTACCTTAGGGATTTTGCCGATCTGCTAGTTCGAGCTGAAGGATATGCCCGAGCAGAGAAAACCTTCAAATTGAAGGATGAGGAAGCCGCAGGAGAGCGATAGGCGGGCGAATTTAATAAACCCGCAGTTGATAGTGGGCCAAATGAAGTTCGGCTGCGCCCACGAACTCCCCCCGAGCGCAAGCGAGCTCGAACTCCTCGAGCTCGTCGTCAAAGAAACCCCGATAGAAGAGCACGACGAAGTTCTCCTTCCAGAAGGTTTCACAACTACGCTCTCCTTAATGCTCCAAAAATGCAAGTATTGATGGAGATCAAGGAGCAATTGTCGAAGCCAGAAAGGATGCGTTCCGATAAGCACAATCCTAATAAATACTGTCTCTACCATCGTGACCATGGCTATGATACTGAAGAATGCATTCAGCTCCAAGATGAGATTGAGGAGCTCATCAGGAGGTCGGCTGGATCGATTCCTCAGACATTGGCCTGAAGTAAGAGAAGATCGGCCGAGGGCACTACCGCAGCCTGAACCACTAAGAAGGAAGGAACAACAAGATCAGCCATCTCTCGGCATCATCAACACTATCTCTGGGGGACTTCGGCGAGAAGAGGCCAGTGGATCTGGAGGATTGGTGGTGAAAAGGTGGAGGGCTGAAGAACCCATAACTTTCATCGAGGAAGATGCACGGGGATTACAATTCCCGCACAATGATGCGATTGTACTCTCTTTAAATATAGCAGACTATGATGTACATCGCATCCTAGTTGATAATGGAAGTTCGGCTGATGTCTTATTTTATGATGCTTTCTCCAAAATGTCAAAATCTAATAGTCATCTTGGACCAATAAACTTTCTCCTAGTAGGCTTCGCTGGCGCTGCAGTACCAGTTGAAGGTGTAATGACTCTAGCTGTGACTGTCGGACAATATCCAAAATAATCCAGAGCGCAGGTGGATTTCTTGGTAGTAAAGGTTCCCTCCACTTACAACGTAATTCTCGGCCGACCTGGTTTAAATGCACTTTGGGCAGTGGTGTCCACTTACTATTTGAAGATGAAGTTCTCGACAAGTTACGGGATTGGAGAGGTCAGGGAAGATCAAGCTCTGGCAAGGCACTGCTACTCAATTGCCCTGCGAAAGGAAGCACAGTCCGACCCTTGTCCTGTTGACGGGCTAGATGTCTGCGATGACTTTACCGAAGAACGGGATGAGCCCTTAGAAGATCTTGTGACCATCTCCCTGAATGACGGAAACGCGGAGCATACGGTGCAAATTGGCTCCAATCTGAAAGATGAAGTTCGGGAGTAGCTCATCACCTTCTTACGGAGGAATGCCGACGTCTTCGCCTGGATTTCGACAGATATGCCTGGGATCAACGCTGAGGTTATGGAACATTGGCTGGCCATTGATCCTAAATATCGACCAATGAAAGAAAGAGTTCGAGGCCATGCATCAGAAAGGCAGAAGGTAATAGCAGAAGAAGTCGACAAGCTTCTCAACGTCGGATTTATCCGAAAAGTCAGCTATCCGACTTGAGTTTCTAATGTGGTTCTGGTCAAGAAAGCCAACGGCAAGTGGAGGATGTGCATTGACTTTAAGAAGCTAAACAAGGCCTGCCCAAAAGATAGCTATCCTTTGCCCAGAATCGATCAACTGATGGATGCGACTTCAGGCAACGAGCTCCTCACCTTTATGGACGCCTTCTTTGGCTACAATTAAATTTGGATGGCACCGGAAGACGAGGAGAAAACTGCTTTTATTACTAATTGTGGTCTTTACTGCTACAGGGTCATGCCATTCGGACTTAAAAATGTAGGCGTGACTTATCAGCGCTTGGTCAATAAAATTTTCAAGAAGCAGATCGGTCGCAATATGGAGGTTTACGTCGACGACATGCTGGTCAAAAGCCGAAAGACTGTCAATCATATCGCCGACCTTGAAGAGGCTTTCGATGCGCTCAAGAAATATAAGATAAAGCTGAACCCAACCAAGTGCGCCTTTGGGGTAGCCTCAGGAAAATTTTTAGGATTCATGGTCTTAAGACGAGGGATTGAGGCTAACTCGGAGAAAATTCGAGCTATCCGGGAGATGACCACTCCGAAGTCTATTAAGGAAGTTCAATGCTTGATCGAGAAGGTGGCGTCTTTGAATCGTTTTGTCTCTAGATCGGTCGAACGCTGCATGCCCTTTTTCCAAATTCTCAAGAAGCCGAAAGATTTTCGCTGGACTCAAGAATGCCAAAAGACGTTCGACGAGCTCAAGAACTACCTCAGTTCGCCCCTACTAGCCAAACCCGAGTCCGGAGAGGAGCTGTTTCTCTACCTCGCGGTCTCCCTTGCGGTGCTGGCGGCAGTTCTGGTTAAAGAAGAGGCGAAAGTACAGCGACTAGTCTACTATATAAGTCGAATCTTAAGAGATGCCGAGACTAGATATACAAAGTTGGAAAAATTGACTTATGCTCTTCTGATTGCAGCAAGAAGACTTCGACCTTACTTTCAGGGACATGCTATAACGCTTCTTACTGATCAACCGATCAGAGCAATCTTTCATCAAACGGATGCTTCCGGAAGAATTGCAAAATGGGTCATTGAATTAACAGAGTTCGACATCAACTACTGACCTCGGCCAGCAATCAAGGCTCAAGCACTGGCCGACTTTATAGTTGAATGTACCATTCCACTATAAACAACGCTCCCACGATCTTGAAATTCAAAAAATCTGAGACTATCAGTAATTTTCCTTCAATAAAACTTCTCTATTTTAATATTATGGTTTTCTGGTGCAAAAATTATATGATGACAGGGAAGAAGCAATAATTAGTGGCCATGTTAAGAACATGAGGAGAACCTCGTCCTAACATGAGCAAGTCGAAGGTCTCGTTTATTTTAAATGAGATGGGAGGAGAGGCCCTAACAACGGTTCTTATATGCCCCCACAGTCCGTTAGAAAAAGGAGGAGAACCTCGTCCTAACGTGAGCAAAGTCGAAGGTCTCGTTCATTTTAGATGAGATGGGGGAGAGGCCCTTACAACGACCCTTATGTGTCCCTACAGTCCGTTAGGAACAGGAGGAGAATCTCGTCCTAACATGAGCAAAGTCGAAGGCCTCATTCATTTTAGAGGATGGGGGAGAGGCCCTTACAATGGCCCTTATGTGCCTCCACAGCCCATTAGAAATAGGAGGAAAATCTCATCCTAACGTGAGCAAAGTCAAAGACCTCGTTCATTTTAGACGAGATGGGGGAGAGGCTCTTACAATGGTCCTTATGTGCCCCCACAGTCCATTAGGAACAGAGGAGAACCTCGTCCTAACGTGAGCAAAGTCGAAGGCTTTGTTCATTTTAGACGAGATGGGAGAAGTCCTGACAACGGCCCTTATGTGCCCCACAGCCCGTTAGGAATAGGAGGAAAACCTTGTCCTAACATGAGCAAAGCCGAAAGCCTCGTTCATTTTAGATGGGATGAGAGGAAAGGCCCCGACAACGGCCTCAGTGTGCCCAACAACAACAGGAGATAAGATCTCTTTTAACCTCAGCTGGAGACAAGATCTCTCCTGAGCTTTCCTTCAACGATAACCTCAGCTGGAGGAAAGATTTCTTCCGAGCCTTAACTTCAACTTCAACCTCGGCTGGAGATAAGATCTCCACAAACTTTAACTTTGACGTCAACCTCGGCTGGAGATAGGGTCTTCCCCGAGCTTCAATCCCAACGGGTGCAGAGCCTGGAAAGGGACTTCGGCGGTCGTCTTTTTGGTACTTTCTTCCTTCGAGTTTCGAACTCGGAAGTGGGGGGACTATTATTGGGAATAAACTCCGCTCCCGCCGAAGTCCAATCTGATGCTTAGCCTAATGCAACCGGTAATCACGGAAGAGTTTCGATCGAAAATTCTCCTCCAACGGTCGAACCTATTTCGGACTCAATCCAGTGGCCGAACCCCAGTCGAACCTCTTTAAGCACCCGGACTCCCTCCAGCGGTCGAACTCCTACCAAACTCCTTTAGTCGGATTTCTCCTGGAGCTGAACTCTTTCCGGATTACTCCAGCAGTCGGATTTCTTCAGGAGTCGAACTCCTTTCGAACTCCTCCAGCAGTCGGATTTCTTCAGGAGCTGAACTCCTTCCGAACTCCTTCAACAGTCGGATTTCTTCAGGAGTCGAACTCCTTCTGAACTCCTCCAGCAGTCGGATTTTTTTAGGAGTCGAACTCCTTTCGAATTACTCAAGCAGTCGGATTTCTCCAAGAGCCGAACTCCTTCCGAACTCCTCCAGCAGTCGGATTTCTCTAGGAGCCGAACTCCTCCAGTAGTCGGATTTCTTCAAGAGCCGAACTCCTTCCGAACTTCTCCAGCAGTCAGATTTCTTCAGGAGCCGAACTCCTCCAGCAGTCGGATTTTTTCAGGAGCCGAACTCCTCCAGCAGTTAGATTTTTTTTAGGAGTTAAACTTCTTTCGGATTACTCTAGCAGTCGGATTTCTTCAGGAGTCGAACTCCTCCAGCAGTCGGATTTCTCCAGGAGCCGAACCTTCGGATTACTCCAGCAGTTGGATTTCTTCAGGAGTCGAACTCCTCCAGCAGTTGGATTTCTTCAGGAGCCGAACTCCTCCAATAGTCAGATTTTTTTAGGAGCCGAACTTCTTTCGGATTACTCCAACAGTCGGATTTCTTTAGGAGCCGAATTCCTTCCAAACTTCTCCAGTAGTCGGATTTCTTCAAGAGCCGAACTCCTTCCGAATTACTCCAGCAGTCGGATTTCTTCAGGAGCCGAACTCCTTCTGAACTCCTTCAGCAGTCGAATTTCTCCAGGAGCCGAACTCCCTCCGGACTCCTCCAGCAGTTGGATTTCTTCAGGAGCCGAACTTCTTTCGGATTACTCTAACAGTCGGATTTCTCCAAGAGCCGAACTTCTTCCGAACTCCTCCAGTAGTCGGATTTCTCCAAGAGTCGAACTCCTTCCGGATTACTCTAGCAGTCGGATTTCTCTAGGAATCGAACTCACAGTCGGATTTTTTCAGGAGCCGAACTCCTTCTGGATTACTCCAGCAGTCGGATTTCTTCAGGAGCTGAACTCCTTTCGGATTACTCCAGCAGTCGGATTTCTTCAGGAGCCGAATTCCTGCAGCAGTCGGATTTCTTCAGAAGCCGAACTCTTTCAGACTTCTCCTTCAGTCGGATTTCTACAGGAGCCAAACTCTTTCCGAACTTTTTCTTCAGACGGATTCCTACAGGCGATCTCACTACTGAACGGTTACGATTGTCATTTATCAGGACAGTTACGATTGTCATTTATTAGGACGATTACGACTGGCATTTATCAGGATGGTTACGACTGTCATTTATCAGGATGGTTACGACTGTCATTTATCAGTCTGCTACAAGCAACCCCACTATCGGATCGTTACAACAAGCTTTATCTATAAAAAGGGACCCTCTAGATACGTTTTGTCTAATCTCTCTTCTCCTTTCTAAAATTCTGCCGAACTCTTTCCTAAGCACTCCATTTCTGTTGGTCAGAAGAGCTGACTTGATCGTTGGAGGGTCTTGCCAGAGCCACCACCACCGACTCCAGATAGAACTTTGTTTTGCAGGTCATCGGCAGCGACCTCGTCTTTCTCGACTCTAGCTCGATTCGGCGTCAACCAAATTCTATACCAACAATGGACATCCGGATCCTTCCACCATTATAATATGTATCATTAGCATTACGACTAATCCTCCCATCCTAATGGAAGATAACATTGGCAAGTCTTGGATCCATTTTTAAAAAAATGATGTGAGAAGTAACTACGTAAATATATAAAATTGTAAAAGTCTAGATGGAAGATAACAGCGACAAGTCTTGGACTTGTGTGGGTCTAGAAGAAACTTTCCTAAGAAACTTTATAACTTTACAACTTTTCTAATAACATGTGAAATAAGAGTCTACATGAAATAATTTAGGTACTCAAAAAGATTAGAAACATTAATTGTCCTTGGCTATTCAGTCATGTACATTCATATACATAGATAGGAGACATTTTATAAGTGTGCATTAAGGTCTATGGATTTGAGCCACCATGATCCTAGAGTTGCTAAAACACAACATGGCCATGTACATTGAAAATGAACATCATTTATCATGAACAAAAACAGTCCAAATTGCCCAAACACCTAAAATCAAATGTTAAAGGTTTACAACCTGTACACTTAGTGATTAGAAATGGATAGTTGTCAATAATAGAATAAAAAAGTTAAGCTATTTGCGATTCAGAAATGCATGAGATAAGTAAGTCTTGGGGGCTTAAGGTCTTATGGTTGGATCTTAACAGAGGACGCTCGAGGCAGTCAGCAATAGTGAACCCCACAAGCTCATCCCTTGGCAGCCAGAGCATGGCCACATCCAGCCGTGGCAATCAGCTCAGAGAAAAAAAAAAGGAAAAACAGGACATCTTGTTTGCAACCAATTCCGATGACTTGCCGGTGGTAATCGGGCCATGACGATGGCTGTGGGACCATGAGACAGGCATGGAAGACAGGTTAGGGGTGGTTTACCTTGCTCCGGTGGATCATCGGTGAATCACCGAGCACAATCTATAGAAAAGCAAAAGGGTTCCGAGGGGTTTCGCTGGCTATAGATTGGAGGATGAGAGGCAATGCTTAGAGGGAAGGGGAGGGCCCTTTATAGGTTGAAGCGAGCCTTTGACCTCTCACAGGAGTTTGACTACTGTTGGGAGTCGGACGAAGAAGAAGCCTTTGTTCTTTTCGTTTTTTTCTTTTATTCCCCTATAAGGCATGGGCTGCAGCCAAGTTCGGGTTCGGGTTAAATGGTCTCAAAGAGTCGCCCTATGGTAGGGCAACCCATATAGTTGTCTTACCATAGGGTGACTAAGTGTTGGTTGCGCATCCTCCAAGCTAGCATTAATACTACTGAGTCAGCATAAAAAGTAGCCCTATGATAGGGCGACTTTGTTTTGGGCAGTATCTTGGTAAATAGTTTTGAAAGGGCATCATTTTGGTAATTTGTTTAAAAAAGACATTATGTTGGTAAAAAGCCATATTTATAACCCTAAATATTTGCAGAGAAAAGCAGATCCGTACTGGACTAAGTATTAAATTTTCTTTTTGGAACCTAATTTATTTGTTCTTTTCAGCAGTATGCAGGCAATCAAGGGACTGCATACATTATATGCAGTGTGCAGGCTACATATGTAGATGCATATGTGGTTAGTTTTTTGTAACTATTCAAAATAAATAGAATATATTAAATATAACTAAAGCAATAATAACTGTAATATGTTGTCGCAACAATAATACCAATAACAACTTAACAGGGTTACTACTTAATGCCTCATAACAATAGTTATAATATTATTAACATATTAACATTCCTAATACCTGCATGCAACCCGCGTAAAACCTATGGTTGACCTAACTATCAGCTTGAATTTGCTCCATTTTCATGGGCCTGCATAAGAGTGGCTGCATATGTGGCCCCAAATTATTAAGTGAGTCATATATGTTGCTGCACAATGTTAAGTGGACTGCCTTTTGATTCATAAGTGGTATGATCATGTAAAGTAACAACATAGAGGTGCCTTACGGTTGGGGGACTGCATTTGCATGTGTGGCTGCATTTGGTCATTTGCACCACAGTTTAAAACAATGGTTCTTTTGATCTCTTGATAACCCATAAATGCTTGGAATGTAGTTTCTGATCTTAGGAGTAGCTCGTTCTTGATTTTCTTCCATTTCTCCCCTCAACATCTGAAATCTGTGCACCTTTTTATGAAGTTGTTCACATTTGTCCTTGAGACCCTGTTTTAGATTGCAGACACCCTAGAAGCTTTTCTCTTAGGTCTTTGAAACCCCAAATAATTCACTTTGAGGCCCATCATGAATCATAGGCAGGGTGCTTCAAATGGTCCTGCATCAATAACCATGTGACATAGGATCATTCTTCTGACTCCTGGTCATGTAACTAATGTGTGCCAAAGCTCTAAAAAAATCCCAACAGTTCACATTTTGCTGATGTTTAGAATTTTTAATATAAAGTAATTGTAGCATTAGTATAGCAGGTATCACAACAAGGTTTACAGTATTATAGCTGTAACTAATCAGGTTTTTAGTGTCTTTAAGGATTTCTTTTTCGTGTATTTTAGTTGATGGTGAAGATTTAGTTTCACTCAAGTGTCAAAATTTAGTTGTTAGGATTTGGAATCTGTACAAGTTATAATCATGTCTAATGAGGGTGGTTTTTGGACTTGATTTGATTGAAAAAAGAAGGAAGATTGGTTTTGTCTTCCTTCCTCCTCTCTTATTCTTTCTTCTTAGTCCTTCTTTCCTTTAGTTCCTCTCTCTTCACTCTATTTCTACCTTCTTTCTCCTATTATTCTGTCTTCTTACTTTTAAGTTTCTGTGGTTAATAACTGAGTCTAGATCTGATAACTTCTGGATCTATTATTGATTTAGTTGGTGCTTTTTTGTTCTCTTAAGATAAATAGAAGCCTTGCCATCCATTGTTACCCCTAGAAATCCAATTTCTCCCCATCTCAACCCTTTATTTTCACCTGAACGGCTGAAAATCTGTTCATAATTTCAGAACTTTGTTCATATAACACAAATTTCATATTATAGTTCCTGCAGGAGTTAGGAATCATTTCGCAAACCTTTTTCCTTTTTACTAAACCCTAAGTTTCTTCTTAAAAGCTAAGTCCTTCACATTGCACACAAGGATTGAACTGACCCTAATCGGGCTATTTGGCCCATAATGAACCGAACCAACACCAAGTCAGGATGGTTCAGCAACGCGCATCAGTTCAGCCCCTTCTCTCTGCTTTCCTTTATGTGAGAGTTTTGAGTTCCAAATCTTCTTTTCGTCCTCTCCTGCTTCAAGAGTGGTTGGTCTTGCAATCTAAGTGGCCCCCTCCGATATCAAATACATTAAACTCCCGGTCTCTCCTCCTCCTCTGATCAGTCTCCTCCTCTCAAGCGAGCAGCCTTGTGCTCAATCCCAATCTTAGAAGCTCTCGAGCTGGAGACTTGGAATGATTTGAGGTGCAATCCAGCTCTCTTGCTTGTAATCCAGGGATTTCCTTGCTGAATCCCGCCTCCTATGGCTAGGATTGGAGGTTTGGATGGGTCTAGTTGTGCGGAATGATCTGACATGCACTCTGTGATACATATGTGATATAAAACCACTGATAAAAATGAAGAACAAAATAAAATAAAATAAAATAAAAAATTGAAAAGGGAACAAAGTTGTAAAGCCTGGAATTTCAGAATTTCAATTGATCGATTATTCAAGTCTATTTTTCTTCACATAGATGGAGCCTTTAAATAGAAAAACAAAAGCAACCAAACAGGACTCTAACAGTTGACTTAAAATCTAATAGAATTCTTCTTACTAAGTTCTAACAAAATTAAAAGATTTAATAAAATAAAGTAACCTAAATAAACCCATAAAAATTAAACCCATAAAAATAAATTAGGGTTAGGATTTAGCGACGCTTCCTTCTGGAATACGTGCGCAATCCTTGATTTCTATCATTCCCTCTTGGTCAGAAAGAACTCGACTCTGGCGAGTAATTGATGTAAGCTTCTAAAATCTCTGGATTAATGCATCGTAGATCTTCTTCAAGGATCCAAGTAGTGTCTGAGTCTAGACGGTCGTGCCATTTAATTAAGAATTGACGAAATCCTTCATCAGCAGTAGAAACAATCTCGTCTGTGATAATATGTTCAATTTGATCTGATGAAGATGGTGGAAACCGTGCTCTGATACCAAATTGATGTGAAACAAAAAGAAAACAAAAAAAGAAACAAAAATTGAAAAAAAAATCAAAAGAAAAATAAAGATTCAAAGCGTGGAATTTCAGGATTTCAATTGATCAGTCATTCAAGTTTGTCTTTCTCCACACATGTGAAGCTTTTAAATAGAGGAACAAAAAGCAACCTAACAGGATTCTAACAGTTGACTTGAAACCTAATAGAACTCTTCTTACTAAGTCCTAATAAATTAAAAGACCCAATAAAATAAAATAATCTAAATAAACTCAAAATTAAATTCATAAAAATAAATTAGGGTTAGGGTTTAGCGACGCTTCCTTCTGAAATATGTATGTAATCCCTGATTCCTATCAATATGATTGAAACTTTGGATCCAAAAACAACAGACTTCGAGGTAGCTCTAGTTTGGATAAGAATATCGGTTCTTGATTCAAAGTAGTATAAGTGCAAATCCTTGTGGAGCTTTCCTCTTTTATAGGAAATCTTTGGATATTGATACGTATACTAGTTTTTAGGAGTATTGTGATTTTGATTTTGTGTTGAGGTGGCCAGTGTTGTGAATTTGATGCTGGTGAGGGACTAGGGTTTTTCTCATCACTTTGTTTCTCATTCTATTATTACCTATTGTTTATTTCATAGAATCCTTGTTAAATTAAGAGTTGATCTTAAAATATTTTCAAACTTTGTGAGATTATACCTCGATTCATGTGACTGACACAAATAAATCTAAGTAGGCTTGGCTTGTTTGTTGAGTTTTATTATGCTTTACTTTCATGGGCATAACTTGTGGCAATTTTATCTTCATGCTATTCTTTTTTCTAGTATTTATTTGTTCCCCCTTTCAATTTGTCCAAGCGAAGAAAGTATACTTTTTCTTAATTAAATTACAAGAAGCTTACAAATTTAAAGCAACTCATCATGTATTGATCTCTTACCTGCATTCTTCATATTACTATGAGTTCCTTAATTTTTCATTTGGTTCATATTTTTGAAATTACTTCTCCATGTCAATTTAGGGAATCAACAGGGATAGAGTTGAACAAATGGAGTTCCGCCTTAAAGAAGACATCCTACTGGAATCCACGCGGTATGATTACATATGTAACATTTATCTTTAACTGGCTTTTAGAAAATGGTTGCAAGAGGCATTTCTTATTTGCTAATTTGACTTAGCAGGTATGGAAATAAAATCCTTGTAACTGATGAACTGCCTGATGGTCAGATGGTGGACCAGTGGGAACCTGTGATGCATGATTCAGTTAAAACACCTCTGGAGGTATAACTGTATATGCCAGTCCTTTTCCCTAGAGGATGATTATTAGGAATTTAGGGTGACTTATATCCTGCATATTTTCTGAAATCTCTAAGTTCACTGATCACCATAATTTCTTTTAGGTTTATGAAGAGCTACAGGAAGAAGGATACCTTGTTGACTACGAGCGGGTTCCTATTACAGATGAGAAATCCCCGAAAGAAGGGGATTTTGATGATTTGGTTAGTTTGTCCTCTTTTTTTTTTGGGATATTTATTTTTTCAACCCTCCAATTTGTGTTATAGAAATATGGAATTTTACAAGCATGCACACAATCAGAAAGAAAAGGATAGAGCAAAACTGTTGATGAACAGATAGTTTTAGTGGAACACCAGGCTCGTTTGAGTTTGTTCAACTAGGAAACTAGTCAAAATTTTAAACAGCTTTTAGAGCTTGGATCACAAATTAGCTGAGCCTGAACACCTTGGGTTTGCAAAAATAGGTAGAAGCCTGGCTCAGCTTGATGAAAGCTTGTTCAAGCTTGTTTCCTTTGACAAATATCTGACTATGTTCTCAACCTAGCTCGAGTTTGATTACCACCTCATACAAAGACCTGAGCTCGAGTAGCTCAGCATTCAGCTCAGCTTGGCTCATTTGCAACTTTATTCTAATGGTGTAAATATTTTATACTCTTTTAAAACCATCATAAATATCTGTAGTTTATGTTTGTCTGATTTGACATGACAATCGCTCACCCATGTTATGCCTTTGATGGTTTTGCAGTTTGCAATATGAAAATGCTTATTCAATTTGTTTATACGTTGATACTGCATAACATATATATTTTAGTATAAGGAATCAGCAAAGACAAATTTTGGTTATGTTGCTCCTGGATCTCCCGGCTTGGGGTCGGCCGACGATGATGGAGTAGCTTGGCCACCGAGGAATATGAGGCCGAGGATGAGCTTTGCTGGAGCTTCACCCGATCACCTGCAATAAAGTCCCCATCGGAGTGTTCTCCGGTGAAAACCCTCCGACGCTCAAATTAGGAGATTGGAGAACAATGAGGGAAGAAAGCGTCGAATTGAATGGCATACCTGGAGGGTCCCGGAGCTCCTTTATTTATAGGGGAGGAGTTGGAGCCGTATCCATTTCGGACTCTAACGACTTTCCGAGTTTGTCGCCCTGGATTGATTCGGAAGATTTCTTCCCTTTTGGGCGATGGGATCGTGAAAGAATCTTCTTTTATCCGAGTTTTCCGATTTGGAGAGGATGCAGCTTCAGCAGAGACGGTTGTAGGCCGGTCGTTGACGAGCCATGAGCCTCTTCACGTAGCTCGGCGGCCGATCTGAGTTCGACAAGGATGGGATATGAAGGCTTACCTCATTTGGCCAGGCGATCTTCAGTAGATCGACTGGAATTATAGGTCGGCTTAAGCCGACCTATAGTTAACCGTGATCAAAATATCGCGTTGCTCCGCTTAGACGATCCATTGGGGTAGGTCGGCGGTCGAGGCCATACCAGCTCCGCTTCACAACAGTTTGGCCCCCACTTACGAGGTTGATCTACCTCTGAGCGATCGACGTAAGTATCCTGTCGAAGTCGAGGCCGATCTTCAAATCGTGCCCGCTTTGCTGTGTCAGAGGTCGGTAATATGACAAGATTGGGAGAAGCCCATCAACCATGAAATCTAACCGTCCGTTGCTTTGCTCCAGTTTTACCCATCCCGTCCAATGGGTATTTGACACCTAGCGAAGATCTAAAAGGGGTGGATGAAACAGTAGTAGACCGGAGCCATTCATGCCTCTTATAAATAGGATCCGTATTACTCTTTTGACTGCTACTATTGCTTAAGGGGTGGACTCCGGTATTTTGCGCGAAGAATAGCTCGGACTCAGTCGAGCTATTGTCGATCCCGCCCTAACTCCCTTTGTTCGGCTTCCTCATCCTTTAGGTCAGTCTTCTTCGTACTCATGAGTCAATCTAGCTTGTCTCGATCTTCTTGGAGCTCAGATAACCCTTTTGGCGAGGACCACGATTCCGGGATAGTCGGTTCTCTGGGCAAATCCGTGGAACGTGAAGTTCCAGACTATGGCCCTTTTAGAATAGATTCCGTCCTCACCTCGGAGGACCTGGAAGTTATCAGGATGAGGTATCATGTCCCTGGTGATTTTAGGTTAGTGGCTGCCGGTCTTGGGGAACGTATAGCTCTTTCTCGTTCCGGACGAGTCGGTATTTACGAGGAATCGCTAAAGGTCGGCCTTAGGTTGTCTTTTCATTTTTTCATTGTCGAGCTTTTAAACCTGTATAGAATTAGCTTTTGTTGTTTGGCGCCGAACTCCTGGCGATCAATTTTAGGCTTCTTCACGCACTGCCTCCTCGAGATCGAGCCTACCTCCCGTCTTCTCCGAGCCTGCTTCACTTTAAAGGAGCATCCGACGGAGGTCGGATGGTGGTACGCTTCTCCTCGGAGAGGATTCCGTCTTTTCCAAGGTGCTCCTTTCTCAGTGCATAATTGGAAGGAACGCTTTTTTTTTGTGTCGGCCGAACAACCATGGGGCTTTAGCACATCATGGGGGTGGCCTTATAGGTCGGCTGTCAGACCTCCATCACTATCCGAAGCTGAGGAGGAGGTCTTGAGTCAAATCTTTAGTCTTGCTCCTCTCTCGCTGTCCAAATTCCTTACCGAAGAGAACTTGTTTAAGGTTGGACTGATTTCAACTGACCCGAGGAGTAAGTGTTCTTATGCGATTTTGTTTGGATCGTCTTTTCTCTCCTTGTCATCGTCATTGACCGAATTTTGTGTTCTCCTGTTCAGCGATGAACCTGTCCGACCTTAAAACTCTTCGTCGGATGGCGAAGAAGAGGAAGACCAGCACGACCGCGGCTCCCAAACGCGCTCAGACGGAGGCTGTCCTGGCGTAGCCTGCGATAGGAGGTTCCTCAAGAGCGGCTAATTCCCCGAGGAAGAAGGCGTCGGTGAAGGATGTGACGCTGCTTCGGTCCACAGCTCCAGGAGAGACCGTCCCCCGACCTTCCGCATCCTCTTCCAAAAGAAGCTCGGGTGGGCCAAAGATCTCCATTCGGATGTCCGGCCGCGGATCCGATGTTTCGGGGAGTGTCTCTCCGGTGGAAGTTTCCTTGGATACCGAGGAGGGCATCGGCGATTACCGTGTTGCCCGTTCCTCGCTGAAGTCGGTCATTTTACCGGCCGACATCCAGGCCTTCGAGGAGGCCGGGGGTGCCTTCCGCATCCAGGACTCCTACGATTCTCTCTTTCGGGTACGTATTGTCTTTTTACCAACTTTCATTTCAGCTCTTGCGCTCGCTCCTCGGCTCAGCTCTCTCTTTTCCTTCTCCCTTTTTTTATTTTTTTTAGCTCGTCCATCATGTGGACCATTTTGCTGAGGTTATTAGAGAGGTTCGGCGCCTATCTAAGGAAGCCGAGGAGAAAGCCGCCCATGCCAACCGACGGATGGATGATGCTCAGTTATCTCGGCTAAAGGCCGAGGACGAGACCAGGTCCCTCAGGGAGAGGGTGAAGCTGCTGGAGTCCGAGTTGACCAAGGCCGAAGCTCGGGTGCTAGGAGAGAGAGAGGTCGGGAAGGCACGAGCAGAGGCCGTTAGGGTAGAGGCGGTCCAGGCCTTCCGCGCCTCGGAGGAATTCCGCAACATCAAGGCGAGTTTCGCATCGCTCTCTTACCTGCAAGGGGGCATAGATCTGAAAGAGAAGATCCGGAGGATCTTCCTCGACCTGAACTTAGACCTCTTGGAGTCGGATGATGAGGAGGCTGAGGGAGCTGAGGATCGGGAGATTCAGATGGAAGATGTCTTCAGCCTCGTGCACGACGACCTGGCTGCCGAGGATGTAGTGTTGGTACCACCCCCAGCTGTTATTGACCTTCTCGACCAAGCGGTGGTCAGCGAATCTGGAGCTCCGGATGGAGCTTAATATATCATTTCGATCGGGCATGTCCGATCTTTTTTTTTTCTTTCTTCTTTTTAGGTTGGCCTTTTTTGTTTGCCCTCGATCTTTGCCGAGGCATTTTTGTATGGGCCGACCATTACTTGTAAACATTGAACTTTAATACAAAGTTTCTTTTCCTTTTGTTATTGAGTTCGTACGTTCTTCATTAGATTTTTCTTTTTCAAGACGTAGGTTAGCGTAGACCTTAGACGGCGTGACTGAGAAGTGATGGAAGATTCATGCCAGCGTGTTACGATCCTTGGCCATAGCCAAAGAGTGTCTTCACGAACTTTATGAGTTGTTCCGTTTCTCGGCCATAGTCGAGGAGTGCACGTTGGCGTGCTCCGATGGAGACGCATTCCGCCTCTCGACCGTGGTCGAGGAGCGCGCGTTGGCGAAATCCGATGGAGACGCGCTCCGATCCTCGGCCATGGCCGAGGAGCGCGCGTTGGTGAAATTTGGTGGAGACGCGTTCCGCTCATCGGTCGTGGTCGAGGAGCATGCGTTGGCGAAGTTTGGTGGAGATGCGTTCCGCTCATCGGCCGTGACCGAGGAGCGTGCGTTGGCGAAGTTTGGTAGAGATGCATTTCGCTTGTCGACCGTGGCCGAGGAGCGCGCGTTGACGAAATTTGGTGGAGACGCGTTCCACTCGTCGGTTGTGGTCAAGGAGCGCGCGTTGGTGAAATTAAAATCTACGAGAAGTTATCATTCATTATCAAATAAAAATTCAAGATGAAGATTACATGCTAAGGATAATATCTCCGAAGATTGTCGACGTTCCAGATCTTCAGGATCGGGATTCCATCTAGTCGATAGAGACGATAAGTTCCTGGCCGAACTACTTCAACCATGCGATAAGGTCCTTCCCAGTTCGGTGATAATTTTGATCGCTCGGATGGACGAGAAATCTCAGTTTGACGAAGAACTAATTGTCCTGCCAAAAAAGATTTGCTCTTCACTCGAGAATTGTAGTATCGGACAACCTTCTGTTGATAGTTGGCCATCCGAACTCGAGCTCGTTCTCGGATTTCTTCCAGCAGATATAGATTTGCTCTCATGTTGAAGGAATTGCTATCTTCATCGAACTCTACCCGGAGCGTGGGTAAACCCGTTTCTACGGGTATCACAGCCTCCGTACCGAAGGCCAACATAAAAGGTGTTTCTTCAGTTGGTACACGCTGCGCTGTATGATACGCCCAAAGGACATTGTACAACTCTTCGACCTATGATCCTTTTGCTTGGCTTATACGAGCTTTCAATCCTTGCAATAACGTCCTTTTCATCACCTCGGCCTCGCCATTAGTCTGTGGATGATCTACCGATGTCAATCTGTGAGAAATTCCGTAGTCATTATATAACCTTGTGAACCTTGGGTTATTGAATTGTCATCCATTATCGGTTATGATGGCGTGGGGTAAACCATATCGACATATAATAGATGTTCAGACAAAGCTCCGAACTTTAGTTTCGGTAATCGTAGCTACTGCCTTTGCTTTCACCCACTTAGTAAAATAGTCGATCGCGACAATTAGGAACTTTTGTGCCACAGCAATGGGGAATGGTCCGAGGATATCCATTCCCCATTAGGCAAAGGGCCAAGGGGTCGTGATCGGGGCCAATGGTGTCGAAGGTCGGCGCTGAATATTTGAGGTCCTTTGGCATTGGTCACACCTGCTCATCAGATCGGCCGCATCTCTTTGCATGGTTGGCTAAAAATATCCCTGTCGTAATATTTTATGGGACAGAGCTTTGCCCCCTAAGTGATTACCACAGATTCCTTCGTGGACGTCCCGCAAGGCATAATCGGCTTTCGAAGGATGGAGGCATCTGAGCAGAGGTAGGGTGAAAGATCTTTTATATAACTTTTTTTCGTAAACGACGTATTGCGGAGCGAGGTGTCTCAATCTTTTCGCCTCATCTCGATCCATAGGCAAAATTCCATCTCGCAAATAATGGAGAATAGGATCTATCCAGCTCGGTTCTGGATCAGCTTGCATTATCAGAACCTTCTCAATACTCGGCTTCTCCAAGACTTTCATGTATGAACTTTTTTTTAAGTCGGCCGTCCCATGGGTTGCTAGCTTAGAAAGGAGGTCAGCTCGTATATTCTCCGCCCTTGGTATCTGCTGAACCTCCATCGCTAGAAAGCTAGAAGCCAAGTCTCTGACCTTCTGCAGATACTTCACCATATTCGGCTCCCGAGCTTCATATTCTCCTTGAACCTGATCAATCACCAACTGCGAATCACTATGCACTCTGAGATGCTGGATTCTCATTTCTTTTGCTATTCTCAATCCCGCTACCAATGCCTCATACTCGGCTTTGTTGTTGGAAGCCGGAAAGCCAAAACGTAAAGCATATTCCTCTACTACTCCTTCCGGGCTGGTTAAGATCAGGCCGGCTCTGGAGCTCGTGGCATTCGAAGATCCATCAACATGCAAGGTCCAACATTCATCAGTTCAGCGCGATCGGATTCCTCATCTGGAATTGTACATTCCAGAATGAAATCCGCCAATGCCTGAGCTTTAATAGATGGCTTTGGCAAATATTTAATATCAAATTCACCTAGCTCGATAGCCCATTTAGCCAACCGCCCGGAAGTATCTGATCGGTACAATACCGATCTAATGGGTTGATCTGTGAGGACTGCGATAGTGTGCGCTTGAAAGTATGGGCGCAATTTTTTCGCAGATATCAAGAGAGCATAGACAATCTTTTCCAGTCTCGTATACCTGGTCTCAGCGTCGTGAAGTATCCAGCTCATGTAATAGATTGGCTTCTGAACCTTGGCTTCCTGTCGGACCAGAACAGAACTAATTGTCGAAGAAGAGACAGCTCGATACAAATACAACACCTCCTCAGGCTCTGGCTTGCTTAACAGAGGGGGAGAGCCGAGGTATTTCTTTAGTTTGTCGAAGGCTATCTGGCATTCATCCGTCCATTGAAAATCCTTCGGTTGCTTGAGGGCTTTAAAGAATGGAAGGCTCTTTTCCGTTGATCTAGATAGGAATCTATTTAAGGCTGCAATCCTTCCTGTGAGTCACTGCACTTCTTTGATCATTCGGAGGCTTCATCTCTTGAAGAGCTTAAATCTTCTCCGGATTGGCCTTAATCCCCCATTGTGATACCATGAACCCAAGGAATTTTTTGGAGGTGACACCAAAGGCACATTTATCCGGGTCGAGCTTCATTTGGAAATGCCGTAATATAGAAAAGGCTTATTCTAAATTGGCAATATGGTATTCGGTTGCCCTACTTTTGACGAGCATGTCGTCTACGTACACTTTCATATTCCTCCCAATCTACTCTTTGAAAAGCTTGTTCACAAGTCTTTGATAGGTCGCCCCAGCATTCTTTAAGCCAAACGACATGATCCTGTAGCAAAAGAGACCTTAGTTATGAAAGAAGTTTTTTCTTCATCCTCGGACGCCATTCGGATCTGGTTGTATCCCGAGAAAGCATCCATGAATGATAAGGGCTGATGTCCAGAGGTTGCGTCCACCAGTTGGTCTATGCGTGGCAGAGGATAGCTATCCTTTGGGCATGCTCCATTGAGATCCACATAGTCAATACATGTACTGGCCTTTTTGACAAGGACGACGTTAGCCAACCACTTCGGATAATAAACTTCTCGGACGAAGCCGACCTTTAAGAGCTTATCAACTTCTTCTTGTATCGCCCTCTAACGTTCAGGGGCGAAGCTCTGCTTTTTCTGTCTGATCGGACGACGATTCAGGTCTATATTGAGTCGGTGTACCATGACTTGCGGATCGATGCCGGGCATGTTCAAGGCTGACCAAGCAAATACATCAGCATTATCTCGTAGAAATGTGATGAGGTGCTGTCGATCTTCTTCACATAAGCTTGAGCCAACCTTCACAGCTTTGTTCGGATCATCCTTGATTGGTATAGAGATCAGTTCTACCAGGAAGCCTCTTTGTTCAGTTTGTTCGTCCCGGACATCTAACTCATTCATGGGTTATTCTTCAGTCACCACTCCACGTAAAGTGGCCATGTAACACTCCCTTGCGACCGCCTGGTTCTCCCTGAGCTCGTCGATTCCATGCGGAGTCATGAATTTGACCTTCAGGTGATAGGTCGATACTATAGCTTGGAGGGCATTTAGTCCTGGTCGACCTAAAATGACGTTGTAGGTGGAGGGACTATTCACAATAAAATAAGTTATGTCGACAACCGCCTGCTTCAGAGCTCGTCCAGCTTTTGTCGGTAGTAAGATAGTCCCTTCCATTGGAACCGTAGCGCCAGAAAATCCGACCAGAGGCATATTTCTCTTCGTCAGTAGTTCAGGGCTTAAGTTCATCCGAACAAAGGCATCATAAAACAAAACATCTACCGAGCTTTCGTTATCAACAAGAACCCGATGTACATCATAGTTAGCAATATTTAGGGAAACGACTATAGGATCGTCATGGGGCTGACTTACTTCTTCTAGATCTTCATTGGTGAAAGTTATTTCGTCATCTGCCTTCCTCTTCCTCGGTTCCTCTCCTGGCCGATTCTGATCCGAAGTGTTTTTGCCGAGGGTTCCTCCAGCAATTATTCTAATTTCTTCCGCAGCCGGCTGCTTTACGCATGGCTCACCCTGCTGAGGCTGGTCACAATTCAAATTTGCCGGGATTCGCCGTTCATCCACATAGCGCCGAAGTCATCCCCGCCTGATTAGTGCCTCAATTTTCTCTTTGAGCTGCCAACACTCCTCGGTGTCATGCCCATGGTCACGGTGATATCGACAATACTTCCTCGGGTTTCTTACTTGGGCAGGGGTTACCATTCTCTTGGGTCGAGGTATATCTTCCCGTTGCTCGATCTCCATCAGAATCTGAGCTCGGTGGGTGTTGAGAGGGATGTAGTAATTGAACCTCCGAGGTGGAGTTCTAGATCGGCCTCGCAGCTTTGGAGATGTTGGTCGGCTATTCCGAGGTGGGGTGCGCAATTGACGAAGCCGTGGATCCTCTTGGCGATGCTGCACCCGTCTATGATCTTTTTTCTTCTCCTACTTTTGGGACGGACCCGTCTTACCATCTCGGCTACTTTTCTGCTGGTTCCAAGCCTCTTCGGCCTGGGCATACTTCTCCGCTCGTTCTAGCATTTTAGCAAAGTCCTTCAGATAGTCCAAGCTGAGGGAGAACAAAAGGTCATTTTGGAGGAGGCCGGCCTTGAATGCCGTCATGGCCACTGACGGATCTAAATTTCGAACCTCCAAGGTGGCTGCATTAAAGCGATTGATGTACTCCTGAAGGGGCTCATTTTTCCGTTGCTTGATGCTCACGAGGAAGTCAGAATTGCGACGCTGCCGATGACTGCTTACGAAATGGGCAACGAACAGATAGCTCAACTGATAGAAGGAACCTATAGAGCCAGATTTCAGGTTCGAATACCAATGTCGAGCCGCCCTTCTCAAAGTTGAAGGAAAGGCTCGACATAGTATCGCATCGGTAGCCCCTTGCAGATGCATAAGAGTTCGGAAACTGTCTAGATGATCTACGGGATCGACCGTTCTATCGTAAAGCTCCATTTGAGGAATCTTGAACCGATGTGGCAAGGGTTCATCCATAATCTTCTGAGTGAATGGGGGATCGATATTGAATCCCAAATTCTCTCCTTGCTGCCTTGGCTCCCGCAGTGCATCCAGCTGCCGTTGCATCTCTTTGAGTTTTTTCTCCATGTCTTCCTCACGAGTGGCTCAGTGCCTAGAAGTCTCATGGCTCGGAGTGGAGCCTCTTCTTGAAATGGGTGTTGGCAAGCGCTCAGGTCTTCGTCGAGGACTTGTAGGTTGGTTGTGACGACTAGCCTCCGCCCTAGGGCTACGGGGGCATCGTTCCTTCAGCCTTATCTGGGTCAGGCCTGAATCTTCTTCGGTCGGACGGCGCCCGTCTATCTGCTGCATTCCTCTTATGGCGGCTGATAATGCTTGCACCTGATGAAGTAAGGTGTCATACTGTTCCTGTGAGACCGCTGGCGCCGTTGGCGGGTTCTCTTGGATTGGTGGTGGAGATGTGTTAACCTGTTGAGCGTTGCAGATCTTCCGACCACTAGAATGCTGGGACGCGTTTGATGCTTCCCTTCGGGTCTTCATGATATCCAGTGTCGTGCTTTCTTCCCTCGAAATTAAGCCTCAGAAATAACCGAGGCTCTCCCTCTAGCGCCAATTGTTGCTCCTGATCTTCCGGCTTGGGGTCGGCCGATGAGGATGCAGTAGCTCGGCCATCAAGGAATATGAGGCTGAGGATGAGCTTTGCTGGAGCTTCACCCGTTCACCTGCAATAAAGTCCCCACCGGAGTGTTCTCCGGTGAAGACCCTCCGACGCTCAAGTTAGGAGATTGGAAAATAATGAGGGGAGAAAGCGTCGAATTGAATGGCGTACCTGAAGAGTCTCGGAGCCCCTTTATTTATAGGGGAGTTGGAGCCGTATCCATTTTGGACTCTAACGACTTTCCGAGTTTGTCGCCCTGGATTGATTTGGAAGATTTCTTCCCTTTTGGGCGATGGGATCGCGAAAGAATCTTCTTTTATCCAAGTTTTCCGATTTGGAGAGGATGCAGCTTCAGCAGAGACGGTTGTAGGTCGGTCGTTGATGAGCTATGAGCCTCTTCACATAGCTCGGTGGCCGATCTGAGTTCGACAAGGACGGGGTATGAAGGCTTACCTCATTTGGCCGGGCGATCTTCAGTAGGTCAGCTGGAATTGTACAGTTAACTATGATCAAAATATCGCGTTGCTCCGCTCAGACGATCCATTGGAGTAGGTCGGCGACCAACCCTAAATTGGCCGAGGCCATACTAGCTCTGCTCCACAACAGGTTATATATTGTTTCTGGTATGGGGATCTTAGGATGGTTGGATGAGTGTCCAAAAGAATGCTCATGGATTGGATTAAGTGAAGATGTACCTGGGTGTTGGATGATTGTTGCATGTTAATGAGATAGAGGAGGCAATTTCCTAACATGAGTAGGGTGATTCAGTATTGGGCAGAACATCAGGCTGTAGGAATTATAGCATGATAGGAATTATAGCATGCGCCATTTTGCTAGATTTGTTAATGAACCCTTGTTCTCAACAATCATACTTGATCTGTAACTTATAGCCTATAGCAGTCAATAGCTACCTAAAGTTTAAAAGGAAACCTCTCAAAAATGTGAGTGAATTGTGATCAGATCACAACTCAAGTTCTTTGTTCTTTGTAGATCTTGGAATTGAACTTGATGCTTCATTTCTGTGACTTAGAGATCTTAGTGATGTTGGTGCTTGTTATGACTGTTTACATTGGCATGAAGATAAATGTGTCCACTTTAATCATAAACTAGGAAAGTTTGATTAAAAGTTAAGAATGTCTGCTGTCGGAAGGTTAGAACTAGAACTGATAAAAACATAAAAATTTCAGATGGTCTCGTGATGTGCAATGAAAGCTAGTTGTTGCCTTATTAAAGAAAGTCTCAGTCTAGCATGAAGAATTGGTAAGGTGAAGTGAGAGCGAAGAAGACTTGCATGAACTGATGAAAGTAATAAAAAATATTTGTAGGTCCTATCCCATCAGAGGGCTTGTCCTTGGACTAGAAATGGGCATAATGTAGGATCTAGAAAGCTTTCTCCATATTGATTTGCTAAGGCATGGATCCTTGAAATGGAATTGGATAAAATAAAAGAATTATTCATAAAAGCTTTTTCCAAATCATGGGGTTCTCCTAGGATGTGAATTAAGTGAAAATTTGAGCTCAAAAATCTTGCAATTAACATATGGGACAAGGTTGTTTTTTATGTCGATGTTAACTTTAGTTCTGCATGTGCAACATGTGGGAACACATGGAAAAAGGATCACCACAAGCCTATTTTTGGCATTGGGCCTTGGCGATGCACATGAAAGTAAGCATGTATGGCTGTGGCAACTATCTTTTTTTTTTTTTGGTCCAATATTTTCACAACTTGACACAGAGACCCTCTTTTGTTTTGGTCGGTGCACACCTTTTTGTTTCTCACAGAGAGAAAAAACAAAACCATGAGAAACAAATGAATGATGCAGAAACTGACTTTAATATCAGAAATTAATAATAGGTTTACAGCAAGGTTGGCTGTATCAGGACCCATATCGGTTGCTTTGTGGTATGGTATAGTATGGTATTGGTATGGTGTTGTTCCGGTCTGTTTTTGACCTTATTATATTCAAATTTTGAAATGAAGTCGGCATATCGTTTGCTGACTTCAATTCAAAATTTGAAAATAAGAAAAAGGGAAAGGTGGGAATAAGTTTAGGATGAAGACATGTTGAGGAGACTGCATGGTGAAGAGGGAGGGATTTAGAGAGAGAGTGAGAAGAAAAAGAAGGTGAGGGAGGGAGGGATGAATGGGATGGCGGTAATCTCTCATAGGTTGTAATGTATAGCGATGATGGGTTATTAGAGCTGAAGCAGTAGTTTGTGGGTCTTCTCTCTCAAAGCTGTGGTGGTATTGGCTGGCGTCATATCAACAGCCATGATGCTCCACCTCTCGGGACAATTGAGCTCCCTTAAAGCAATGGTTAGAGAGAGTGGGAGAGGGAGTAGGGGGGAGGGAGGGAGCAGGAGGTAGGGGGATAATGGGAATTAGGATTTACTCACGTATTTCAGAAAGCAGCATCGTTGAGAAACCCTAATTCTAATTTTATTTTGAGGGTTTATTTAGGATTTTCTTATTTTTATTTTATTAAGATTTTTATTTTTGTTAGGACTCAAGTAAGTGGAGTTCTATTAAGTTACAAGTCAGCAATTAGACTTCTACTAGATTGCTTTTTGTATCTCTATTTAAAGGCTCCACCTATGTGAAGAAAAATAGACTTGAATAATTGATTGAATTGATTTCTGAATCCAGGCTTTAATTTTTGCTTTTCCTTTTCAATTTTTTTCTCTTTGTTTTGGTTTTATGTCAATTTGGTATTAGAGCTAAGGGTCTCGCCAACTTCCTCGACTTGTTTCCCTTCTTTCTTTCTTTTTGTCGTGTCGCAGCCTACCTCACCACCGCTGTCGTCGTCGTTCCCTTCATCGGCATCCGCCACCTCCCTGACCTCCCTCGGGAGTCTTAATTGGGTGGGAAGCTCCGATCTTCCCTCCGGCTCACCTGCACTTTTCTTCATCGAGATCCTTGTTCCCGTACGGCCTCAGCAATGAGGTCGGGTGGAGCAGCACTCCAACCCGCCACCTCCTCTTCCTCAACCAGGTTGGGCTTTTCTGAATGCCCCTTCCATATTGGCGCCACCTCCTATCGCCCTGCCACCGACCGTCTCCTTCGCGAATGCCTCACTTTGTTGCCGGCATCCACCTTCCCTTTTGATCTCTCGTAGGAGTCCCAATTAGGTGGGAGGCTCCGACCCCCCTTCCTTTTCTTGTTGCCCCACCGGTTGACCGACATCAAATCACCGTCGATTGATCGGAGAGCCCTCGCCGAAGGCAAGGTGGCATGTCGTCCTTCTCCCTCGCCACCAGAGTCCATCAAGGGTAAAAGATAGAAGGCACCCCTTCTTTCTAAAAATCACGTGGTCTACAAACTGCGTGTGAACCGCGGTTTGTAAACCCAATCGAGAAAAAAAAAACTCGGTTCATAGACTGCATGGTCCACAAACTAGGTCCATATATCCGGTCCAAAAAAAAAAAACTCTTGGGTGTCTCCCTTGTCTTCAACTTGCAAGCATTATAAGGAGATTTTTAATACTGTCTGGTGAAAGGTAGGATCCCCTCATTAAAAATTTGGATTTTTTTAAAATTTTTGGATAATTTATATCATTGTTTAGGCTTTTAATTTTTATCTTTTATCATATTTTTTTACATATTTTTTGCTATTGCATGCATCAAACACATCACATATTTTGCTATTGTATGCATTAGACACATTGATATCATATTCGACCCTACAATTTTATTGTGAGCATCATAGCTAGAATTCTTAGTACATGCAGTAATAATTCTTAGTACATATAGTAATTATCCTAATATTAAAACTCTTCCTTGCTATCATGACTATTGGTAATCTGAAAGACGCACATATTGCTATCGAAAAAGAACTCGAGTCTGTCAAAAATATCCAAACAGCTTTCTAAAAAATTTTAAACCAAATTTGTCAGTCATTTGACCAACTTCATACTGAGATTAGTGAGCTTCGTGCTAACCAAGTAAATAACCGCGTAGAAGAGTCAAGAATAGGTAAGCAACCTCTGAAAGATGATCTTCCTAGTAAACTTATCCATCGATTTTCTTCATGAACTCTTAAATCTACTGAAAGCTAGAGTCATGTCATGCACGTTAGTCAATCTTTTTAGACATCCCTAATCTACACAACAGTCCCTCCGATTACCCACCATTCTACTCATAATTTTGAGGGTTCTCATTATTATAAGAGAGATGAGTATGATCGAGAAAGCTATGAAGGAGAAGTAGAGCCATCGAATTAAGCATCTAGATATCCTAAGCAGCCTACTAAGTATGTACAAAATTCTCGATACTTTAGACCCCAAGGACAATAATTTAGAGCAAATCTAGATAGATATAAGAATTTTGAAGAACCACTTAAAGGGGTTAAGGTTGAAGTCACCTCTTATGATGGTAGGTTAGATCCAGAGACGTTCCATGATTGGTTACTAGATTTAGAGGCCTATTTTCAGTGGTATCACATGTCGAATGTCTCTCACATCCATTTTGCAAAAATGAAGCTAGTAGGTCCTATGAAGTGGTATTGGCAAACAGTCAAAAGAAACTTAGAGCGAGTAGAACACCCATCTATAGTATTTTGAGAGGAAATGAAATTTAAGCTGCACGAGAAATATGTTTATATTTACTACAAAGTTAGTTATTGGATCAATGGTATACTTTTAAGGCAAGGAAATACTAGCATCATTAACTACATGACTTGCTTTGAGGACTTGAAATTGAGGTGTGATATCTTTGAAGAGCCATGGAAAATAGTTTCTAAATTTATTAACGGTTTACGAAATGATCTAAAGAGAAGTCTCCTTGTATTCATCAGATTTTGTAGGAGATGCTTATCACAAAGTACTAGAAATTGAGAAATTTCATAGAACTTCATCTCAAAGGAGATGAGCTCATTTTTCTAATGAATATGGACAGTCTAGGCTTTATCCCTGTTAGTCGTACAATGAGTGTCACAAGCAGCACCTCATTCAGGACCGAATCTCACAGACATTAGGATCCAAAAATCTATGTCGAAGATATCTTAAACAGCCAGTTCTTCAAATACGGTGTCACTATTGCTGTGGAAAGGATCACATAGTTGCTTAATCTCCACATCGTACTCTGACCATAGAACTAGAATATGAGAAAACAATACCTGAAAATGCATTAGAAGACTTTAACCTTCTAGAATCAACTAATTCAGAGGAAAAGTATGAGGAAGAATATGAGGAATCAGGAAGTCATGTTAACATCATGCGGTGTATAGTCATCACTCCGCAAACTCTGAGGCATGAAAACATACTAGTATTTTTCATACATATGCCCAATATGGGGATAAGGTCTGTAAACTTATTATTGATGATGGTAGCTCTATGAATGTTATATCTAAATCAGTCGTTAATCGACTGAAGCTAAAACCTCAACCCCATTCTCACTCTTATAGAGTTGCTTGGGTAGATAAAACATCTCTTCCTATTAATGAATGCTGTCTAGTATCGATTAAAATGAGAGCTTATTCTACTAAAATTATGTGTGACGTGTTACTTATGGAGGTAGCTGGTATCTTGTTAGGTCGGTCTTGGATTTATGATGTAGACGCTCATAATTTTGGTAGAGAAAATACCTATATTTTTATGCATAAAAATAAAAAAATTAGGTTAAATCCTGTCAAACCTAGCGTATCCTGATCTTTTAAAAAGACAAGTTCTCCTCAACTTTCCAATCAAAAAAATGTCATATTTTAACTCATAAGAAATTTGAGGAAAAGAGTTCAGAGTCTAGAATTATGTTAGCAGTCATTTCTAAAGATAAAATTCAATTGACCTCAAACATCTAAGATAAACCACTTCCTGAGATTGAGTTGTTATTAGAAGAATTTAATGATATGACCTCAGAAGATATATCAAATGGCCTTCCTCTCTTGCGAGATATTTAACATGTCATTGATTTAGTTTCAGAATTTCAGATACCTAATCTTTCACATTATAGGTTGAATCTTAAGAAGCATGAGGAACTGAGAAGGCAAATAGATGATTTAGTATAAAAAGGTCACATTTGACCTAGCCTCAATTCTTATGCTATACCAGTCCTTTTGACATCAAAAAAAGATGGTACATGGAGGATGTGTGTAGATAGTAGGGCCATCAATAGGATCACTATCAAGTATAGATTTTTCATTTCTAGGCTTGAGGATATGCTTAACTAACTAGCTGGCTCTATAATTTATTCTAAATTTGATTTGCGTAGTGGGTATCATCAAATTAGAATCCGACTTGGGGATGAGTGAAAAACTGCCTTTAAAACTCAGGATGGTCTTTATGAATGATTAGTTATGCCATTTGGATTGTCCAATGCTCTTAGTACATTTATGCGATTTATGATGGAATTGTTGAGAACCTTCATTGGTAAATCTTAGTCGTATATTTTGATGATATCCTAATCTATAGTAGATCTAGAGAAGAGCACCTAAGTCATCTTAGGAAAGCCTTTATTACTCTTAGATCCGTCAAGTTATATATTAATCTTAAAAAGTATTCATTCCTTTTGGATCAAGTATTATTTTTGGGGTATGTTGGATCTTTCCAGGATATCATGACTGAGAAGGTGAAAGCCATTAGAGAATGACCTGAACTAAAATCTTTTTCTGAGGTACGTAGTTTTCATGATCTAGCCTCTCTCTATAGATGTTTTATTAGGAAATTTAGTACCATTATGGTCCCTATCACAATTATATGAAAAAATGGGAGTTTTTTTGGTCAACTACTGCTGCCAGAGCTTTTAATGAAATAAAGCTTAAGATGATCGAAGCACTTATTTTGATCTATCCTGACTTTTCAAGGTTGTTGAAGTAGCCTGTGATGCATCAGGCATTGGAATTGGAGAAGTTCTTAGTCAGGAGGATCATCCTATAGCTTATTTTAGTGAAAAATTTAATGATGCTAAGCAAAAATATTCTACGTATGACAGAGTTTTATGCTGTAGTTCAGGCTCTTAGATATTGGCGATATTATCTTTTATTCAAAAAGTTTGTCTTATATTCTGATCATTTATCCCTTAAATATATTCAATCCTAAAAGGAACTTAGTGGTAGACATGTCAAGTAGGTAGAGTTTCTTCAGGATTATACCTTTGTTCTCAAACACCAAGCTGGTGTTGAGAATAGAGCTGCTGATGCACTAAGTAGAGTAATTATTGTCTTACAATCCATGAATGCCGAGGTAGTTAGTTTTGAGTAAGTAAAAGATGACTATCAGCATTGTCCTGATTTTACTAATATTTATCAAGAGGTTAGTCAAGAAAACCATTAAGAATTTGTTGACTTTGTAATTAGGGATGATTACCTATTTAAATGTTATCTTTGTATACCTCGGACATCTCTACGGGATTTTCTTATTTGGGAACTTCATGCAAGAGGCTTAGCAGGTCATTTTGGATGCAATAAGACCATAGCTATGTTTGAAGATAGGTTTTATTGGCCATCTCTTAAAAAAAATATAGTTAGAATCCTCTTTCAGTGTCGTACATATCAATTAACTAAGGCTAGAAAGCAAAACATTGCTTTATATACTTCTTTACCAATTCCTCATTTCCTGTGGAAAGATCTTAGTATGGATTTTATTTTTAGATTACCTAGAACTGCTATGGAACACGATTCAATTCTAGTTGTTGTTGATAGAGTTTCTAAAATGGCATGCTTTATTTCTTATCAAAAGACTTCTGATGTCTCTTCTTATGTTAAGTTATTCTTTAAGGAAGTTGTCAGACTTCATGGATTATCTTCTTCTACATTGTCGGACCGTGATGTTAAATTTGTGAGTTATTTTTGGAAGATCCTTTGAAAATTATTTGGGACCATTTTAAAGTTTTCTTCAGCTTTTCATCTCCAAACAGATGGTCAAATAGAAGTTGTAAATTGTAGTCTTGGTAATTTACTTCGGTGTCTAGTTGGTGATAAAATTAGAACGTGGGATTTGTCATTGCCTATAGCGAAATTTGCTTACAACAACTCAATAAATCGGTCTATTGGCAAGAGTCCTTTTGAAATTGTTTATGGCTTTAATTCCCATCAACCCATTGATCTTGTTTCCTTATCCATGAATAACCGCACTTTTGAGTCTGCCACTTCTTTTGCTAAATACATTCATGACATTCATATTGATATTAGGCGAAAGATTGCTATGAGTACTAAGAAATATAAACTTGCTGCTGATGCTCACCATAGAAAAATGGAGTTTAACGAGGGTGACTATGTGATGGTTTGTATTTGTCCCGAACATTATTCTCGAAATTCATTCAAAAAGTTACATGCTCAAGCCACTGGTCTATTTCGTATTCTTCGTAAACTTGGCCCTAATTCTTATTATATGAAATTACTCTCTGATTTAAAATTTAGTTCAATTTTCAATGTTGAGGATTTGCTATCTTATCAAGGTACATTCGAGCTTCCTACTATGCATGCAGGTGATAGCAAGGATTACACTCCGTTTCCTCCAATGCCAGTTCTAATTCTTCCGTCACTTTCATCGTCTTCGTTAAATCGAATTGAATATATTATCACGGATGAGATTATTTCTTTTGCTGATGGAGGATTTCGACGATATTTGATCAAATGGCAAGGCCATTCAGACTTAGATGCTACTTGGATTCTCGAAGAAGAGTTACGATATATTGATTCAGACATTCTAGAAGATTACTTCAATTCCTCATCAGAGTCAAGTTCTTTCTAGCCAGGAGGGAATGATGGGAATCAGGATTTACGCACGTATTTCAGAAAGAAGCATCGTTGATAAATCCTAACCTTAACCCTAATTTTATTTTGAGGGTTTATTTAGGATTTTTTTTTTTAATTTTATTGGAACTCAATAAGTGGAGTTCTAGGTAGATTACAAGTCAGTAATTAGACTTCTATTAGGTTGCTTTTTGTATCTCTATTTAAAGACTCCATCTGTGTGGAGAAAAACAGACTTGAACAATTGATTGAATTGATTCTTGAATCCAGGCTTTAATTTTTGCATTTCCTTTTCAATTTTTTTCTTTGTTTTGGTTTTACATCAGGGGAGGTGGTCGGTGTAGTTGGGATGATCGTTGGTTAGTGAGATGGGCAAGGGCAAGATGGGCGAGAGAACTGAGAACATGAGAGAATATGTGAGGAAAGGAAGAAATGAAGCCCTAAACCTTGAACCTGTGCGCATCTCGAATTTATTGCATGGCTGATGTTGGTCATCGACCGATCAGGTTCTGTATACTCCAAATTGGCCAGTTTGGCATGGTTCGTCATTCCTTGCTTTGCAGTTATGCCATATATTTTTAATTATTGATTTGAAGTATAGCATTCTCTAGGGTCTTGCTCTCTAAAAGGTTTCTTATATAAAGCACATTCGTATGTGTACTATGTGCATGCATACATATTGGTGGTTCATCAACACTATGCTTATCAAGGTTTTCTATCTCCTTACCTGGCTATGACATAGGGATTAATGTTTGCCATACCATCTTGAACCACCCAATTTGGGCATACTGAACCAAACCAACAAGGAATCGGAATGGTTTGCCCTATCAGCTCGGTAAATAGGCTGAACCCATTCCCTAATTTGAGATCTACTCTATCCGCTTATGATTGCCTAACCCCCCCATTGTGGATCCCTCCTTCTTTGGCTCCTTAACCTCCTCCAATGCTTGATGTACTCACAATTGCAACTCGCCTGCATCCTTCGAAACCCTTCATATGGATCCCCTTTCCTCCAGCTCCTTCGCCTCCTTTTCCCAGCCCTCTCTCTATGTCTCTCTTCTTGATAAGAAATTGAGGATTTCTCTTCCAAGAATCTATTGTTTCTTCCCCCTTCGCTTCTCTCTCTCAAACCTAGTTCAGAGTGCCAAGAATATGAGGCCTTAGTAACTCTTGCCTCCAAGGTTTATAGTTTCGGTATCGGTGCCCGTTTCGACGGACCGACAGCACGGTCCGGTATGGTTCTATATCGGATCGGACCAATGTGAACCGAAACAAGGAAAGGAAGGGAACCGGGAGGAGGAAAAGAGAGAGAGGGAGAGATAGAGAAATAGAGAGAGGGAGGAAAAAAGAAAAGGAGGGAGGGGGAGTCGGAGGGCCCATTGGACGACCTCTGGCTTGTCGTCGGACGGCGCAGTCCAAGCGCACGGTGCCGTGGGTATGAAACAGGAGAAAAAAGAGAAACTGAGAGAAATAGAGAGAGAGAGGGAGGAAGAAAGTAAAGAGGGAGAAATTGATTTTAATTTTTTTTAAAAAATCTTTTAAATAATGAAGCTGGCAAACCATTTGCCGGCTTTATTGTTAGTCTCCGTTTTTAAAAAAAGGGCGACAGCCCCTGTTTCACGACCACGATGCCGCCCACACCACTTCCACTGCCTGGTGGCTACGGCGGCCACCTTGAGTCCTCCGATAGCCTCTCCGCCATCCTGTCCTCCCATCTTCGGTGGTTTTTCTTCTCTCTCTTTCTTGCTTGTTGCAGCAGCCCCATCGGGCGATGCATCTACCACCCTCCGACGGCCGCAAAGGGCCACCGTTGGCGGCATCCTCCTCTCTCTCCCTCTCCTCTCTCTGCCTCTATTTTCCTCTCTTTCTTCCTTGGCACCTGCATGTGTCGTTTTCCTTGCCGAAACTGTTCCAGTTCGTGTCGGTCCGGTTTGGCACACTTCGAACTGTCTAGTTCAGCATGCCCCGAGTCGTCCGGTTCGGGACGGTTTTGAGAACGTTGCTCGCCTCTCTCCCTCCACTCATTGCTAACTACACCCACCTCCTCCTTCCGGCCTTTCTTCCGCTCTCCGTCCTTCCCAGCTATGACCGTCAAACTTAGGAGATGCGGCTACAGATTGATTCGCACCTCCAAATGAGTATCCCCTTTTCTCCCCCTCCGTCCCTCTCCTTCTTCCTCTCTGGTCCTCTCCCTCTCCCTCACCATGGTCTGATATGCCATAGTTTGATATGGTATGAATCGGTACCATATTGTATTGATTACCGGCTGGTAGGTCTGCCAGTGACAGTTTTGCCATCCTTGATAGGGATAACTGGAAAAGACTTAAAACCCAAGATTGGCAAAGAGAAGCAAAGCACTTGAGAACCAATTGGAAGTTGGATTCCCTACTAGCAAAGATTCAATAATGAGGAATATGGTATCAAAATGTACAACTTCATTACAACCTATTCTGCCTGTAAACCTTGTTTCTTTTGGCTTCTCTCTTTTATATTATTTAACTGCTATATTTTTTCATAAATATGGTAAGTTTATTGATTTAAATGCTGTAACCATTTTAAACTATATGCTAATGTTTTTTATTGCTAGTTTAATACATAGTTCTGCATAACTTGCATTTAAAACTCTATTGAAAAACTATAGTTGTGCATTAACAATTGAAATGTAATTACTGGTAATTAGTAAATCTGATATATGATACTAAAGATGATCAACATTTTAGATGAAATAGTCTACTACTGTCACTAGTTTGACAAATGAATAAAGAGTGAATATATTACCACACTATTAAGGAGCAAGGACCATATTTTTAAGATCAGGAATGTAGTCCCTCACGACCACATCAAGTACCCAATGGGTCAATTACATTTTCATCAGGTACTATGCTAATGTTGTGTACGTGGTAGAGGTAGCACTGGTAGTCTTGGAGTGTCAGGTGCTTGTGGTATCACTCATGTTATAGTCTCATTTTCTCTGTATACTGCAGTAGGTCATGAATTTGAGTAAACCATAAATTCTACACGGCACAGATAATGGATTGAGTACTGCCTCATTTTGGTAGCATGCTACATAGTATTTTCTTGACAACTTAGCTATTTAAATTTCTAAATCAGGGTATGCCGTCTTGGTACTAGATCCAGTACTGGTACCAATCTATTACTATGTCGATATGCTTGGTTCGAGGGTTGGGTAGACATATTGACAATTGGTATGCCCCTTGTACCACATACCAGTACGGTCAATACAGATCAGTACTGACCAATACATTCAGTACGCGTCCGTGCTGACCGGTACGGTATTCCTTGTTTTAAACTGTTATATATAAATATTTTAGAAAAAAAGATAAATCAAATAAAAAATTCTGCTAGGGTTGTAGATGGGCACCTACTTGACAACATATTTGATAATAGAACAAATAAACACAAATTGCTTGGGTTATTTTTTGATGTGCATGAATTTTGGGGAAGATTTTGGTGCTCCGCCCAGAACTCCCAATTTCTTTGCTTTTGGTCCAGGATTCATGCTAAAGGGCATGACTCTGGTGCTTATACACTATTAAATCTATATATTATAATTCCTTTGTAACTTCTTCAATTTTTCCTTTATTTAGGGTTTTGTTTAAAAGGAAATGGAATGGGGGGAGCGAAGCCACTTTCTAGCTAGAAGCTTGTTTCTAGTCCAAAATCCTGCAATTAAAGCTCGAAATTGTGATTTTTCATTTTTCTCACCTCCAATTCCTCTTGTTATTACCACCTCCAGTTGGTGGGAAAAAAGGCCCTCCTGAAGTGTCCAGCTGGGTACTGGTTGGTACCAACTGTCTTGGGCTTAATTTGCAACAGCCTGGTGCTGATCTGCTGCAGTTAGGGAAGTTTGGGCCTAGTTTTCCCCATTTGGGGTATGCTGGCACCTTTTTGGTATGGAGCCAGCCTTGCCTGTCTCTTAAACCTTGGTTGCTAGGCCTTGTGACAAGTTGCATGTAGTGAAAGCCAGACAGGTCCTTGTTAGACTAGACTTAAGCAGGCTTCACACAAATAGCTGACCTGTACCATGTGGAAAAAAGTTTACTTGGTTAGGATTGTGTCTTATGTCTGTTATCATTATGAAGTTATGTGCACTTATTGGATGATAAGCTGACATTCAGTCTGTCTAAGAAAAGATGTTATACACCCAAGGTCTTGTTGGATGACTTAATACTTTATTTGTTACAGGTACATAGAATCTCTCAAGTTGACCTAGACACCGAAATAATTTTTAACTGTCAGATGGGTCGGGGAAGGACAACTACTGGAATGGTGATAGCTACTTTGGTTTATCTCAATCGCAAAGGAGCTTCAGGTAATGCTTTTCACCTTCTAAATGGTTCATCAGTATTTCTGCTCCATGGGCACCTTAGCAGGTCATATGACCTTTGAGAGTTATCATAACAGCCTGATGTTAAAACAAGTCACATGGCCAGATGTGAATTTGTGTCAAGGTGTTTTAACAGACATTAACTATTATATGACCTATTTTGGATCTTGGTGGATAAAAAATGATCCAGTTATTAGATTAACTTGCTAAATATCCTATGTGATTGTGGAAACCAGTATTATTTTTCCTTGATGTACATTTTCTTCTTTCAAAAGTTCTTATCTTGTAGGTGCAGAAAATAAACTTATATCATACTTGCTCCAAATAGGAATTCCAAGGACAAATTCAATTGGGAAAGTCTTTGGGGCTGGACATGATGTTACTGATAATATACCAAACTCTGAGGAGGCAGTGCGCAGGGGGGAATATGCTGTCATAAGAAGCTTAATTCGTGTGTTAGAGGTAAAACGTCAGATTTATTTCCTTTAGCTTCACGAGCTTATCACTCAAGAATACAGAATTTAATTTTTTTTAGGCATCTTTCTTGCAGGGTGGGGCAGAGGGTAAAAAGCAAGTGGATGAAGTCATTGATAAATGTGACTCTATGCAGGTACCCGCTTGCCTATAATTTGCGTTCTCAAATAATTGTCTAATTTTTTATTTAGTGCCCGTATCTGTAAATAGTCCTTAGGCAAGCATCTTCGTGCTTGAGCTCTAATCACAGATTATTTATATAAAAGTAGAATAAGATATCTTCTGAAAAGCTTACTATGCGTTCTGTTCAACAGAACTTGCGTGAAGCTATAGCTACTTATCGCAATAGTATCCTTCGCCAACCAGATGAGATGAAGAGAGAGGCATCACTTTCATTCTTTGTTGAGTATTTGGAACGTTACTACTTCCTCATCTGCTTTGCTGTTTATATTCACACTGATAGAGCTGCTCTTCGCAACATGTCGTCAGACCGAATAAGTTTTTCTGATTGGATGAGAGCAAGGCCTGAACTTTATAGCATACTACGTAGGTAAGATTCAGAGATATGTTTATAAGTTTCATTTTAGTGTGCAACTTGCAAAACCTGCAAAATCAGAATAGTATATGAACATGATGTAACCTTACTAGCTGGCCTCATTTAGTTCACTCAGACCTGCAATATTAAGTTCTGAAGTTTAAATTTAAAAGCCAAAGTACTACCAAATGGCATGCTCGTAGATAGGGTATATACCTTTTTCTTCTAGTCCATTACAATCTAGGGCCTGTTTGGCTATGTTTTCTTGTTTCTTTCTTATTTGTTAAAAAAATAGACACGGAATCTAATTCAGAAAACATGTTTGGTTATTTTGTTTCTGTTTCTGTTTTTTTCATTCTTCTGTTATTTATGGAAAAAGTGAAACCAGAAAATTTTCACTTCTAGTTATTTTAAAAATGGGTTTTCACCCTTCTCCTCCCAATGCCTTTTCTTCCACCCAATCTCACTCTCAGCCTCGTCGCCTCGGCCCAACCACACCAGCTCTTCGAGCCTTGCCGGCCATCTCTCTATTTGATGCCGAGCTATCCCTCATCCTTGCCTGCATTGCCGGTTCCATCCCCACTTCCTTTTCCTCTACCGCTCCCTCGACTACATCTCTACTCGACGTCAAGCTTTCCCTTATCCTTGACCGCGTTGCTGGCACCATCCCCCGTCCTTTGTCACCGGCACATTGCCGGCCCTCCTTGTGAAAGAAAAAAGCGGGAACCAAACATGTTTTCTGCTATCAAAAATTTGGAAAAAAAAATACAAATAGAATTCCTGTTTCTAGATATTTTTAAAAAGAAAAGTAACAATGATGCCAAACGTAGCCTTAATGTGCTGTATTATGCAACCACATTTTCTTGGAACCTTTATTCTATCAATTGTGTTTGGGTAGACCAGTTATGAGAATTATGTTTACACTTTCCAGTTCAGCTTGCATTATATTCAATTTTTATCCATCTATACCAGCAATTTACTTCTTCTACAATGACATATTTTGTGTTTTGACCGTGTCATGCACATAATCTTCATCTAGGTTGCTGAGGAGAGACCCAATGGGTGCACTTGGATATTCAACCTTGAAACCTTCTTTAATGAAAATTGCTGAATCTGCTGATGGCCGTCCATACGAAATGGGTGTGGTTGCTGCTATGAGGAATGGAGAAGTTCTTGGAAGTCAGACTGTTTTAAAAAGTGATCACTGTCCTGGCTGTCAGAATCTTAGTTTGCTAGAGAGAGTGGAGGGTGCTCCTAATTTTCGAGAAGTACCTGGATTTCCAGTTTATGGTGTTGCAAACCCCACGATTGATGGTATTCGAGCTGTCATTCAGAAGATATGTAGTAAGAAGGGTGGACGTCCAGTTTTGTGGCACAATATGAGGGAAGAGCCAGTTATCTATACAAATGGCAAGCCATTCGTGCTGCGTGAGGTGGAAAGGCCATATAAGAACATGCTAGAGTATACGGTATTTTTTCTTAAACTCATTTGATGTTTTATATGTAAATTTTCAATATTTTTCTGTCTGTTAATTAGAAGAATACATATCATATCCTTAAGCTTAAGGTTGAAGACATCTTGATTTCTAGAATTGGAGAGGGCATCCCTCATATATATTTTTTATTTCCCCCTCGAAAATCATCATCACATTGTTCTGCAATTCTACTGCAATTATATGATTTTGTTTTGCTGAGACGTATACATTTGATGATCTTCATCCATCAAACTATAAAAGGAAACTGATGATATGAAGGTGTTGGGTGATAAGGGAATTGATCGTGAGAGAGTGGAGAGAATGGAAGCTCGGTTAAAGGAGGACATTCTACGGGAGGCAGACCGCTATGGTGGTGCCATCATGGTGATTCATGAAACTAATGATGGCCAAATATTTGATGCATGGGAACATGTGAATGCTGAATCTATCCAAACTCCTCTGGAGGTCTACAAATGTTTGGAGGCTGAAGGCCTCCCTGTTAAGTATGCACGTGTGCCGATTACCGATGGTAAAGCTCCCAAAAGTTCAGATTTTGACACAATAGCATTAAAGATTGCCTCTGCTTCCAAGGATACAGCTTTTGTATTCAATTGCCAGGTATAATTTCTGTTATTGTAGTTGGATTTCTTTTGATGCTTGAAATAGGCACAGGATTATTATTTGATCAAGTAAATGTGTTCCAATAAATATTGATTTTGATCATTTTATTCTTTACAGATGGGCCGAGGCAGAACGACGACGGGCACTGTGATAGCCTGCCTCCTAAAACATAGAATTGATTATGGGAGACCTATTAGAATACAGCTGGATGATGTTAGTAGTTACCATGAAGAGTTGGATATTGGCTCCTCAAGTGGTGAAGAAGCTGTAGATGATAATGGTTCCCCAACTTTAAATGTAGTTAAATCTGGAAATTCTGAGCCACAACACATTTTTGGAATCAATGACATCCTTCTGCTACGGAAGATAACGAGACTATTTGATAATGGGATTGAGTGCAGAGAGGTCCTGGATGCTATTATTAATAGATGTTCAGCTTTGCAGAACATACGTCAAGCAGTACTGCATTACAGGAAGGTAATTAATCAGCAACATGTAGAACCGAGGGTGAGGAGGGTCGCCTTAAATCGTGGTGCTGAATACTTGGAGCGTTACTTCAAGTTAATTGCTTTCTCAGCATATCTTGGAAGTGAAGCATTTGATGGTTTCTGTGGGCAAGGGGAAACTAGGATCTCATTTAAGACGTGGCTGCATAGGAGGCCAGAGATTCAGACAATGAAATGGAGCATAAGATTGCGTCCTGGGAGATTTTTTACAATACCTGTAAAGTTCTTTCTCTGCTTTCAAAGTGTCTTTTATGTGTATGTTTATTGACAGCATTGTTGGTTAATGAATTTCAAAAAATCTTGTTGCAAAGCTTTGAGGTGTCTGATATTTTTTTTTTTCTGTGGATGTAAATATGGTTTTATTGTCTCCAGGAGGAGCCTAAGTTATTATATGAATCTCAGCATGATGATGTGGTAATGGAAGCAATAATCAAAGCCCGCCACGGTTCTGTTCTAGGAAAAGGATCCATACTTAAAATGTACTTCTTTCCTGGACAGCGAACCTCAAGCTGCATACGGTTCCAGGGTACACCCCATGTTTACAAGGTATGTTTTATAGGTCGAATCTAACATGGTTATCATTGTACGAGCTTAATATAATCACTACCTATCCTCTCCATAATTTACAATAACATATTTTATTCTTGTCATTATCCCTTGAGGATTAAACATTCTACAAATTGATCTAATAATACATCTTGACAGCTCTAAAGCTTTTGAATTTACATGGTTGATTCGGCCAAAATGGATTTATAGCTGCATGGCCAAAAAAATAAATAAAATGAAGAAGCGGATGAATTTTTATTCGAAAGACCATCTAAATCATATGAAAAGAGAATTGCAATAAATGTTGGCCCATTGAGATAAAGGTCCATCAACTCAAATTGGTTTCATAGGGTTAAAAAATATGGCCGTTAAATCAAGGCTTTATCAGGCTTAAAAGTAGGGCAACTGCATGAGGCTCCTACCATTAGGATTCGGGGAAGGGTCAAAATGTATGCAACCTTACCCTTGCACGCAGAGAGGCAAGGATTTATCAAGCTTGGCTTGTATTAATCTCAAGTCTCAACCTAATGTCAAATTCTTGAGATATGAAAATGACGGTGCCATCCTATATTGCATGTACAGCCTTGTATCAACCCTAGGTATCATCTGTGCTGGCTAACCATGAGTAGATACAAGGGTGCATGGTATTGCATATTGCATTGATACAATATGCCCTTATACCATGTTATTTCAAACCTCAGATCTTTTTCCTGACCTTTTCAAACCCCAACCATGACAAGCCTTTTCCCCTCCAAAAGTTCCCCATCCTGCTCTTTAGTTGTTATTGTACCTTAACAAGAGCATAGGGGCGTTAATGTGGTAGCAGGGTGTGGGAAAATGGTGTCATGGAATTAACTTGACCAATTAGTAATCTCTCTTGCCCTTGCTTGATGCTGTCTTTCTCTATTCCTTACTCTATGGCTATCTAAGGGGCTTGAAGTTGTCGATTTGGCTCAAGCTTAGGTTAATTGCTATGTCATATGTCAAACACAGGATCCTTCAAATATCTAAGAGGTTCTTATGATAGCTTATACGAAAGCTTCATGCCAACATGCATGCTTTATGGTGTTTGTACTTAAGACTAAATGTGGATTGGGTCAACAAATGCTTAATTTTATCCTGACTTGTCTTGGATTTGAGCAGGTCAAGAAAACATATGCCCATAGCCAACCTGGTCCAGCTTGGGTCAACCTAGTTAAATTTTAAAACAAATAGAAGACATTGAATTTCTGTTTATATATCAAAAGAAAGCAACTAATAAACAACAAGTAACATGAGAAAAATATCATACATTTCTATTCATATAAAGTCTCGTATCTATTTCTCTCTTTCCTTTTTTTGCAAATCTCCTTTTCTTTTTAGTTGATGGAATGCTTCTTTTGGTGGTTGGGAGCTGGAGAAAAGATATAATTTTTGTTTTTATATGAAAAGAAAGCAAATAATAAATAACAAATAACAAGATAAAATAAAAATACCATAAATTGTACCTAAAATTATTATCTACTCAAATAAAGTTGTCTTCATTTCTTTTCCTTTTTTGGGTAAATCTCGTTTTATTTAGTCATGAGTGCTTCTTTTGGGAGTTGGGAGCTGGCATGGGAGTAGCAATTGGAGAAGAGGGACATGAGGAGTTGCAAGATGATTGGTGAGCCTCCCTTATTTTCTTTTTAGGTCCCTTAGGTCTTTTTGGCTGTGGGATTAAAATGAAACTCTTTCCTATTGGTTGGTCATTTCACTCATTGATTTTTGGACCGTGCTAGTGGGTTTTGAAAAATTAGCAATGGGATAATGGTGTCAAGAGAGATAGACTTAGAAGACCTTTTCCTATATTTTTCGGACTATTTGGTTTTTTCAAATGTGAGATTTGAGTATGCATGGAGTTCAAAATTTTCATATCCCCCTTCTTTTCTTTCAGGTGGTTGGCCAACATATTACCAGTTTTAGGTGCTTGATCCAAACCCAATCCATAGTTTGGCTAGGTCAAGTTGGCCAACCCAAATTTGATTGGGTCAATGATGGGCCAATTGTCTCAGTCAAGTATTCCTGGCTTTCTATTAGCAATTTTGAGCAAGGGTGGTTCATGGTGAACTTTCACTAGCTTGGTCCACTATCTCAACATACCCTTTCTGGTATTAGGCTGGTAGAATGTTGATATAGGTCATTTCCTAGTACTAATACTAAGTATGCCTCCCACAGAGTGTAGGTTCCTTATGGCATTGTAATGTGCGCCTATTACCAAACGATATGGTCTAGTATGGCAAACCAATATATAACCTTTAGAAAAGGAAATATGGACATTAAATACTAGGTGACAAAATTACACCCAAAGTATAATTATTTGACAAAACAATGTTGCAGCAACAAGATTTGAATTCGTGACCTCAAGTTTATGAGCCTCACGAGCTACCAAACTGCGAAATTGGTTAGGTATAACGGGTTGGTTTGAGACAACGATCAGAAGTCCGAATTGAGTGAAACCCTTAGGCTCACTTGGTATGGCTTGGTTATTGGCACCTGCAATTTTAGGTCTGAGTTGATCCCCTCGAAACTCTCTCTCTCTCTCTTACTTGCTCTCTCTCATGGTTGCTTGCTCCATCCATAGAGACCCTTCGCCCTCCACCTCGGAGCTCTTGCAGATGATTATCGCGCTTCTCTGCATGGGCCATTGGTAAGATGCCAGCCTTTTCCTCCACTATGTTTACCATCACCATCTTTTCCATCGATCTGCTAGCTACCAGTAGGGCCTCTCTCCACTCTTAACCCTACCCAAAATCTGGGCCAACCCTATATTGGCTGCCTTCCTTCAATCCTCCCCCTCTCTCTCACTCTCCAAAGTCTAGGGTTGGGACAAAAGATACCTACCAGTACCATGTTGCATACTGTGTTGGTATGGTACCGTATTGTACTGGCCTAGTACCTAATTAGTACGATCTTTTGTATTGCTTTACCCTTGCAAATTTACTACTTGCATATATACTCTTATAAATTATTTTTTTTTGCATGTATACCCTTATAAATTATTATTTTTTCATGTATATCCTTATACATTATTTCTGTTTGCTTGTATACCCTGAACTTAATAAAATGAAGCACTAGAAATGACTCATAAGCGTATACATGCAAATAGTAGTTCTGCGAGGATACATACGCAAAAACGAATAATTTATACGGGTAAGGGTGTACAGTCAAATAGTAAATTTGCAAGGGTATACATTATATTTTAGATTTATGAGGGTATACATGTAAAAAGAATATTTTATAAGAGTATATACACAAATTGTAAATTTACATGCAATTTCAGATATTTATAAGGGTATATATGCAAAAAACCCTATATAAAACAAATCTAAATAATTTTCAGCCTAGTTAATCATATCAACAAGGTAAATGAGAATTCAATCTAAAAATATCAATTCATAGCAAAAATTCTAAGTGTTCAAAATGCAATGTTGGGATTTCGGAATGGTAGTGATGAAAGATGCTAAATTGAGTGTTCAATCTTGTTAGATTATAATTAATAGCTAGTTTCCTGTAATGGATTAGGATCGGGCTTTCTTTCAGTGGTAAGTATTTGTGAACTAGATCATGTTCATACAGAAATATGGATACATACTTTCAATTTGTAATATTTAGAATTATTCATTTCTCTTTAAATCATCACATTTGTAATATTTCTCCTCAACTTAGGGTACTACTCTTTAGAAATTCTATATCATATTTGACAAATGATTCAGTCATTTGTTGTACATATATACTATTCTCAATAACTTTTTGGGAATTTCTGTTGCTTAAATAATCCATAAAGTTGATTGCATTGATGAAGTTTTATTACTATATAAATTAGTAACTTCTGAATACCTTCATTGCAGTTTTACGTGAGCTACTTTAAGGTTAATTTTAACATTAGTTTGTAATATGCATTGTTATCTATCTTTCTATTTTACCAAAATTATATTTTTAAAATGAAAAGTGATGTGATTTGGTAGAGGAGAAAAGGGAAGATGTGGATGGAGGAGGAAGATGATAGATGGGGAAGAGAAGGGGATGGATGTGGGACGACAAAGTGGAAGAGTAGGATGTGATCGATTGAGGTGGCAGAGTTAAGGAAGGAAGAAGAGGAGAAAAAGATTAAATGGACGGGGTGGAGACATGGGTCTGTGGGGTAGGAAGAAGTGGAGGGGGTGAGGGAAGGGGTTGAGGCAGATGAAGGAGGAAGGGGGAAGGGTAAATGGACATAAAAGAGGAAAAAGGTGTAGAAAAAGGAAAGGTGGACAGAAGGAGAGGAAGAGAGAGAAGAGGAGATGCATGGAAAGCAGTTTGCTTTCAGCCACATAATGTAAGGGGATGGCAGTATACCATTAGAAATTGGGTCTTCAAGAAATCTAATTTTGGAAAAAATAAGGATCCCTAGGTATCTAAAAAAGCCTAATATTTAATTTGCATGAGTCTCATTTGCTGCATAAGAATTTATTTTGGTATTCTACCAAACTTGCAGTTTTATAGTTTCCATACTTAAGTATTTGATTTTAGGAATTGTGACCTTATTTTCGATCTTGATTTGTTTTGATTCAATGAAACTAATGATGAAGTCTGGTTGGATCTAAATACCTGCAAAGGCTAAGTTCAATTTGATTTTGGTCATATGATTAAAACATTTAGTTTCTACATTAGACCTGTTTTCCAGGCTTTAATGCGATGTTTGCTGATAGGAATAAAGGACGATTAGGATGGATGAAAATGGAAAATAAGGAATTGATATTGGCATGGCTATTCCACCGTTTGGATATGAAATGGAGTGCAAGAAAAGAGTGGTGATTCCAAGCCAGTAATATTTTTGAAATGGATCGATTTTATATTACTTTTATAGAATGTATCTTTGACCAATAAATAGTTACAATGTCTAGTAATATATTTTAATTTCAACTTAATCAAATCAGTATTCCCATTTTATACAATAAGGCACTAATATTTAGACAAAAGATACCATTTATTTCTTTTTAGATCATCAATGCTGCGAATTGTCACATTCCAAAAGTGTCAAATCACTCTCAAATGATTGGAAATGACCTTCCCTCCATGTAAGAATGAAATTACCATTCCTCTATCTGAGGGAATAGTAATTCCAATGGGAATGTGATTTCTTTTGCATTAACAAAATGGCAGAATGGGGTGAAAAAATGAAATTCTCATTCCATCCAGCTCTAATTCTGCAAGTGGATGCAATTTAAAGGTTAAATCAAATTAATTTATAGGAATCTAAAGAGAACTTGATTCTGACTTTGATTTGATTTAGTGGGCTAGAGGACTAAGTGTTCACTTGTCATATCCAATTGTCTGTCTTTTAAACTTTGAATGTTCTTGATGAGTTTGAAAATGTGAAGAGCACTTTCAGATCCAATCTGACCTGTTTTATGGATTCAGAGGACCAATTGCAATAACAAATTCCTTGGTTTAAATAAATATAATAGCGATGTTTTGAATTTGATTGACTTAGTGGGTTTAGAGGACAAAGGCCTACTGCATTTGAAGAATCTAAATGGAGTTCAAGATTCCAAATTTAATTTGATTCAGTGGATTAAGAGGAAAAATCTGATCTGATTTAGGTATCCAAAGAATTCCTCGGTGCACTTCGAGGCATTTTAAGAATGCCTCACCATCTGTAGCCAGAACTTCTAGTTACGGCAATCTGCCCACTTCAGAGTCTTCCTGGAATCTTGAACCCACACCTGCTTCCTGAGCAATTTTTTACTAAAAGTGTTTATAAAGAATTCACTTTCCTGCACCTGCACCCATTCTCACACTCTTGATTGTGGGCAACTAAGGCCTTAACTTGAGGCATGAAATGATGCAAACATTGCTTAGGCCTTTTTCAATTAACAATTTTTTCTAAAAGATGCAAATGCAGCATTTATATGATTTTTTGTTGTTCAGCTTTGCTGGGAAAACTTTATTTTGTATTAGATCATCTGTGTTCAATGATGTCTTTTAGATCATCTCTTTAAATTTCCTTCACTTTGTTGATCATTTATAAAGAAAATTAGCATATGACTTTTTAATATGTAATTTACTGAACATATTTCTGAGAATTTGTGTTGATAATGAGTTTTCATCTTCCAGCATGGCCCTTAGCTCCTAAAACATTGTCTTTCAGGTTGATGCATACCCTGTATATAGCATGGCAACTCCAACAATTGATGGTGCTAGAGAAGTGCTTTCCTATTTAGGTGCTAAAGATACAACAAACACAAATATTACTCATAAAGTTGTGGTAACAGATCTGAGAGAAGAAGCTGTTGTTTACATCAAGGGCACACCATTTGTTCTCAGAGAACTTGATCAACCTGTTGATACACTTAAACATGTTGGAATCACTGGCCCATTGGTAGGTAGATTGTTGAAACCCATACCACAATAACCATTAGCCATACTCACAATTCCCATCTGGTCATTTATGCAGGTTGAACACATGGAAGCAAGGATGAAAGAGGATATATTTGCTGAGGTAACACAGTCAGGTGGCCGAATGCTTTTGCATCGAGAAGAATGTAATCCCGCTACAAATCAATCAAGTGTGATTGGTTATTGGGAAAACATTTCGCTGGATGATGTCCAGACACCTACTGAAGTATATGCAGCCTTGAAAGCAGAAGGCTACAATATTGAATACAAGAGGATACCATTTACAAGAGAAAGAGAAGCATTAGCTACAGATGTCGATGCAATCCAGTATTGTAGAGATGAGTATGTATCAAATTAATGATTGTCCTTGGAAAGTTGTCTTACCACTCTTTGTTATGGAATATAACTGAAGTTCTTCTCTGCAGATCTGCTAGGTATTATCTTTTTGTTTCCCACACAGGATTTGGTGGTGTTGCATATGCTATGGCTATTACCTGTCTTGGGCTAGGTGCTGATTTGAAGTTTGCAACCGAGCAAACAGTGGAAACACATTTTGTATCAACATCACCTGCAGGAAGGTTTCCTTATCAAGCTTCTCATGAAGATGAAATCAGACAGGGTGATTATCGTGACATACTAAGCCTTACTAGAGTATTGGTCTATGGCCCCAAGAGCAAAGAAGAGGTTGACAGTGTCATTGAAAGGTAATCAACCTGAAAGACTAGCAAAATAATGTATTTCTATGGTTCTTTTCATGGATAACTTACAGATATGCATAAAAGTTTATAGCATGTGCTATTAAACAAATTGTAGGTCAGAGACAATAAAAAATGAGAATTAACAGCTTAAATAATAAAAATAACATCTTGAGAAGCATGGAATGCTGTACTGGGCCAAACCGCCTGGTACAATCCGAAGCGAGTCGGATCGGTGGGGAATTGGTTCGGTTCGGCACTTTTTTTCGAAAAAAATGCCAAACCGCACCGAACCGCTCGGTTCAATACAGTTCGAGATCAAACCGCCTGGACCCGGATGGTATCGGATGGTTCGGCTCGATTTGGCTCTGAACCGAGCTGTATCGACAAGGGGACAATGGGAGGTGGGGGGGTGGGATGGGCCAGTCCAATAATGGTCCCTTGCCCCTTTCTTTTGCCTCAGACTCTCAGAGCCTGAGAGTCCGAGAGCGTGATCTCGGACTCTCAGGATGCCGAGAGTGCGAATGAAGCCCCCCAAAAAAATAAAGGAGAAAAATTCGAAAAAATTGTCATAACCTCGGGGAGACAATGGTTTTCGATCGAAAGTAAGGTAATCTAGTATTCTGTTAGTAAATATTTTATTTTTCAAAGTTTATGTCCAAAAAAAGGTAAAAAATTAAAAAAAAAAAATCATGCCAAAATTTATGATTTTGGTATGATTTCATTATATATTATAGACCTTTGGAAGATCTATGCGGTGATGCTAAAATCATTAATTTTCGTTAATTATATATATTTTTTAAAAATATATTTTTAGAATAAAAAAATTAAAAAAAAAATAAATTCATAATATTGTTTATAACAACTGAAGCTATGTATAGTATAATTTTTATATCCGATTTTGAAGTTTTTGATGTATCATATGCAAAGTAACCTAGGCTTAATTTTGAATAAAATAAGAAAATAAATAGTATTTAATGTATGTTAATAAGTTTAGAAGAATATATGTAGAGTCTATAACATATTTCTACTTGGATCTAAGCTTAAATAAACTATTTAAAATTTTTAAAATTTTTTATATTTTTTAATTACTTAAATAATAAAAAATATAAGGCCTTTCGATGAAAAATTTTATTTTTTATAGGTAATTATTAAAATGATATGTTTTATTAAACTTATAGAAATGAGTAAAAAGAAGGATATAGAGCTTAATATTAGTTGGGAGTATGGCGAGATGCTCTCGGCTCGGCACCATTGGAGATGCAAATGATGCAACACAAAGTTCAAGGGAGGGGTGACTAGATTGAAGCAGCATTTGACTGGTGGTTACCTTGATGTGGCCATATGTCGAAAATGCCCACAAGAGGTTCGACAGCTAATGAAGAAACATCTTGCTGATTTTAAATCAGCGAAGGAGAAGGCCAAGCAGAAGAGAGCAGAGATGGACCATCGAGTTGCAGAGCTACCTTTTTATCACTCCAGAGAGTCAGAGCAGGCCTCTGCTCCAGATGATGAGGCATAAATGGAGGCTGCCATTCGGACGAGTATGGATGATCAGTACCATATGGAGGAGATGGCTAGATGTAGAGAACGATTTGGACCATCATACCATGAATCGGGATCCAGCTCTGCGGTTGCTAAGGAAGAATCCGAGTTCAGGACCACCTCAGTTAGGAAGATACCCAGTAGAGGCAGGCACAGTATTTCATCTATGCTGGAAGTATTTTGTAGTGGAAGGTCCTTTAGGGACATGCCAGTAGGAGCCACCATTCATGATTTGGATCCACATGCTTTTTCTAGCAAAGATTCAAAACAGCAGAGGATTGACAGTATGTTGAAGAAGGATAAGAAAAAAGACATGTGGCAAGCTATTGAATCATGGTTTCATTTTTGCCACATTCTAGCAAATGCAGCAGGTAATACCTACTATTGGTCTGCTATTTCAGCCATACAGGCAGCCAGCTCGAGCGTAGATCCCCCAGCATCGAAGGATATTTATGGTCAACTTCTTGATGATAACAAAGAGGAGCTACAGAAATGAATTTCTTACAAGAATAAATGGCCTACATATAGATTAATGGTGATGTGTGATGGTTGGATCGGTCCTATCAGACGAAGCATCATCAATTTCTTGACTTATTGTGATGGAAAAATATTTTTTCATAAATCAATTGATGTTTCAGATAAGGTGCACGACACTACGTATATCCTTGGATTGATGAAGGAGGTGATTGATTCAGTATGAGATTGGAATGTCGTGCAGGTCATCACAGATAATAGATCGCAATATAAGGCCGCTGGAGAGTTGCTGATGGAGCAACGACCATATTTACTGGAGTCCATGTGCTGCATATTGCATTGATCTCATGTTGATGGATATTAGAAAGCTTCGGAAGGTGCAGCAGGCAGTGGATTGAGCCCAGACTATTACTAGATTCATCTATAATCATATATGGGTCTTGTCATTGATGCGGACATATACTGGAAGAGAGATTTTGAGATCGGATGTCATCCGATTTACTACAAACTACATAGCACTTGATAGCCTTCTGGAGAAGCAACATTGCGTCAGATGTTTGTCAGTGCCGAGTGGCAGGAGAATAGATATCCGAGATTCCAGTACACTATTCCTGGGATAGACATAATGAGCTTCTTACTGCTCTTCGTAATGTAATATATAAGACGGTGGATGATCCAGAAATTGCATCGATGTGTCTGCAAGAGGTATGTTAGAGGATGAGATATGAGTATTTAATATTTTAACTAAATTCAATCTATAGTCTACTGCATATTTGTTAATATAATAAATATATTTTTCACAGATGAAACAGTTTAGAGAGGGGACGGACAGCTTTGGAGTCTCATCAGCTGTCGTAAGCAAAAAGAGGATGAATCCAGATAAATTACATATCAATAATGAGAAGATTTTGCTGACTTTACATACCTACGAATATCGTGACATATGATAAATAATGTTGGCTAATATTTTTGCATCTGAATGGTAGATTAAATTTTGGACAGTCTACAGAAAATTTGAAAGCTGTAGCCATCTGCATTCTTTCCCAGTCTCCTCTAGTGGCTGTGAGCGTAATTGGTCGACTTTTGTCCTTATTCATAGCAAAAAGTGGAACCATCTAACACAGAAGCGCCTCAACGATCTTGTATATGTTCATTATAATCTAAGGTTGAGGTTAAAATGTATTCAGGATGAAGTACAGTTGAAGTATATGGATCATCGGATTATGCTGATGGGGATAAGGATACGATGATTGGATGGCTTGCAGGCCAGCAGCAGGAGTCAGAGCTTGATGAGCTGGGATCTCCACGACCAGCCAGTTTAGTAGCTAGGGAGATCAAGGTGGATCTGGAGCGATGGACAGATACAAATATTCCACATAGAGTTACAGCTGATCAGCCACAGCCTGAGGGCACAGAGGAGTCATTCATCACATAACTCGATGTCCGAGACATCTTTCCAAATGTTTGAGCGAGAATTTTTGAGACGAAGCCGGTCATCTCAAGCAGAAAGAAGAGATCCATCCTCTCAGATGCAGCAAAGAAAAAGGATAAAGCAAAAGGAAAGATAATTGTAAATCCTCGAGAGTGTAGGAGTCAGCTGGCTCAGATTCGGAGATTAGGATGAGTGACGATAGTAGTGACGGATCTGATGACTAGGAAGAGACTGGAGGATAAGAAACTATTGTTCATGAGACGCAGCCGCATGACAGTATTCAATTCATCGGTGAGTCTTAGTTTATACATGCCATACAAGATAGGGACCACGGTGCATGAGCTGATAGAGGCCATGAGGATACTATTTTATATAGACGATCGTCTTCCGGAGGTCATCCAGCACACGATGCAGTTGCAAATGATTTGGCACATGACGTAGGATCCATGGATGTATCTGGATCATCCTCATATTCTGGATCCTACCATCCGCAGGCAGCTTATGATCCATATGGATATGGATATGATGCATCCGAGACATTATCGTACTATCCTATGTAGCTTGGAGCTTCTTATGGATCGGATTTTGCTGTTGGCATATTCGGATGGATCCCTCCACAGCCATACCATCATCTCAAGAACACCTCTCAGAGTCAGAGTTTGAGCGAGAGATCTGAGATGTCTTACAATCCAGAGAGCTTACCTTATGAGATGAATATTTGGGACTATCGTGCTGGTTGGATAGAGGGATGGACTGATATTCCTCCGGAGTATAAGAATGATCCGGATATCCACGAGCATCACAGTTACTCGACAAGATTTTAGATCAGTAGATATCTTGAGGTTAGTAAATTATTTTTTTATATCTTAGAGGCTTGTATATTAAATACATTTAATGCATTGTTTTAGATTTTTTTATTTTATTTTTTGGACACGTTAGAATTTAGAATTATTATATCATCCTAAATTAATTTAAAAATAATAAAAAAATTAGAATAAAAATTGAGTTGAAAAAAATCAGTATATCGTGACATACCGACCAGTACGGTATGGTATGGCATGGTATCGTATCATACCGATTCCTGAATCCTTATTGAGAAGTCTTTCGATTAAGGTTCTTAACATCTAATTCTTGGCATTCTCTGTTACTAATAGCGGTGGGAGGAGCAGCAGTAGCAAGTAGCAATAACAATAGTACTAGGATTTGTAGCAGTAGTATTATAGTAGTTGTAGTGGTAGTAACAGCAGTTGCAAGAGGAGGATGAGTCTGCAAAGGGGTAGTTGTAGCAGTAGGAGAACAAGGCATACAAAAGACAGCAACATGGAATGTCGTACCGGGCCGAACCGCTCGGTACAGCCCCAACTTAGCCGGACCGATGGGGAATCAGTCCGATTCGGCATTTTTCCCAAAAAAATACCAAACTGCACCGAACCGCTCAGTTCAGTACGGTTCGGGATCAAACTGCCCAGAATCAAGCAGTTCGGCTCTGAATCGAGCCATACCGATAAGGGGACAAGGGAGGGTGGGGGGTGGGGTGCGCTTGTCAATAATGGCCCTTGTCCCTTTCTTTTGCCTCAGACTCTCAGAGCCTGAGAGTCCGAGAGCGTGATCTCGGACTCTCAGGACGCCGCACTCGATCTCGGACTCAGGACGCCGAGAGTGCGAACGAAGGCCAAAAAAAATGAGGAAAAAAATTTGAGAAAATTGTCACAACCTTAAGGAGACGACGGTTTTAGATCGAAAGTAAGAAAATTTAGTATTCTGTTAGTAAATATTTTATTTTTCAGAGTTTGTGTTCAAAAAATCATAAAAAATAAAAAAATAAGAAAAAATCATGCCAAAATTTATGATTTTGATATGATTTCATTATATATTATAGACCTTAGAAGATTTATGCGGTGATGCTAAAATCATTAATTTTTGTTAATTATATATATTTTTTAAAAAGTATATTTTTAGAATAAAAAAAAGTAAATTTATAATATTGTTTATGACAATTGAAGCTGTGTATAGTATAATTTTTATGTCTGATTTTGAACTTTTTGATGTATTATATGCATAGTAATCTAGGCTTAATTTTGAATAAAATAAGAAAATAAATAGTATTTAATGTATGTTAATAAGCTTAGGAGAATATATGTAGAGTCTATAACATATTTCTACTTGGATCAAAGCTTAAATAAACTATTTAGAATTTTTTAAATTTTTTATATTTTTTAATTACTTAAATAATAAAAAAATATAAGATCTTTCGATGAAAAATTTTAATTTTTATAGATAATTATTAAAATAATATGTTTTATTAAACTTGCAGAAATGAGTAAAAAGAAGGATACAGAGCGTGATATTGGTTGGGAGCATGGCAAAATGCTCTCGGCTTGGCATCATTGGAGATGCAAATGATGCAACACAGAGTTCAAGTAAAGAGGGGTGACTAGGTTGAAGCAGCATTTGGCTGGTGGTTATCCCGATGTGGTCATATGTCGAAAATGTCCGCAGGAGGTCCGACAGCTGATGAAGAAACATCTTGCTGATTTTAAATCAACGAAGGAGAAGGCCAAGCAGAAGAGAGCAGAGGTAGACCGTCGAGCTATAGAGCCATCTTATCACTCCATAGAGTTAGAGCAGGCCTCCGCTTCAGATGATGAGGCATAGATGGAGGCTGCCATTCGGACGAGTATGGATGATCAATATCGTATGGAGGAGATGGTCAGATGTAGAAAATGATTTGGATCGTCATACTATGAATTGAGATCCAGCTCTGCGATTGCTGAGGAAGAATCCGAGTTCAGGACCACCTCAATCAGGGAGATACCCAGTAGAGGCAGGCACAATATTTCATCTATACTGGAAGCATTTAGTAGTAGGTCCTCTAAAGACATGCCAGCAAGAGCCACCATTCATGATTTGGATCCACATACTTTTCTCAGCAAAGATTCAAAACAACAGAGGATTGACAGTATGTTGAAGAAGGATAAAAAAATAACGTGGCGAGCTATTGGATTAGGGTTTCATTTTAGCCACATTCCAGCAAATGCAGTAGGTAATACTTACTATCGGTCTGTCATTTCAGCCATACAAGCAGCCGGTCTGAGTGTAGACCTCCAGCACCGAAAGACATTTACGGTCAGTTTCTTGATGATAACAAAGAGGAGCTACAGAAATGGATTTCTTCTTACAAGAATAAATGGCCTACACATGGATTGACGGTGGTGTAATGGTTGGACCGGTCCTACCAGGCAGAGCATCATCAATTTCTTGACTTATTGTGGTGGAAAAATATTTTTTCACAAATCAATTGATGCTTCAAAAAAAGGTGCATGACGCTACGTATATCCTTGGATTGATGGAGGTGATTGATTCAGTAGGAGAGCAAAATGTCGTATAGGTCATCACAAATAATGAACCGCAATATAAGGCCGCTGGAGAGTTGTTGATGAAGCAGCGACCACATATTTACTGGACCCCATGTGTTGCACATTGCATTGATCTCATGTTGATGGATATTGGGAAGCTTCGTAGGGTGCAGCAGACAGTGGACTAAGCCCAGACTATTACTAGATTCATCAACAATCATACATGGGTCTTGTCATTGATGCGGACATATACTAAGGGAGAGATTTTGAGATCGGGTGTCATCCAGTTTGCTACAAACTACATAGTACTTGATAGCTTTCTGAAAAAGAAAGTAACGTTGCATCAAATGTTTGTCAGTGCCGAGTGGCAGGAGAGTAGATATGCGAGAGCTAGTACTGAGGAAAGTCGTGTGGAGAACTTGGTGACCAGTCAGTCATTTTGGCAATGGGCTGATAAGATGGTGAAGGTTATCAAGCCGTTATATGAGATGCTTCGCATCGTGGATGGTGAAAGATACCCCTAGATGGGCTTTCTGTATCATATGATGGAGAGGGCAAAAAATATCTCAATGAGATAGATCCAAAACATGGCCAGGAATATATCAATATTATTGAGCGCCACTGAGACTATCAGATGGATAAGGATTTGCATCTAGCCGGTAAGCACAAATCCAAGAGTCTACTGAAAATTTCTCTTCTACTTGTATGAATCTACTCATTCATTTATTAAATTTAACTACAGCATACTATTTGAATCCAAGATTCCAAACCATTCCTAGGATAGATATGGATAATGAGCTTCTTACTGCTCTTCGTAATATGATATATAAGATGGTGGATGATCCAAAAATTGCATCGATATGTCTGCAAGAGGTATGTTAGAGAGGATGAGATATGAGTATTTAATATTTTAACCAAATTCAATCTGTAATCAACTGCATATTTGTTAATATAACAAATATATTTTCCACAAACAAAATAGTTTAGAGAGGGGACAGATAGCTTTGGAGTCTCATCGGCTGTCGTAAGCAAAAAGAGGATGAATCCAGATAAATTACATATCAATAATTAGAAGACTTTGCTAACTTTACATACCTACGAATATCATGACATATGATAGCTAAATGGTGGATTCATTTTGGATAGTCTGTAGAAAATTTGAAAGTTATAGCCATCCGTATTCTTTCCCAGACAGTCTCCTCTAGTGGCTGTGAGCGTAATTGATCGATTTTTGCCCTTATCCACTGCAAACAGAGGAACCGTCTGACACAGAAACACCTCAATATTTGTATATGTTCATTATAATCTAAAGTTGAGATTAAAATATATTCAAGATGAAGTACAGCTGAATTACATGGATCCGATGTTGGATGATTATGCTGATGGGGACGAGGAACCGATGATTGAATGGCTTGCAAGCCAGCAACGGGAGCCAGAGCTTAATGAGCCAGGATTTTCTCCACGACCAGTCAGTTTAGTAGGTAGGGAGATCAGGATGGATCCGGGGTGATAGGCAGATACAAATATTCCACATAGAGTTCCAGCTGATTAGTCATAGGCTGAGGGCACACAGAGGAGTCATTCATCACATGACTCTATGTCCGAGACATTCTCCCAAATGTTTGAGCGAGAATTTTTTAGACGAAGCCGGCCATCTCAAGCAGGAAGAAGAGATCCATCCTCTTAGATGCAGCAAAGTAAGAAAAAAGATCAAGCAAAAGGAAAAACAATTGCAGCATCTTCGAGAGTGTAGGAGTCAGCTGGCTTAGATTCGGAGACTAGGGTGAGTGATGATAGTAGTGACGGATTTGATGACCAGGAAGGAACTGGAGGACAAGAAACTATTGTTCATGAGACGCAGCCGTAGGACGGTATTCGATTCACTAGTGAGTCTCAGTTTACACATGCCACACAAGATAGGGACCACGGTGTACGAACTGATAGAGACCGTGAGGATACTATTTCATATTAGATGACGGCCTTCCAGAAGTCTTCCAGCACATGATGCAGCTGTAGATGATTTGGCACGTGACGTAGGATCTATGGATGTATCTAAATCATCCTCATATTATGGATTCTACCATCCGCAGGCAGCTTATGATCCATATAGATATGGATGTGATGCATCCGAGACATCGTCTTCCAGTGGATACTATCCTATATAGTCTAGAGCTTCTTAGGGATCGGATTTTGCTGCTGGTATATTTGAATGGACCCCTCCACAGCCATGCCATCATCCTAAGGACATCTTTCAGAGCCAAAGTTTGAGCGAGAGATCTGAGATGTCTTACAATCCAGAGAGATTATTTTATGGGATGAATATTCAGGATTATCGTGCTGATTGGATAGAAGGATGGACTGATGTTCTTCCGGAGTATCAGAATGATCCGGATATCTAGGAGCATCACAGATACGTGACAAGATTTTAGATCAGTAGATATTTTCAGGTCAGTAAATTATTTTTTTATATCTTGGAGACTTGTATATTAAATACATTTAATGCATTGTTTTAGATTTTTTTATTTTATTTTTTGAGATATTAGAACTTAGAATTATTATATTATCCTAAATTAATTTAAAAATTATAAAATAAAATTAGAATAAAAATTGAGTCGAAAAAAAATGGTACGTCGTGGCATATCGGTTGGTACGGCACGGTATCGTACCATACCGATCAGGAACCACTACTGGAACTAGTATCAGTTCCTGAATCCTTGTTGAGAAGTCTTTCGATCAAGATTCTTAACATCTGATTCTTGGCATTCTCTATTACTAATAGCAGTGGGAGCAGCAGCAGCAGTAACAGCAGTACTAGGATTTGTAGCAGTAGATTATAGTAGTTGTAGTGGTAGTAACTGCAGTTGCAAGAGGAGGATGAGTCTGCGAAGGGGTAGGAGTTGTAGCAGTAGGAGGAGAACAAGGCATACAAAAGATAGCAACATGGAATGTCATACCGGACCGGTGTAGTCCGAACCGCTTGGTATAGCCCGAACCGAGTCAGACCGATGGGGAACCGGTCCGGTTCGGCATTTTTCCCCAAAAAAAACACCAAACCGCACCGAACCGCTTGGTTTGGTATAGTTTGGGATCAAACCACCCGAAATCGGATGGTATTGGGCGGTTCGGCTTGATTCGGCTCTGACCGAGCCGTACCAACAAGGGGATAGGGGGGAAGGGGGGTGGGGGGTGGGGTGGGCCAGCCAATAATGGCCTTTGTCCCTTTCTTTTGCCTCAAACTCTTAAAGCCTGAGAGTTTGAGTGTGATCTCGGACTCTCAAGATGCCGAGAATGCAAATGAAGCCCAAAAAAATAGAGGAGAAAAATTCGAAAAAATTGTCATAACCTCAGGAAGACAACTGTTTTCGATCGAAAGTATGGTAATCTAGTATTTTGTTAGTAAATATTTTATTTTTCAGAATTTGTATCCAAAAAACGGTAAGAAGTAAAAAAATAAGAAAAAATCATGCTAAAATTTATGATTTTGGTATGATTTCATTATATATTATAGATCTTTGGAAGATCTATACGGTGATGCTAAAATAATTAATTTTTGTTAATTATATATATTTTTTAAAATATATTTTTAGAATAAAAAAATAAAAAAATATAAATTTATAATATTGTTTATGATAACTGAAGCTACGTATAGTATAATTTTTATATCCGATTTTGAAGTTTTTAATGTATCATATGCATAGTAATCTAGGCTTAATTTTGAATAAAATAAAAAAATAAATAGTATTTAATGTATGTTAATAAGCTTAGACAAATATATATAGAGTCTATAACATATTTCTACTTGGATCTAAACTTAAATAAACTATTTAGAATTTTTAAAATTTTTTATATTTTTTAATTACTTAAATAATAAAAAAATATAAGGTCTTTCGATGAAAAATTTTAATTTTTATATATAATTATTAAAATGATATGTTTTATTAAACTTATAGGAATGAGTAAAAAGAAGGATATAAAACGTGATATTGGTTGGGAGAATGACGAGATGCTCTTGGCTCAACAACACCATTGGAGATGCAAATGGTGCAACACAGAATTCAAGGAGGGGTGACTAGGTTGAAGCAGCATTTGGCTGATAGTTATCCCGATGTGGCCATATATCGAAAATGCCCGTAGGAGGTCCGATAGCTGATGAAGATATATCTTGCTGATTTTAAATCAGCAAAGGAGAAGGCCAAGCAGAAGAGAGCAGAGGTGGACCATCGAGCTACAGAGCCACCTTCTTATCTTTCCAGAGAGTCAGAGCAGGCCTCCACTTCAAATGATGAGGCACAGATGGAGGCTGCCATTCGGACGAGTATGGATGATCAATACCGTATGGAGATGGCTAGATGTAGAGAATGATTTGGACCGTTATACTTTAAATCGGGATCCGGCTTTGCGGTTGCTGAGGAAGAATCCGAGTTCAGAAGGACCACCTCAGTCAGGGAGATACCCAGTAAAGGCAGGCACAGTATTTCATCCATGCTCGGAGCATTTGGTAGTAGGAGGAGGTCCTCCAGGGACATGCCAGTAGGAGCCATCATTCATGATTTGGATCCACATGCTTTTTTCAGCAAAGATTCAAAACAACAGAAGATTGACAGTATGTTGAAAAAGGATAAGAAAAAAGACGTGGTGAGCTATTGGATCATGGTTTCATTTTAGCCATATTCCATCAAATGCAGCGGATAATACCTACTATCAGTCTGCCATTTCAGCCATACAGGCAGCCGGCCTAAGTATAGATTCTCCAGCACCAAAGGATATTTATGGTCAACTTCTTGATGATAACAAAGGAACTATAGAAATGGATTTCTTCTTACAAGAATAAATGGTCTACATACAGATTGATGGTGATGTGTGATGGTTGGACCAGTCCTACCAGACAGAGCATCATCAATTTTTTGACTTATTATGATGAAAAAATATTTTTTCACTAATCAATTGATGCTTCAAATAAGGTGCATGGCGCTACGTATATCCTTGGATTGATGGAGGAGGTGATTGATTCAGTAGGAGAGCAGAATGTTGTGCAGGTCATCACAGATAATGGACCGCCATATAAGGCCGCTGGAGAGTTGCTGATGGAGTAGCGACCACATATTTACTGGACCACATGTGCTGCACATTGCATTGATCTCATGTTGATGGATATTGAAAAGCTGCATAGAGTGCAGCAAGCAGTGGACTCAGCCCAGACTATTACTAGATTCATCTACAATCATACATGGATCTTGTCATTGATGCGAACGTATACTGGGAGAGATTTTGAGATTGGGTGTCATCTGGTTTGCTATAAACTACATAGTACTTGATAGCTTTCTGGAGAAGAAAGCAACATTGCATCAGATGTTTGTCGGTGCCGAGTGGCAGGAGTAGATATGCGAGAGCTGGTACTAAGAAAAGTCGTGTGGAGAACTTGGTGATCAGTCAGTCATTTTGGCAACGGGCTGATAAGATAGTGAATATTATCAAACCATTATATGAGGTGCTTCGCATCGTGGACAGTGAAAGATACCCTCAGATGGGCTTTTTGTATTATATGATGGAAAGGGCAAAGTAACAGATCAGTGAGGTAGATTCAAAACATGGTCAGGAATATATCAACATTATCGAGCGCCGTTGGGACTATCAGATGGATAGGGATTTGCATCTAGTCGGTAAGCACAAATCCAAGAGTCCATTGAAAATTTTTTCTTTTCTACTTGTATGAATCTACTCATTCATTTATAAAATTTATCTAGAATCCGAGATTCCAGTACACCATTCCTGGGATAGATATGGATAATGAGCTTCTTACTGCTCTTCGTAATGTGATATATAATATGATGGATGATCCAGAAATTGCGTCGATGTGTCTGCAAGAGGTATGTTAGTGAGGATGAGATACGAGTATTTAATATTTTAACCAAATTCAGTCTGTAATCAACTGCATATTTGTTAATATAACAAATATATTTTTCACAGACGAAATAGTTTAGAGAGGGGACGGACAGTTTTAGAGTCTCGTCAATTGTCGTAAGCAAAAAGAGGATGAATCCAGGTAAATTACATATCAATAATGAGAAGACTTTGCTGACTTTACATACATACGAATATCGTGACATATGATAAATAATGTTGGTTAATATTTTTGCAGCTGAATGGTGGATTTATTTTGGACAGTCTGCAGAAAATTTGAAAGCTGTAGCCATCCGCATTCTTTTCCAGACAGCCTCCTCTAGTGGCTGTGAGCGTAATTGGTCAACTTTTGCCCTTATCCACCGCAAATAAAGAAACCATCTGACACAGAAGCGCCTCAACGATCTTGTATATGTTCATTATAATCTAAGGTTGAGGTTAAAATGTATTCAGGATGAAATACGGCTGAAGTACATGGATCTGATGTTGGGTGATTATGCTGATGGGGACGAGGATCTGATGATTGGATGGCTTGCAGGCCAGCAGCAAGAGGCAGAGCTTGATGAGCCAGGATCTCCTCCACGACCAACCAGTTTAGCAGCTAGGAAGATCAGGGTGGATTCGGGGCGATGGGCAGATACAAATATTCCACATAGGGTTTCAACTGATCAGCCACAGCCTGAGGGCACACAGAGGAGTCATTCATCACATGACTATGTCCGAGACATCCTTCCAAATGTTTGAACGAGAATTTTTGAGACAAAGCTGGCCATCTCAAATAGGAAGAAGAGATCCATCCTCTCAAATGCAGCAAAGTAAGAAAAAGGATAAAGCAAAAAGAAAGACAATTGCAGCATTCTCGAGAGTGCAGGAGTCAGCTGACTCAAATTTAGAGACCGGGATGAGTGATGATGGTAGTGATGGATCTAATGACTAGGGAGGGATTGGAAGACAAGACACTGTTGTTCATGAGATGCAGTCGTAGGACGGTATTCGATTCACCGGTGAGTCTCAGTTTACACATGCCACACAAGATAGGGACCATGGTGCACGAGCTGATAGAGGCCATGAGGATACTATTTCATATAGATGATGGCCTTCCAGAGATCGTCCAGCATACGATGCAGCTGTAGATGATTTGGCACGTGATATAGGATCCATGGATGTATCTGGATCATCCTCATATTCTGGATTCTACCATCCGCAGGCAGTTTATGATCCATATGGATATGGATATGATGCATCCGAGATATCGTTTTCTAGTGGCTACTATCCTATGCGGCATGGAGCTTCTTATGGATCGGATTTTGCTGCTGGCATATTTGGATGGGCCCCTCCGCAGCCATACCATCATCCTAAGGACACCTCTGAGAGTCAGAGTTTGAGCGAGAGATCTGAAATATCTTACAATCCAGAGAGGTTACCTTATAGGATAAATATTCAAGACTATCGTGCTAGTTGGATAGAGGGATGGACTGATGTTCCTTTAGAGTATGAGAATGATCCGGATATCTATGAGCATCACAGATACTCGACAAGATTTTAGATCAGTAGATATTTTGAGGTTAGTAAATTATTTTTTTATATCTTGAAGACTTGTATATTAAATATATTTAATGCATTATTTTAGATTTTTTTTATTTTATTTTTTTGGAGATGTTAGAATTTAGAATTATTATATCATCCTAAATTAATTTAAAAATTATAAAAAAAATTAAAATAAAAATTGAGTCGGAAAAAAAAAATGATATGCCATGGCGTACCGACTAGTACAGCATGGCATGGTATGGTTCCGTACTGTACCGGTATGGGAATCGGTACTGGTTTCTGAATCCTTGGACAGTAAAGATGGAACCTGAAAGAAGAATAAGGCTAGGAGGAAGGGTTGTTCCTTCCTCACACAAGAATTGTCTCTAAGTGATGGTGCCAGCAAAGCAGAGCAGACAATTGAAGCAACAAAGTTGGAAAAAAAGGAAGAGGAATAAGACCAGGAAGAAAAAAGCTATTCATCTCTACTTGAGGAGAGAAGCTGTTTGGTAGACAGCTGACAAATAAGGCAACAAAGTTGGGAAAAGGAAGAGGAATGGGGAGGGATGTTCAAGAAGAAGGAACTATTCATCTCTACTTAGAAAAAAAAAGAAGCTGTTCATCTATAAGGTGAAAAAGAAACCATCTTTTTATCTTATGAGTTCATTAATTTGGGGAGGGAGCTCGGTCAGAAAAAAACGAACTTTGCCCTCCTTGCTCATTTTTCCCATTCCCATTGGCTATATAGGTGAGTACTTGCACTAGATAGTCTGAATGCTGGAGTAGAAATTGGGCATCTCATTTGGTGTGTTTGGTAAAGGGTGAGCCTTGGCGGCTGGTGCAATGGTAAGGTTGTTCCATTGTGAGTTGGGTGTAACAAGTTCAAAACACAGAAACAACCTCTCCTCACATGAGGGTAAGACTGCATACATTTGATCCTCTTCAAACCCTATAGTGGCAGAGCATGTTGGGCTTACAACAATTTTAGAAGATGACAGAAATGTCAGCTCTCTAACCAAATAGAGTCCAGAATTTATGAGGTATATAGCTTTGAATATTATGAAAATTGCAAACTTGGCATGCAAAACAATTTGACTAGACTACAAAGGTAAAGATCTAAAATTTGGCAAAAATTGGAGAATTTGCCTAAAAAGTTCAGAACTTAGTTGACAAAATTAGGAGTGGGTGTTGGACCGGGTTTGGGGAGTGGGATATTTCAGAAACTTTTTTAGTGAGGAAGCCCTTAACAAGCAGGTGCTGTTTCAAGGTTCTGGAAAGATTCAGAGGGTTGGTGACCCTATGAAGAAGATTCAAGCTACTCAGGTTCAGAATGAAATACAGACACAAATTAATATGGTTATAAATTTGCTCATGTAAAACCAAGCATAGTAGAGATAGTATTTATAGCAAAAATATCACCATCACAACTTACACATAGCATCATCAATCTGTAATTCATAAGTTCTTGAATTAATACTGGAATTTTTTGATAACTCATAGAAACCATTAACATCAATAAATTCTGATCAAATTTAAGGCTTGAGAATTTTTTGGAAAACTTTTGACTACGGAAAGAGTGTAACATAATTCAAGAATTTTATGATTATTTTTAGAATATTGTCACAAGGAAATAGTTTTTATCTGGATTTCTGAGCCACTGTTCAAGAAGATGCATTTTACATGGGTCCACAGCATCTGACTAGACCAAATTTGTTTAGATATTTATAGCTTGTGCAATTATTAACTCCCCGTTTCAACAAAAGTTATATTCTTTTTTGATTCCATCATGTGATTAGTATTGCCTAAATGCATTTAAATGGTGTTTTTGTTGTCCATATACGGGATTTTTCATGTAAGAAGATAAGCCCTGGTCTGGCCTCCCATCCTTTATCACCGGTGCCACTTGCCTATCCTACCACTTAGTGACGATCCACAGCCATTTTCCTCCTGTCCTAGGACTGCTAGATATCCAATCTTCTCAACTATTTATCACCTTAAATTTCTTCTCTTCATTGACAACCATCCTTGCCTCTTTAACAATGTTCTGCCTTCATCATATCTACTTCTCTTGTCCAATGCATATCATATTTCCTCGTACACTCTATTTCAATGTTTACCTCTCAATAAACAGCAAATTTTTCAGTGGTACTTGTACTTCCATATATTAGAAAATGATTGCCTATAATAAATTTAAACTTTAATAATTAGAAAAGGCATTATATAAAACTTAACATTTCATGGTTCATTTCGTGATGAATTATGTTGTTTGAGAAGCAAGCTATTCATTACATTTTTTTTCCTTCTTTCTGTGTGTATGTGTTTCAGTGTTTGTATACTTCATCTGACTAAACTGTCTATGTGTAAACCCTGTTTGCCTACATATATGAATAACCTCCTGCTGACCATGTTGTGCTCATTTGCAAATTGCACATACCATTTGAGAACACATGCAATATTATTCGTGTAGGATGGATAATCGACTGTCATCAATTTGCAAGAAATTGTAAGGATTCAAGTCTTGATAGAACATCCCACATGATGCCAGGATGGGGTATCATCCCATGTATCGGGATAGGACCATCCCACTATCGTCTCAGCATCCCAATTGGCACATCTTGGGACATCTCTTGTTCCAACTGTCGGGATGGGGTGAAACGGCGGCACATCCTGTTCTATGGAAAAACCAGGACAGCTCCATCCCACGAGATTTAAAACTTTGCTTGTTAAATTTTCACTCCTTGGTTATCATCCTTATTTGGTCTTTTATCAGTTTATGTGCTTCTCATGTTTTCTGAGAAGCTCTCCTTGTCCATGTTAAACAAAATTATTGCCATTTTGTAAGGTGTTGGACAATGATACAGTTTTGTCCACTTGGTTCTGAGGATCAAGAATGCATTGACCACACTCAGCAAGTTTAAACTTTTATTAGGTTCAGTATTTTCACTCATTTTTGTATAATATCCTCTTTTAGATGGTTGAAATCTTACACGTCATATGTCATTCTTCCTTGCACACATGTTTACATGTTTTTTTCTTTTTTCCTTATGCTTCCATTAATAATTTTTGGTTTTTATATTGATGTTTGATTTAAGTGACTCATTTAGGACAACTTTGATTGTGAAGCTCAATATATGTCTCTTCTATGTTATGCTTGTAAGGGTACTTTATACCATGCCTTTCATGCTCCTTCATATTTTATCCACTAGTTCTTACCACAGATTTGCTCCAATTGTTCAAAAGGTGTGCAGGTGCTGGTCATTTGCGAGATGAGATTCTACATTATAGAAAGGAATTGGCGAAATGTCCAGGTGAAGATGATGAGAGACAGTCCTACCTCATGGATATGGGAATTAAAGCTCTAAGGTTAGTCTTAGCTTGCAAATTCAAGGTTTCACTGTATCATCTTGCTGCTGGGTCATTACCGTGCTCTACCAAATGGTCAAATCTCAAATCTTTGGTACTTGAAATATGGCTTAATATATATTTAGATTATTCCCCTTAGACCAAATGCTTGCATTTTGAGGTTCCTAACCAATCACCAGGAAACTGGCATGCTTTATATCCTGCAAAGAATTCTGATATATGTTGGCCCATGGGAGTGGAAACTACCTGCATCTTGTGGAATAGACTCAGCATATAACAAACTGCTTTAATTGAAATGTTATTGTTTAATTGTTCAACTTATATAGAAAGTTTATTGATGTTTGGGGTGCATTTTGGCTTTTATGTCAGTTTGGCATTCAAATCAGACAATCCTGTCCAACAACTCACCATTACATCATGCTTTGGAAGAATGAAGTTTGCTAGGTGGTTCCTTGAACTTCCTATTGTTCAAATATCACATTCATGGGTCTTATGATCTCAGTTGTTTGCTAAGTGTAACCAATGACTATCGCTGGTTCAATCAGATGCTCTAGATTGACATTAGAACTTAGAAATATAATGTAAGCACATTGTGCTGTGGGATCCGGTGATTGTTATGAATACCATTGACTATGTCATGCTACACTTCTTTCTATAGAATCTGGTGTTGATTGTGTCACGACTTACGAGTCTACATTTTGTAGCAAACTGGACATCCTTTCTTACAAGCAGAACTCACTGCTTATGAGGATAACATTAGTCAACTGTCCCATCAAGTAATGCCGCTTGTGAGTGTAAATGGGCGCTAGCATATGTGAGTGACGTACTTTTACATGTGTGTGACGTGCATGCTTGTGCATGTATCTGTTATATGCAACACACAATGCATCTCTATAGGATTTGGCATATCTTTCCATGCTATGACAATCTAAGGCAATTAGAAATTGGTTTCTCCATTCATGACTGCAAACCTGTGGCTATCTTGACCATTGATTACAAGATGACCAACTATGATGTCATAGCATGTTTTATTCAAACCATTAATTTTTGTAGTCGTTGATGCACCATGTATGATAGCATTTCTCTTAAGGTCTTGTTAGAAGACCAAATTCCAAAACTTCATGCCACACTTATTCTTACATTTTAGGATCTAAATAAATCTTCATACAATAACAGGAGGCAGATAAAAACATTATGTCTTCAAGGTGGCCCACAAACGAGAGCATGTCATTTTAGGAAGAGTTGTAAGGGATTAGCCTAAGAAAACATATGGAAACAAATATAATTCCATCTTATAGGTCACAAAAGCAAAACAAGGGCAACCTTCTGAATCTACTATTCTGCCACAGATTTCTCGTCACACTATGCTGAAAGAAATAATATATTTAACATGATGCCTCGACATTTTCATATGCAACAAGTGCGCTTGTTTATGACCTCAAGCATTCAGAGAAATGCCATGGTAATGCAGAAAAATCACTCCAACATGTTAAGAGGCATCATTTAAGGTGTACTGGGTAATAAAAACATCAAAGGATGTCAAGAAATATCTATTTAGACTTCAAATCATTCAAAAAAAATGGTTGCTTTTCATTAAATCTTAAAAAATTGAAAAAAAAAAAGGCATGCCTGTTTGGAACCAGCATGCTACACCATACTATGTTAGTATAGTTTTGGTATGGTACCATATGGAACTCATAGCTGACTGATACGGGTCATAGTATCTTTAGCATGGTCTGTTATACCCCCCAATACCGTCCAGTACAGGGTGTAACATACCGGTACCATACCCATATGCCAGTACACTTGGTACACTATTTTGTACCATATCGAACCATATAATGATACTATGATAGAATCATACCGATACAGGGCCTGATACTATGGCGGCGAACCTTGCTTTTAAAGCCTCCTATCATGCAACTTGTTGTAGTCTAAACTATCAAATGTTTGGGATGGATAAAGACAGAAATTATAGGATAGGTCTGAGCATTGGAATGGTTATCGAGTTAGAGTCATCCTTTTGCAAATAATAGCAGGTAGCATAAGGTTGTGATGAATTACAAATATGTTAACCTGCTGTTCACCATGACTTACATTTCTAGAATAGCCAAAACCAATTGAATAGAATTGGAATAGCATTTAAAAATAGATGATGTTATTCAACATAGATACCTCTTGAAACCAAGGTTCACTGAACCATTTTGAAACATCTGCATTGGGGCATATCAAATGATCTGAGCCAAAACTGGGATGATTAGGCCCTTGAAACCAGGTAGGGGGTGAAGTGGACCAAACTGATCTAACCAATTCCATCTGATTTCAGGGAGTACCAAACCTGATGCACCTTGATTGAATTGACCCTTGTTTATAAAACTCCTATCCCGTTCCCTATCGATCTTGATCCAACCCCCTTTCTCTCCTCACCTTTCTTTAGTTGCAGCCATGTCAGATGATCTCAATGATGACCTCCCAAGCATGAGCTTCTAGTCATCAGATTGCTCTACCTCCAAGATTGTCTCCACCACCTCCACTGGCTCCACCCACTCCACCAGCATTCCTTATCTCAAGGCTCTTAGTGCCATCTGATAGTTTAGATCCACACCTACAGCAGGCCCTCGCCCTCGATCACCTTGGTCTTGGTGCCAATCCCGCCATGTCGACTCATGCTGGTAGGATGCTAGACTCATGTGCCTCCTCTCCCTCCCCTCTCTGTCTCTCTAGATTTGTTTATGAAACCTGATGCCTAACTGGTATACTACTGTATAATGTATATCATATGTCAATATAATGTAGCATGGTTTTAAATACCATGGGATGGGGCTATCCCAGTTTTCCTATGGAATGGTACGTCTTGCATTCTGATACTCAAGATGGTGGATGTCTGGTCACATGCCTGTCCATTTCCTAAATTCTCTCATCCTGACACCCAGGGATGGTGCCTTATCTTGACCCTTGGGATGGTGGAAAACCCCGGCATCTCACTGGTTTTTAAAACCCTATAATATTGAACTATATCATGGTACCTGACTGGTACAAGTCATGGAACTGCTTCAGCCAATCTTGCTTAAAACTCTCGAAGCTTTTGAAGTACTCTAGATTTTTGTTGTTAACTTCTTTGTTGTTGGGTTCTTTTACTTCTTTCAAACAAATTAGGAGGGAAAAGAGCGATGTATATAAATGTCATCAAATAAATATCACTATTTTTATGGGGAATGACTAAAATAGTCATGTTGTAATGCATCCATGATGATTATGAAAAAGTATTTTATCAAATATTTGAGACATACCAGTAAGATATGTTGGAACGGATTGTTGCTTTTAGTTTCATGTTCTTAAAGCGTCTGTGCCAACCAGTTAGCAATTCTATAACTGAGTATTCATGAGGAGATGAAAACTATATGAAATGAAAATAGAATATATTAAAGCTATATAATATTAAATTGTGGACCTCTTATGAAAGTAGAAATATTGAAATGATTCAAACTGTTTCAAAGACCCAACATACATTTTAATATATGGGATGAATGGTTCAAAACTTCTTTTAATGGATTGAAACTTTTTCCAATTCAATCAATCGAGAATTATTGGTTACCAAAATAATTCTCATTGGTCCTACAATCCATCAGTGACACCTAGCAGTATATAGTGGCAACCTAATAGAACTAAAAATGAACCTCTATGTGTAGTTATCGTGTGGTCTGGTTCTTCTATCAAGAATTCCAACAAGATGCAGGTCAAGGATAACTCGTCAAACCCGTTCGTCCATCATATGCTAGATTCAATTGACTCGAGTCCATGTAAAATCTTATGAAAACTCTTTCTATCATTCATCCGCCATGGCCATGGCCTTTGGAACTCAGTCTCATGAATTGTATAGGACCACTCCCTATCTACCAAGGTCGACAGATCCCATCTTGGTGCACACCCTGTTCCGACAATGGACTTACCATAGCTAACATGCACCGCAAGATTCCGAATGGCTAGGTAATTGAGTGTTGGTGCAGTCAAACTACAGCAACCCCACTATGAACAGCCGAGGCACCATAGGTCAAAGAACTATCTATAGATTTCACACAACTACAACTTTGAATAAATCACTAACAAGTGGGTAGCCATCTTGGTGACTTTTCATATTGGTCACACTTAGTACCCTTGATCTCTATCAAGCACCTACACTCTCGCTCAAGTATCCCATATTGTAGACTTGAGACTTGTTTACCCACGAAGAAAAGCGATCTGTACACTGATCTATCTGGATTAGTCACCGTCTTCGTGATAATTCATCGATTCGGAGCATTTAGGAATTAACCACTAATGACACGTGCCTTAAATTCTCAACTCTTGATAATATGTGTCATCATCCATTAATTCCTCGGACGATTCATGGATACAATTAAAACACCACATGAATGAAAAATAAACCAAATTTTATTTATTTTAAAATTTTAATCACAAAATTATGCCCTTAGAATATGTATGTATTAGCCAATCTGGCTTCTAAGGCATACATTTAACACGGTGGCCATCGGCGGACCGTAGAGGCCCTTGAGTGCTGGATTGCCCCTATTTTGATCACGATTCTTTTGTTTATCGCGATCCATAATGAAGTCAACAATCCTATCGGCAACAAGGTTGTCAACTTCATTGTGGATCGAGATATAAAAAAGAAAAAGAATTTTGATCAAAACAGGATGGTCACCCTATTTCGATCCGATGGAGGGCGGAGAGGATGTTTTTGCCCTCCAGTGGCCTCTGCAGCCCTTCGGTGGCCACCACCGGCCTCCCCTCCCTCTCCTTCTCCTTTCCTCTCTCTCTCTCTCTCTCTTTCTCTCTCGGTTTGGAGTTCCCCACTTTGGCCACAAGCTTCTCCAGCATCTCCCTTTCCTTTCCTCCCTCCCTTTCTCTCTTTTTCTAGTTGCGTCAATTTAGGCCTAGTACAGAATGATATGGGGGTACACTGAACCATATTGTCGGCCGATTGGCATGGGGTCCAGTCCTGGCACGGCGAACCATGGCTGTATTTAATCGGATTTGCATATAGATTAGGATACTATTTTGCTAGATACATATTTGGGTCCAAAGTTTAAAGTTATCTGATTTAGATTGGATTTGAATGGAAATTCTTGTATATGATTGGATCTGAATACAGATTCAGATGTATTTTGTTTAATATAGATTTGAATATGGATTTTGAAGATTTTTCATATCTGAACTAGGTATTCAGTGGAAAGTTTACATTTGAATAGCACTTGCATGTGGAATCAAATCAATGAATTTTACATTCGCTTGAAAACCACTCAACCATAGGGATAGCATTTAGTTTTGTTCTATGATGATTGTTGGTGCAGAATCTGGTCGACGCCGGGACGAGCTGAAGTGGAGGACGAGGTCGCTGTCGGGGACCTGCAAAATAAAGTTCCGTCCGGAGTCGGTGGTGGTGGCTTCGACGAGATCCTCCGATGATCAAGTCAGCTCTTCTGGCCAACAGAAATAGAGTGCTCAGGGGAAAGCTCGGTAGAGTTTCGGAAAGGAGAAAAGAGCTTAGAGCTTAGAGAAAACATATCTGGAGGGTCTCTTTTTATAGGCGAAGCTTGTAGCAGGTTGATGGTGACAGCTGCAGCTGCCTGGTAGCGGGCCACTCGAGGTCCGGCGGAGTCAGTCACGGAGAGAGGCGCCACATGTAGCGCCGCCTGCAGCAGATTGATGGTGATAGCCATCGCCGCCTGATAGCGGGTCGCTGTAACCTGTAGCGGACTGATAGTGACGGCCGCAGCCATCCGATACTGAGCCACTCGGAACCGCATAGAGGGTTGAAGAGCTTTAACGTATATCGATTTCGGAGGAGTTCGGACTTCCAAAGGAAATACGACTAGAGAGGATCATTCGAGAGGAACGCTAGCTGAAGGAGCCTGAAAGGAGTTTGGCTCCCGTAGGCGTCCGACTGAAGGAGAAGCTCTTAAGGAGTTTGGCTTCTATAGAAGTCTGATTGGAGGAGCCCGGAAGGAGTTTGGCTCCTGTAGGGATTCGACTAAAGGAGAAATCCGGAAGGAGTCTGGCTCCCATATAAGTCCGATAGAAGGAAAAATTCGGAAGGAGTTTGGCTCCCGTAGGCGTTCGACAGAAGGAGGGATCTGGAGGGAGCCAAAATAGAATGAAAAATTCGGAAGGTGTTCGGCTCCCGTAGGCGTTCGACTGGAGGGATCTGGAGGGAGTTTGGCTCCCGTAGAAGCCTGACTGGAGGAGAGATTCGGAGGAAGTTTGGCTCCCGTAGAAATCCGACTGAAGAAGAATTTTGGAAGGAGCTCGGCTCCTGTAGAAGTCCGGCCGAAGGAACAATCCAGAAGGAGTTCACCTCCCGTAGGCGTCCGACTGAAGGAGTGCGGAGGAAGTTCGGCTTCCGTAGGCGTTCGACTGGAGCTCGACCGTTGAGAAGTTCGGTCGGTTGAAGGGATTCAACCAAGACTCGACCGCTGGGGAGTTCGGCCAGTTGAAGGAGTTTGGCTAAGGTTTGGCCGTTGAAGCTCTTTCGTAATTATCGGTTGCATGGGCTAAGCATCAGGCTGGACTTCGACGGGAGCGAAGTTTATCCCTAACAATAGTCCCCCCTACTCTCGAGTTCGAAATACGATGAAAAGGGAGTATAAAAAGGTGACTGCCGAAGTTCTCTTCAGGGCTCTGCACCAGTTCAGGTTGGGAGATCATATCTCCAGCCAAGGTTGACGTTGGAGTTGAAGCTCGGGGGGATCTTGTCTTCAGTCGAGGTTGAAGGAGATCTTATCTCCTGTTCATGTAGACGCTCGGGAGAGATCTTATCTTCAGCCGAAGTTGAAGTTGAAGTTGAGGCTCGGGGGAGATCCTATCTCCAGTCGAGGTTGAAGGAGATCTCATCTTCTGTTGATGCATACATTGAAGCTTGGGGGAGATTCTATCTCCAGCCGAGGTTGAAGTTGAAGTTGAAGTTGAGGCTCGGAGGAGATCTCATCTTCAGCCGAGGTTGAAGGAGATCTCATCTCCTGTTGATAAAGACGTTGAAGCTCGGGGAAGATCCTATCTCCAGCTGAGGTTGAAGTTGAAGTTGAGGCTCGGAGGAGATTCCATCTCTAGCCGAGGTTGAAGGAGATCTCATCTTCTGTAGAAGCTCGGAGGAGATCTTATCTCCAGCAGCCGAGGTTGGAGTTTGAGCTCGGGGAAGATCTTATCTCCGGCAGTCGAGGTTGAAGGAGATCTTATTTTCTGTTGTCGTAGAAGCTCGGATGCTCGGAAGAGATCTTATCTCTAGCCGAGGTTGAAGGAGATCTTATCTTCTATTGACGTAGAAGTCCGGACGCTCGGAAGAAATCTTATCTCTAGTCGAGGTTGAAGAAAATCTTATCTCCTGTTGTCGTAGAAGCTCGGACGCTCGGGAGAAATCTTATCTCTTGCCGAGGTTGAAGGAGATCTTATCTCCTGTTGACGTAGAAGTCCGGATGCCCGAGAGAGATCTTATCTCTAGCCGAGGTTGAAGGAGAGATCTTATCTTCTATTGTCGTAGAAGCTCAGACGCTCGGGAGAGATCTTATCTCTAGCCGAGGTTGAAGATTCTTATCTCTCATTGACGTAGAAGCCCGAACGCTCGGAGAGAGATCTTATCTCTAGTCGAGGTTGAAGGAGATCTTATCTCCTATTGTCGTAGAAGCTCAAACGCTCGGGAGAGATCTTATCTCTAGCCGAGGTTGAAGGAGATCTTATCTCCTATTGACATAGAAGTCCGGACGCTCGGAAGAGATCTTATCTCTAGCCGAGGTTGAAGGAGATCTTATCTCCTGTTATCGTAGAAGCTTGGACGCTCGAAAGAGATCTTATCTTTAGTCGAGGTTGAAGGAGATCTTATCTCCTATTGTTGTAGAAGCTTGGACGCTCGGGAAGAGATCGATTGAAGAGATTTTCTCCTGTTCACGCAAAAAGCCCGGACGCTCGGAAGAGATCTTATCTTTAGCCGAAGTTGAAGGAAATCTTATCTCCTATTGTCATAGAAGTTCGGACGTTCGGAAGAGATCTTATCTCTAGTCGAGGTTGAAGGAGATCTTATCTTCTGTTGACGTAGAAGTCCGGATGCTCAAGAGAGATCTTATCTCTAGCCGAGGTTGAAAGAGATCTTAGCTCCTGTTGACGTAAAAGTCGGACGCTTAGGAGAGATCTTATCTCTAGCCGAGGTTGAAGCTCGGATGCTCGGAAGAGATCTTATCTCTGGTCGAGATTGACTCGATCGCTCGGAAGAGATCTTATCTCTGGCCGAGGTTGACTCGGACGCTCGGGAGAGATCTTATCTCTAGCCGAGGTTGCTTCGGTCGCTCGGAAGAGATCTTATCTCTGGCCGAGGTTGGCTCGGTCGCTCGGGAGAGATTTTATCTCTAACCGAGGTTGAAGCTTGGGCGCTCGGGAGAAATCTTATCTCTAGCTAAGGTTGAAGGACTTCGACTCGCTCATGTTAGGACGAGGTTTTTCTCCTGTTCTTAACACGGCCACTATTAACTGCTTCTTTCCTGTCATTACATAGTTTTTGCACCAAGAAACAATATTATTGAAATGGAAGAATTTTATTGAAGAAAAATTACTGGCAGCACATCCTCGGATTTTCTATGTTTCAAGATCGTGGGAGCGTTGTTCCTCCGAGTTCCTTCAGGTGATCAGTCCCGGGCTGGACGACCTTCTCTATTTTATGCTGGTCTTCTCAATTTGGAGGATGACGGCTGGGAGATGACGGCTCGCCGAAGTACCAAGCCCCTCCCAGAAGTGGCGTCGATGATACGGGAGGCAGCCGACCTCCTTGTTGTTCCTCTGTCATTGGTGGTTCTGGCTACAGCGGCGCCCTTGGTCGATCTTCTCCTGCTTCAGGCTGGCGTCTGAGGAATCGACCCAGCCGCCCCTTCCTGATGAGCTCCTCGATTTCATCTCGGAGCTGCTGAATGCATGCTTCAGTATCATGGCCGTGGTCACGATGGTAGAGGCAGTACTTGCGTCAATTGCTCTTGTTTGGGGGAGATCGTAATTCTTCTGGTTTTGGTAGCTGATTCTTAATTTCCATCAGAACTTGAGCTTTAGGAGCGTTGAGAGGGGCATAGTTGTGGAACCTTCCGGGGGGAGGACTTCTTCGCGCCCTTCTGTTGGGGCTTTCTTGATGATGAGCTCGAGAAGGAGCTCAGACTCGCGCTCGGGGGGAGTCCGTGAGCGCGGCCGAACTTTACTCGGCCCTCCATCGATGGTGGGTCTATTAGACTCGTCCGTCCGTCGCTTTCCTACGGTTTCTTCATCCTTCAACTTGAAGGCTTCTTCCGCACGGGCATATCTCTCGGCCCAGGCTAGCAGATCGGCAAAGTTCCTGGGGTACTTCTCCAGGAAAAATAGCAAATCATTTTTTTGAAGGCCGTCCTTGAGTGCGGCCATTGCAATAGACTGGTCCAGATCCCGGACCTCCAACGCCGCAGCGTTAAACCGGATGACATAAGTTCGGATGGATTTTTTCTTCTTCTGCTTGACATTCATCAGAGAATCCGAACCTCGGCGCGGACGTCGGCTGCTGACGAAGTGAGCTACAAACTGATGGCTCATTTGATCAAAAGAGAAGATCGTACCTGGCTTCAACATCGAGTATCAGTTTCTCGCTGCTCCCTTTAAGATAGATGGGAAGGCTCGGCATAATATGATGTCTGGTGCACCATGGAGTAGCATCATGGTTCGGAATGCCTCTAGATGATCAACCGGATCAGAGGTTCCATTGTAGCTTTCAAATTGAGGGAGCTCGAAGTTCAGCAGAACGGGCTCTTGCATAATTTGGAGGAAGAAAGGAGGATCGGTGCAAACGTCGTCATGGTGAGCCGGGGCGACGTGGTCAAGCTCCTCAATCCGTCGGTCCATCTTCCGCAGTTTGTGATTTAGGATGTCGTCTCGGTCGCAGACCTTGGAAGGCTTTTGACTACAGATGGGGAAGGTCTCCTCCAGAGGAGAACCATGATCCAAACTTGGATCCTCTATTCTCTGTTTTCCCTTCCCAGCGGTGACGGGCATGTTAGCCCAAATGCTCTTCCTTGTGATCGATTTCCGACATCCTAATGGCGGGTTTCTTAGCGGAGTCGCCATCGGGAGCTGCCGCATGGTCCGCACCATCTCGGTGAGGTCCTGAACCTACTGCATCAACAGGTTAAACTACTCCGAATCTCCCATGGCCGTCGGTGGAGGTGGAGGCTGAAGTGCTGGTGATGGAGCAAGAGTGGATGGATCCGGCTTAGATCTGGCGGCAGACGCAGTAGATCTCCTGGTAGTTGCCTTCTTTTGAGGCATTTCTTGGGATTGAATAAGAGGATGGAGACGAATCTTGGAGGAGATCGGCAGGGTCGGTCGAGCACTCCTTTAAGAATAAGGGTACCTCAGAGATAGAGGCCCTTCCTCTAGCGCCAATTTTGTTGGTGTAGAATCTGGTCGACGCCGGGACGAGCTGGAGTGGAGGACAAAGTCGCCATCGGGGACCTGCTAAACAAAGTCCCGTCCGGAATCGGTGGTGGTGGCTCCGACGGGACCCTCTGATAATCAAGTCAGCTCTTCTGGCCAACAAAAATGGAGTGCTCAGGCGGGAGCTCGGCAAAGTTTCGGGAAGGAGAAGAGAGCTTAGAGCTTAGAGAAAATATATCCGGAGGGTTTCTTTTTATAGGCGGAGTTTGTAGCGAGTTGATGGTGACAGCTGCAGCTGTTTGGTAGCGAGCCGCTCGAGGTCTGGCGGAATCAGTCATGGAGGAAGGCGCCGCCTATAGCGCCGTCTGCAGTAGATTGATGCTGACAGCCATCGCCGTCCGGTAGTGGGTCGCTGTCGCCTGCAGCGGACTGATAGTGACGGCCGCAGCCGTTCGATACTGAGCCACTCAAGGCTACATGGAGGGTTGAAGAGCTTTGACGTATATCCATTCCGAAGGAGTTCGAACTCTCAAAGGGAATACGGCTAAAGAGAATCATCCGGGAGGAACGCTAGCTGAAGGAGCCCGGAAGGAGTTCGACTCCCGTAGGCGTCCGACTGAAGGAGGGATCCAGAAGGAGTTCGGCTTCCGTAGCCGTCCGACTAAAGAAGAAGCTCAGGAGGAGTTCGGTTCCTATAGAAGTCCGACTGGAGGAGGAGCCCGGAAGGAGTTCGGCTCCTGTAGGGATTCGACTAAAGAAGAAATCCAGAAGGAGTCCGGCTCCCGTAGAAGTCTGATAGAAGGAGGAATCCGGAAGAAGTTCGACTCTCTTAGGCATTCGACAGAAGGAGGGATCCGGAGGGAGTTCGGCTCCCGTAGAAGCCCGATTGGAGGAGGGATCCGGAGGGAGTTCAGCTCCCGTAGAAATCCGACTGAAGGAGAATTTTAGAAGGAGCTCGGCTCCTGTAGAAGTCCGGCCGAAGGAACAATCCGGAAGGAGTTCGCCTCCCGTGGGCGTCCGACTGAAAGAGTAGATCGGGGGGAGTTCGGCTTTCGTAGGCGTCCGACTGGAGGAGTGCGGAGGAAGTTCGGCTCCTGTAGGTGTTCGACTGGAAGAGTGCGGAGAGAGTTCGGCTCTCGTAGGCGTTCGACTGGAGCTCGGCCGGCTGAAGAGATTCGGCTAAGACTCGGCCGCTGGGAAGTTTGGCAGGTTGAAGGAGTTCGACTAAGGTTTGGCCGCTGAAGCTCTTCCGTAATTACCAGTTGCATTGGGCTAAGCATCAAGCTGGACTTCGGCGGGAGCGGAGTTTATCCCCAACAATGATTGTCACTAGATAGTCATTTTTAGTATTTATGATATTTCATGTTTTAATTCTTAAACCTCTTTAAAAAAAATCAATTCCATTCCTTTGATAAGAAAATAAAATTCTTTATGATAATTTCAAAAACTTTATTTTTCAGAATATCTTAAAAATATCAGTAACTTCTACATATTCCTACATCTATGTATAACTTTTACAAGTTCTCTAAAAAGCAGATGTTTCATGATTATTTTGTGTTTTTGTGGTGAAATTTAATATGGAAAGTTTATTTACATTTTTATATTATATATCATATTTTATATGTTTTTAATATTAATTTTCATATAAACCCAATTAGACCATTGACCTAGACCCTTAACTATGCATTAAATCCTTGCCTAGTTACTTGTGCATTGCATACAATCTGGATGATGGTTCTGGTTCCCATCCTTTATGGTTATGTCATTATGTTAGTTTTCATTATTGAATTCCACTCAAGATAAATATGGATATTAATGTTCGTATCCATTTAGTATTTGTATCTCTTATTTTATCTGCTGAAGAGATATTGACACAAATATGGATATACTAGTATTAGATTTGTTTTCAAGGTGTTGGAGACCATCTCTAGTGGTGGTACAAATAAGCGAGCATGGGTATGGAGCTAGGGTATATGGTAGGGAGGTGGTGAAGATGGTTGGCTAATGATGCAGTTGAGGGCCTTTTAGGATGGAAGATCATGATCCTTCTCTAGTCTTCTAAGGTTTGAGAGGGAGGTTAGCTGAATAGATGATTAGGTATTGTGTATTAGATTATGTACTTATGGTTGAGCTTGACAGGTTGAACTGTTGAACTTGTAACTGACTACTCGACCATTAATAGTTCCAGCCAGATCAGGCAGGTGCAAAACACTGGACTGCTGATTTTAAGATTAGTTTGATAAATATCCCAATTAGTAAGGCTATGCCATTACTTCACGTAAACTTTATACATTCTTAAAACATGGAAGTTTAGGCAAACTCAATAAGTCCAAATTCCAAATGTGGACTTCCATTAAAGTGAAGCAACTACCACAAATGAATCTTGGAGAAGGTTATTTAAAAATGAGCAACCATCCTCATTGATGAAACTGGTTTAGTTTGGCATTATTTTGTACATTAGATTGATGCCACACCCTCATTTTAAAATGCAAGAGTAACATTGTGCAACCATAAATGCCAAGAGATGTTTCCTTCCATCTCTTGAGCATTCTAGGAAAGTTCGGATGGAGAACCACTAGTCCTTCCATGTTTCAAGACATCTCAGATTTTAAAATTACTAGAATCTCTTTTACAAAAGTGCCTTTTCTTTCACAATGCCATGTAATAATATAATCTCTTTCTACTAAAAGGTGACTAGAAGAATGTCTCTTGTTCCAATTCACAACACTAGCTAGTTGCTTAGGACCATTACCACCATTCAGCATCTTGAATATGTATTTTAGTGGTACGCAACTAACTATTATTCCAAGGCAGTTGCAACAAAGCAGCAATAAAGTGTTGTTTAGTGTCAAATCACCACATTAACTATTAGTCCAAGACCATGTATCTTTCTAATAGTTGAAGTAGAATTCACATTGAATAACAACTCATACACAAATAACTGCATAACTTGTCTTATGTGAACGAACCACTAGAATCATTCATTTCTGCTACCTATTAATGACAAACTTCTTTAGACTGGCCGCACTCATGTTTCTCAGGAGTAGAAACCAGATTTTCATTTTTGTTTCTTTAACACTGTTTATCATCACCCAAGTTATGACCTTAGCTTTGAATCCTTTGAAAGCATTCTCTCTTGATCTCAATTCTTGCATTTATCTCCAAGACCATTTTTGGGGTAATATTCTTCTATAAAGAATTAAAGATAGTAATGTTTATTTCTTACTTGCTAGCTTCACCCAAATTCTTGCAATGGAAGCTTACCCACCTAAAGACAATAATATTGGTGCCCTCAACTTGAATAGAAATAATGAAATATTTCCATTATGGAGATTTTTGGCTAATGTACCGACCTAAAGACAATTTATCCATTTCTAACTCATCAAATTAAACAAAATTCTTTCAACTGAAGAATCAGGACTATGGATTTCTTGATTATTTAATAATGTCTACCTTAGCTAGAAAATTGTTGTTCTTTCCATTTCCATGCCATTGCTACAAAATATTTAATGAAAATTTTATCAAATATGATAAGGAATTCACAATAGCATAGAATTTTATTTGATCCAAGTTGGTTCTACAAATTAAGAGGATGCTCATAATATATCAAAGATGTATTTTCCCTCCATATCAATTATGGATGGAGAAAGCAAACTGAACTCGAGCACACATTGCAACTCCACTCAACTTTTAAGGCACTTAACAAAGGTTCTTATTGAACTAGTATCAAGGGTCTTACCAACTAACAACTATTATTGATTGCTTGATTGAAAGAGGGTTAGGAACAAGGTCTACTGAACTGGTATCGAGGCTCTTATTGGCTGATGACTGGTTTAGTACGGTATAGGTCCGTACCATGCCATCCTAGGGTGTATTGGAATAGGGAGGGGGAGACGGAGGAGAGAGAGAAAGGGGGAGGGGGGAGAGAGGCCGAGAGAGAGGTTTGAACCATCATGGGGGAGCTTCGAGAGCTTCAAACATAGCCATCAAGATCAAGAGAGAGAGAGACCCACTTAGTCAGGGACCTCATCATTGTCGCTGTCGTTGGGCATCATCATCGACTTGACGGGAATGGAGGGCTTCAAAATAGAGCAAGGGACCTTCAAATGGGGAAGGGGTGCAGCCTTTATATCTTGAACCTACTGGCTAAATCATTTCGGTAATTGGTCAGTCCAATTAGGTATGCCCCAAACTAGCTGGTTCAGCATGATTTTGATAAAGTTAGTTAGGAGCAAAGTTTGCAATCTTATTATCAGACCTCATACTTGTGCCATGGTACAATATCGGTATGCCTAGTATGGTGAATGGTTTGTCATACCAACAATCGGTACACCCCTTGTACCAAGTATTAGTGGTACCTATACAGGATGGTCCACCCGATTTTGGGCAGTATGCCCTAGTACTTTGAATGTTGGTTAGGAGCGCTGGTAAGTATGGTCGCAAGGTTTTGGAGCTTCTGCACCACCCAAAGCAAAAGTTCCTAGCCATTAAGATGCGAACAGAAGAAGAGATTATGGTAATCTAGTTTTAAGTTCAAGCCATACATTTCTTTCAACCTCTCATGAAGAAAAAAGATATATGCCTTTCTAAAATAATTATTGTACATTTGCTTCCATATAGTTTTGTTCTTATATGGGATTGAGATATTTACATCTATATAATAATTCAAAGCTTAAGGATCACAGCATTATATAGAATCTTAAGCATGGTATTTTGTACCGACTAGTACACCCTATACCGTACCAGTAGGAAATCAGAATGGTTCAGGCCGGTTTTCAGAAAATGGCCTGAACCAGACTGAAGTGGTCGGTTCGATAAGGTACGTGCCGGTACCGGACGGTTTAGTCCAGTATCGGGTGGTTTTCTTTTTTTCTTTTTTTTGGCCGTTGGGTGGATTTTTTTTATCTTTTTATTGGCGATATGGAGCGGTACGATATGGTACTATACCGGCTGGCAATCGGCATGGGTTGCGGTACCGAATTAACAAATCTTAATCTTAAGTATTTTGTATATAAATGACATCCACAGTAATCTCATAGATTACAAAGTGGCCTTAAATATATTGATGTTTCAATGCTTAACATCTTTGTTATTTGAATAATGGTTCAAGAAATCATGGACTATTTTAATATTAGTTTACTAGGATTCTAAGATCTAACTATTTAGTGCATGTGTTAATCGGTCCTTAAATTTTCCACCCTCAGTAACTTTAGGTGAAACATTGGCTTTTATAGATGCTGGGTAAAGAGAATCAAATCAAATCATGGACATGATTGGATATAAAGAAATATTGAATGTCATTACATATTCATCAAATAAGAAAACTATGGGAATAGGTAGTGCTTGATGTAAGGGGGATTAGTATATCAAAAAAGATTGTGCCAAAATTTGCTTGTATTGCTAGTATTACACCCCAAGGTCGAAGACGTCTATTAGTAGTATCTTCAAATACTTGGCAAATTGGGCAAGTTTCATAGCTCACAGAATTGGGATTTTATTTTTGTAACCACAAAGCCACTCAATGCAAATGTTGGTACGAGTAATAAATTTAATTTTTGAGGTTGTAGTAAATATTTTTTATATGGAATTTGGCAATGCAAAATTGTAAATATTATAAAGTTGAAATTTGTTTTGCCAAGTAGGTGCCCAAAGGAAAAGGCACCAGATGAAGAAAAAGATGAAACTCAAATAAGCGGGAGGACAAAAATAAATGTTTGCAAAAGGAATGAGAACAAAAATCAAATAAAAAACAGGAAGAACTAAAACAAATGAAAAAAGAAATTCCAAGTGTGGCTCTAATAGTTCATTCATGAGACCATTAGGTATTGCTAGTGGGGCCAAACCATGGTCTTTTTTCAAGATTTGCGGACTTGGTACCACAACCCATGCTGGTTGCTGGCCGATATGGTATCGTACCATACCATACCGCCTCGTACTACTAATAAAAAAATCAAAGAAAATCCCACCCAGCGGCAAAAAAAAAGAAAGAAAAAAACTGCACCGTATCAGTGCATACCGCCCCATACCGGACTAAATTATCTGGCACCAGCTCGTACCGTATGGTTCAGGTCATTTTTTGAAAAACCAGCTTGAACCATTCCGGTTCCTCGCCAGTATGGTATAGTACGGTATGGCTAGTACTGAATATCTTTCTTTTCTCTTCCTCTCATCTAATGTGAATCCTTGCTCCCTTTATGCTCCCTCTATTGTAAATACACACAAGGAATTGAAACTTTCATCCCCTATCCACCCAACTCTAGCCATTTTTCCAAATAAAAACTTATTCTTGATAACCTTAGCCCTCCAACAATCCCCAAGAGAAGACATTAACAAAGTAGCAAACATGGTAGATGTTTTTGGCATTGTGATAAATATCACTCTATTTCAGCCAGATAAACAAGATGTATTCTATCACAACTACTAAACATGGTAATTAATTTTGCTTTGGGATATGTATCCTCCTTATTTTAGGCCCAAAACTAACTCACTTGGGTAGGGAGACAATATGAAGAGGTGCGAACATGCCATGATAGCCTCTTAACTTCGTTGAAAGGTGTCTCCTCAGTAGGGGGGTTGCAACAACCAAGTCCAGGTAAATGTTTACCACAAATGTAGGTCCCCACAAAGTTGTACTAAGACCATACATGGGGAATCATGCCTGTCCAATATCTGAAGGCCAATGAAGTTGGTGACTTGATAGTGGGCAGGCAATGGAATCCCTAGTGAACAACTGTTGTAACTGTCGTGGTTCTTAAGATAGCATTATTACTCCTTAAAAAACTCGAGAAATTGCGAATTTGGAGCACTTGAAGAAGTGAAAAATAAAAATAGTAATTCTTTGTTTACATTATGCAATAACTCTTGTATCATTCTTTTTTGTTTCCATGGCCTGCTCATCCTATATTCAATGTTGAAGTAAGGCCGAAGAAGGTGGGAGGGATGTATAATGTTGGGACACCATCTGCTAGCAGAGGTGGTTTGTTGTTCAGCTTTCAACAAAGAGGGGCAATGGAGAAGGGGTGATTAGGTCTGGTGCATGCCTTCCCTAGGGTAAAGGTTATACTTTATATTGTATAATTTATTAATTAATTTATGTTCATGTCTAGCTAGTATAGTTTTGAGTAGCTTGAGTTCGACCAGATTCATAATTGGGCTAGGAAACTAGGATCCAGTATAGCTCAATGGGCTAAAAATCCTTGCCTAACCTGCCAAAATCATGCCAGGCAGGTTGGTTTAGTTTTGTTTAGGTCCAATCTTGGACCATAATGAGCTTTAATTTGGCATTCTGAGCATTAAAGAGGTGCCTAAAATGGATTTAGGCTTGTTTTGACACACTCAAGAATAAGCCACTGTATGAACCTAAAATGTTTTTTCACCACCTATGTAGAATAGGTCTGTGGCACAAAACAAGAGGACAGCAATGATGCTAATTCTTGGCAACATACCAGGAAACACGTTCTAGTCCCCAAACTTTGGAATATCTTGTATAAGTGATGTCCTCTACAACTACAATTATGACACAATAACATGGAGTTAAATAAGCAGTGTCTTCACTCAATGGTCATCCCTATATGTGTTGTCTTCTTATTGTTAAAAGAATCTTCACATCATTTCTTCTAGTTAGTTATGACAAGAAATTCAATGGTGGATGCAAAGGTGACAACTATCTCTGATATGTCAGTTGGTCGACTAGAGAGATCATGTTTACGGAATTCAGAGGGTGAACATGGTTAACATGTTGAAGAGACTAGAGAGTTATGCTTTTGCGGATTCTGGGGTAATAGGTTGTGCAAATAAGCAGAGATAAACATGTTTCACATGTTGGGAAAATATTATCAACATCCATAGAAAACATTTGTATTTAGATATAATGATTAAGGCAAAGATGTCTTGATTTAGTTTAAATATTAATCTAGGATATTTTCTGACCAAGTGATAGTTCAAAAAATTTCAGTGTTTTTTTCATTTTCTTTTTTAACTCTTTTCTATTGAAGTAAGAGAGCCCCAGTAAAAAAGGATATTTTAAAGTTGATGTTAAATAACAAAATTAGAAAAGATAACTAAGACATGAAAAGTCCAAAAAATCAATATGATGATTTTAACACAATACATTTTTAGCATGCCTGTGGTGTATATTAGAACCTAAGTATCCCAATAACAAACGTATTCAAGAGTAATATGTTAACATGCATTCTCTCATGCATGCATGCAGTGTGGTTATTTGTTCACTCTTTCACGCATACATTATTCTTCAAAAGAAATTTAAAACATATCAACTTAAAATGAAAAGATGGACAATGACATTAGCAGCTCCATGCTATTTTATTTTAGAATTTTCAAATGTAATCCAAAGTGATCTTGTCAACAGCCGTGTGTATCATTTGAATCTGATATTGTTTTTAATTAGTTGGAAATAGAGTAAAAACATGTAAATCCATGATTTGTGTTGGTTTCTGGCTCAGATACTCCAAACACCCATATTTTTCATTTAGTGATTTTCCAAGAATTTTGGGGAGTTCACAAGGCTTTGAGATCATAACGGTAAACTGCTCTGCAAGGGCATGTTCCAAGAATGCTATAGGTACAGAAATGTGGACAAAGAAGGCATTATTGGATGGAGATACATGAAGAAACATACCGAGTTCATTGTTATTAATTACTTTATTAGGTTGAGTGTTTACTTGCATGGTTAAAGTTGGATATGTAAGTAATTCAAACATGATAACATCAGGCAACAGACAGTTCTCACTAGCTTGCTATGTTGATTGCTTTTGGGTCATATTTCCCTTGGAAAGTTTCCCAACTCTTTTTTTCACATCTCTTTCCAATACTTCATCTATTTAATATGCTTCTTACCATGAAACAAACATAGAAATTATATAAATCACATATAATTACCATCTGAGACCATAGGTTCAAACAATTGGTATGTGCCATTTGGAGAAGTCCATGTTTAATTCTCATAAGGAGCTCTGGGGGCAATGATTATTCATTATTTATGATGTAGGTGTACATGGGTTGATGGTTCCATGTGGTGGAATAAATGATTGGCACAAGGCTCATGTCCCTGTTGATTGAGATGTATGATGCATGAACCCACCGAAGGCTGGGGCTGAGATATTTATTTTATGAGGAATATGCATCCTTTAATGCCTCACCACAGCTTATTGTTTTCAAATTTCAATGAAAATGCTGCATTACCATCAAACAGAAGATTCTATCTTTTTCAGCTGTAGTTCTAAGACCACAAATTAAAATATCTGGAATTTAAATTGATTTTGGCTATTACTCCTTTGAAGCTTCCACCATGTGTGCATCTCATAATGGCAATATTATGTTTATGTTGTTCAGTTGTATTCTTGTCAACTTGTATTCAGATGTCCTTTCAGAATGCCACCTTTTAACTGCTGCTACTTTTTTGCATTTGCAGGCGATACTTCTTTCTGATCACTTTCAGGTCTTACCTCTACTGCACTTCTCCAAGTGAAACAGGCTTTGCATCGTGGATGGAGGCCAGGCCTGAACTTGGCCACCTCTGCGATAACCTGAGATTGGACAAATAACTGATCTTTTGGCTGTCATGTGGAATCTTTATATCAACATCCCGTGAAGTTGTATAGAGGTAAAGAAAAGGAGAAAAAGATAGTTTTTAGTTATACAAGGAGACTTAATTTAGAACACTTCGAAAATTACCATGTCTGCCCCGAACATATAGGGGCACAGTTTTCCAAGATGTAGCAATCTGTGCATCTTGGATTAGAGGCTATGATGTATTCATCTTTTTTGAAATGATTGCATCTATATGTTTATCGATTACAATTTTTTTTTCCAAAACTTGATTGCAGTCATAACACTATGAAGTTCATAGTATGAACCTTGTGCGTCTGTCCCCTTCCCACTGCTCATCAATTGACAATACCAGCTCTTTGACCTACCTCTCCAAATCATTTACTCTGCTGATTTTTGTGGAATAGAAATTTATCTTGCAGTATTGAGATATTCTTTATGCAATCTGATGTGAATTTTGTCTATCTTATGATTTCAGAAAGACAATATTGCACCATGACAGTTAGTCACAATTCCTAAGCTGAGAGTGAATCGTCACTGAGCATAATAAAATGGCAAGATCCAAATGATGCAAAAAGCATTGATGATGGTCTATATAACTGAAGATAGGTGTTTTATGAGAGAGAATCTCGAAGATTCTGGATAGCTTTATGTTATGATGTAGCTGCATTTTTGGCAGTACCACTTGTTTTGTTCTACTGGCTGTACGATATCAAGTTTTCCTCACCCTGCTTAGGTATCTTAATAATCTGTGCATATTTCCTCAGGGCAGAAGGCCATTTATCATCAGGATGTGCTTGGCATACAAGAAAGAGAGAGGTCTCATGGGTGATGCAACACAGTGCTAACCACTGGCTCATAGTTCAGCCCTAGGAGATTGATGGCACATCTAGTTGTGGTTAGCAGCCACAAGCGCTACGGCTTCATTGTAACAAATGAAGATATCCGCAATGATCAGCTGGATCATCCAAAGGATTTTCTCCCCTGGAATTGAGAACAAACCAAGGGTATCACTTTTGATGATTATTCATTTTATATTATCCTTATTAAGCTGCCAAAGCTTCAGCATGGAAAGAATCCTTTGCTTGTGGCAGTGCTCGGCCCCTGCATGTACACAGAAACTCATTGGTTCTGATGGCAAAACCTGCTCTAGATAGCTCCATGTTAGGATGATATGATCCATCACATTAGCCTTGGCCTACTGAGCTGGAGGTCCCCTGATCCCATCTCCTGTCCTTATGGTGTAAAATATAATGTGGATGTGAATACCAGTTTTAAAGGATCTATTGTATGTCTAATAGCAAGAAGTTTTAGTGATGATCATAGTGTCGACCACTACATATATTCTGTCTAGTTGCGACTGATGAAGTTGAAACATAAGCTTTCATAGAGGGGATCCTATTGTTGTGGCAGAGATTTCTCACGTTACTTTGGAAGGGTATGCATTGTTTAATTTTCAGCTTTTGTTTAAATGTTGCAATAACCCTTTTTGGCAAATGACTTGTATTATTGCCAACGGCAAAAGCTTCCGTCAAGATTTTCCTGTTCTCCTGTGTCTATTAGCTAAATATGACATAAAAAAAGATTGCATTTAAAAAAAAAAAAAATTGACAAAAGTGGTCGCAATTTTACCTTGTCTCTCTTTTATCCATATTTTTTAGCTTCCACCATCAAAGGAGAAGAACTAAACTTATTAAGGGAACCAGCTGAATTTTATACCATTGGGTTTGTTTGGATGGAATATATTAGATTATGGAGTATTTTGATAATTTATGAAATAATTTTTATTATGTTTGGTTGGTAAAAAAATTATTTCAAAAAATGATATCGGAAAAGAATTATTAATAATTCTATATGAAAATGTGATAAAATTTATAAATATATTTTTAAATATAAAATATTTTTTTAATATTAAAATAATATTATTATTTTTAATTAATTTTTATATGATGGTTATAATCATATAATTTTTTGCATAATATCATTTTTATCTTTTTTTTATAAATTTTTTTTATTAAATAAAATTTAAAGGACATCAGGAATAAAGTCATGTAGCTTTATAAAGTCATGTAGCTTTATAGAGGATATTTTTGTCAAATATGGCTTATCATTATTTAAAAATTTATCAAATATCAATTCATGATATTTATTTTACCTTCTTTCTTCGAAAAATAAACATAGAGTTCATTAATTTTTTTACCATCTCTTTCTTTCACTTTTCATATCATGATAATTTGATGTGAGAATTATTTTTTCATGTTAGATTATCTCCAACCAAACGGTCCTAGGAAGAATTTGGAAATATCTACGGAAATTCTATCCCGCTTGAGCCTCTTTTAGGCCTAGCCAACTTCCTTCTCTTCTTCATTTCAAAGCCTTAACCCTAATCCCATCTATGCACTTGATAAGGAAGGAAGAACTTCAAAGGAACACTAGGTGCCTACGCCCCTCGTCTTGTCCTTCCGTTTTCTTATAGGAGGGGTGACAATGATTTGCTCCTCTTCATAATTAAATTAGATTCTTACCCATAAGCTTTATCCAATAGCAACTCCAAAACAAATCTTAGGTCCTAGGGGCAGCCCCAAATTCATAGTTGGGTAGTCTTCTCCTTGTAAGTAATGCAACTACATCCCTTAACTCTAATCATGTCTCTTTGTGGGATGTCTAAAAAGAGACATCACCATCATCCCTTATGAGAACACCTGCTTATTATGGATATCTTATCTATTATCATTCATTATTCAAGAGTCACCTAGATTTATCTTTTAAAAAAAAATGATTTCTTCTCTAACTTGACTTACATATCTACATATATACACAAACATATATGTATATTACAAAGTATAGATGATTTTCCTTTTTAAAAGTAAAAAAAGCTTACAAGCAATGCGATACAAAGTAGATGGTACCACGCTTTTGAATATCCATAACCTTGAAACCATAATGAACGTAGGATTTGACTCTTAAGTGTATAACTACCAAGTGACATCCCTAATCGAAATGATGTACCTTTAAGAGAAGCTATAACTTTAGAGCAATTGATATGCATACAAATTAGTATCTACAAGATGGTAATCATGTAAAGTGATACCATATAGGACATACATCAATTAAAAGTTATTATTCACTTTAATTCATATTTGTAATTGAAAAGTTGGCAACTCCACTAGTAAATTATAAAAAAGGGTTTTAATTCTACCTTACATTAAATATGAGATATTCATGACGTTAATTTTTATTGTTCACACCATTATATGCAATTATGGTGCGTAAAAGTAGGCTTTATAACCAAACAATTATGATATTCAAAAGTAAGATTTTTGTCTTATAATGCTTATAGGTTATATCTTACAATAATTATGTTTAAGAATTGGTTTAGTATTGATTGAGCTTAAAAAATTATTAATTTTTGGAGAAATAGAAAGAAAATGATAATGAAGAATGCCTAAGTATTATAAAAAAAAAAGCCTAATGAAGGTTTCTTCTTTTTTTTTCTTTTTTCAATGATCAAACTAACATGAAATTTATGAAAAAATGATGTAACAAATCACCAAAATATCTTATCTACCAAATAGACCTTTTCTAATATTTACTTGCACCTTGGCTCATTGTACTATGAAAAAGATGATTTTGCCTTTTAGCACATCTCATCTTTAAAATATCACTTTTTCAGTATACAAAAAAGTTTACTAACCAAATTAGAGGGAGGATGATGAGGAAAGAGTAGGCTACAGAGCATAAAATCTAATCGTTTGCCAAACTAAAGGCATTAAAATAGATTCTAAAATAGCATTGGGCGGAGACTCCGACAACCAATTAATTTAAGGGATGACATAATTTCCACTAGCATATAATTATATCTGCCCATTAATTTAATTGAGGCAAGATAGTTTTTACCTAACTAGTTTGTATACTTATATTTTAAAATATTATATTGGTGATTTTATTATAAACTTAGAAGTTTTTAATTCAATACACAATTAGACAATATAGATCCCCATTGCCATGCTTCTCAACCTATTTATTCCTCATTTCCTCATTGTCCTCATTAACTCTGACCAATGCTCCTCCTTCCTCTTCACCAATAAAGATATCCAAAATGAGTTTTAGATCTCTTATCAGATCTTATCTCATTTCTTCATCCTCCTTATTAATTTTAGCTACATATCATTTTGCTCCACCTCCAACAATGTCCAAGAAAAATTTTCAAGAACTTCTCATAGGATCTCATATTTTTCTATCATGACGCTCTAACGAATGGTAGAGGGGGAGAAAAATCATCTTTTTTGTTGTACATTGGCTAATAAATACAAGTAAATATGAAAATAATGGATTGTTTGGGTTGGTCATTTTGAATGATTTTTATTTTTCTAAAATTGATGGGATATAAGAGGTCATAATGTATCAGTGCTATTATTTAACCACAAATACTATTACTTTTTGTTAAGTAGTTTGTAGACTATTATTTTGCTAATATCAATTGCAATACATTTTTGGAAATTTATAATGACAAATAATGGTATGTGTATATCATAATTCAAGGATAGTTTTATTATAACATTTTGACCATCTTATTATTTTTCCATCATATTTATTTATTACTATAATGCTACCACTAAGATAATGATGTAATACTAAGTGTTTGCTTAGATTTTAGATGGTAGCCTTAAGAATAATAAATCAGAAAAATAAATTACACAAAACTAGAAACAAGTAGAATAGCCTTATAACATGCGTAAAGAAAGGAAATGAATTTGTAAGATGTAAAAATAAAAATTAATATGGAAGACCTAGTATATTCTTTACAATAGAAAATAAAGACATCATCTTAAGCATAAGGAATAGGTGATTACCTTATTTGTGGATTTTATGTTATTCATCGATATTCAAAAATTTGTAGGATGCTTAACTCCCTCTATTTCTAATATTATTCTAAAAGAAAATAGAAGTTTGATAACTAAATGCATTTAATGCGAATGCATCTTGGGGCTTATGGAGGTTTCAATAATTTTGAGAATATAGATCACACAAAGATGATTTTATGGATGCTTTTAAAAAATAAAGTAAGTACTTATGTTTAGATCAAGAAAATATTTGTGCCATTAATATTTTCTTTTGAAAAGGATTTAGCATGGATATCTTAGAGTGGAATGGAGTTTCAAATTGTGGATAATTTCTAATATAACTTGATTATTTAAATTATATAGCTTAAGGGTGCAATTGAGCCAAGTTGAGTAGTTAGGAGCTCGAGCTTGACTTAATACAAAATAGTTGAACTTGAAACTCGGCTTGAGATTGATCAAGTTTTAATATTTCAAGCTTGAACACAGCTCGTTGAAAAAAAATAAAACTCAAACTTGACTCGATTCGACTCAAGCATCAACTGGGCCATATTTGAGCTAGAATTCGAACTCAAGCCTTAACCTACTACTAATGTATATATTAATATATATTAAAAATAAAAATAATAATATTAATAATATATATAAACTCGAATAGGTTATAAGCTTTTGAGCTAAATATCCTACTATTTATGCTCAACTTGAAAAATAATTAGAGCTACTCAATCTTAACTTGAGCTTGATAATAGCCAAGTCAAGTCGAGCTTGAGTAGCTTGCGAGCTCGTTTACACCCTCGATATAGCTAAATAGAGGTGACAAAAAACAACCAACATTTTTCATCCAAAAAAAAAAAAAAAACAACATTCTAATATCTTTTCTTTTCTTTTAACACAAACATGAATCTTCTAATAGCAATATTGGTAAAGATGAATTCATTATTATTTTACTATTTTTTTTTGTTGATCAAGCCAAGTAATTTTTAGGCTTAGCTACAAACCATTTCAATTCAAGCCTATGAATCAAGTTTAAGCTTGATGAGTTTATTCTATGTTGAGCTTGACAAGGTCTAAATAGTGCGATCCATGTCTTCAAAACATGAAAGAAATTCTAAGCCTCAGTGCCGCTACCACTAGCTATCACAAAATTCTTAATGAATGAAATAAATTGGCAGGTGGTAGATGCGAAAACTCTTAATATAATTAACTTAAAAATCTAGAGACTGGAAACTACTATCAATAACATGGTGGAGTCAAAAACCAACAATTGGAGTCAACTTGGGGCATGTTATAGAGAAGGCAGTGCATCAGAGTGATGGTTGGAATTAGCAGAAGAGAGAGGGGTCAGAGGAAGTCACTACGAGAGAAGGGAGGTTTGAGGGAATAAAAATCTGCAATGGCCAAAGAGAGAGATAAGAGGTTTGAGGGAGAAAAGAGCCAAAAGTTTGGAAAAGTGAAGAGGGAACGCAAGCTTGGTCAATGGGCAAAGGTCACAAGGACGGATTAAAGCTAGCGGTGTCAAAGGGGACTAGTGGTCATCTAAAAATGATGAAAGCACCTAATCATTGTCTCTCTCATTCTCTTTATTCCTTTCACAAATCTTTTCTTGAACTAATCTGCACCTTAATAAATATAGTTTATTATGATAGGCTCCCTATTTGATCCATTAAGGGAAGGTTTACACATAATTTTTATTCTATCATAAACATGATGGATTTGAAAAATGACACTATCATCTCCAAGATAATTTTTTTATTTCTTCATCATATAAATAAGATATATATGATGTAGTTTATTAAAATCCTTTTCAAAAAGTTGTCATTTTGATGTTATATGCTATAATAACAACGAAAACTATTATTAGCACAACAGTGAAATAATTCAACAAAATTGGTTTTTGAATAATACTTTGGCATCAGAGAACAATTTCATTAGAGGTGAAGATTCAAAAGTCAGAAAATATAGAAAAGTCACCAAAGTTTTGAGAAATTTTGGATAACTAAAATTACAATATTAAAAATATATAACACATATAAGAAGAAATATCCTCTTATTAATTAATATAAAATCAAGTATGAGATAAATGGCAAACAAAACACCAACATAATGTATGTACGCCATAAAGATTTTTTGAGTCAGTCATGAATAATTCAAAACTTAATATTAAAAATTATAAATAATGAAATAAAATTGAATATTCTGTATCCTGTATTTGTACATAATAATCAAAAGATCAAATCAACCAATAAAGCAAAAATAGATAATACATAAATTATTAATATTTTAAAAATATATTTACCCTATTATTATTAATCTTATCTAATTAATAAATAATTATAATACTGTAGCAATTTAAAACAAATGAAATATTTGGCCTTCGTCTAGAAACAATAAAGCCATATTCCACGTTCAATCCAAAAAAAAAAAAGTAAATATTCCTAACTAATCAGATAAAGATAAGAATTTCATAATGAACTTGGCTTCAGGTCAAAAAGAGACCATCATGATAGCAATTTTATCAAAATAATATTTAAGTAAAAAATAATTATCAAAATAATGCTCCTTCAAAATTATTTATGAGGGTACTGCTCAAATAAAATTGCTCTTTAAAAAGACGACTTTATTTGCTGACTCACCAGGCCACCGCTAGTGATGTGGTGAAGGGTCCGAAAATGCCATGAGTCGTCCTTTGGTAGAACGACTTAGTCGGGCCTCCATCTAAAACAAAAAACTTAAACCCCTCTATTTCCACTCTCTTATCTGTCCCGTACTCTCTCAATCTCTCTCTTCCTCTCGGTCCGGTGCGTGACACCCCCTCTTCCTCTTCGGTGTGTGACACCCCCTCCACCTCCCCCTCTCCCTCCCTCCCTAGTGCAAGACCCCTCATTCCCCTCTCGGTCTCTGGTGCGAGACCACCTGTTCCCCTTCCTCTCCCTCTTGGTCCGGCATGTAATACCCCCTCCCCCTCCCTCTCCCTCTCGGTCCCTAGCGTGAGACTCCCATTCCCCTCTCGGTCCCCAGCACATGACCCCCCTTCTCCTCCTTCTTCCTCTTGGTTCGGTGCGTGACACCGCCTCCCTCCTACTGTTGACCCATCATCCTTTCCCGCGCACTCCCGCATCCTTCCTTTTGGATCTCGGCTCGAGAACCCCCCACTCTCTCCCCTCAGTTTGCGGCATTCGTCCCTCCTCCTATTGGCCTGCCACCTCTCTTTGCACACCCCCCCAACCTCTCTCCGTCCCTCCCCATGCACAGTCCTGGTGCAAGAAACTCCGTCCCTCCTCCTCCCTAGCATACCACTGCTCATACTTCCTTCTCTTGATGGTCCCTGGCACCCCTCCCCACTCCCCCTCCCTCCTCTTGGCAGTCCCGATGACCCTCCCTCTTCTTAGCGATTCTCAGCATGCTGCCCTACCCTCAGTAATCATTTTGATTGGTATGTAGTTACTTTTCATAAAAATATTTCAACAAAATATATCCAAGTTGTGTCACTATTAAGTACATTTTATTTTTTATTTCATTTTACTTTTTAGCCTAATTTTATTATATCATTCTTTCTTTTTATACTTATTAAATAATATCTATTTTTTGCCTTAAACATTATAGTTTTAGAGAATTACGGCACTATACCACCGAGCGAGGAGCGGCTTTCATTCGATTACTATTGGATGCAAAAATCAAGCGCTTGCCGATATCATGGATAGCTTTGTCAATACTATACGAGTTATCTCGGAGGATAAATGACTTGACACAATGCCTGCATCATCGACGGATGATTTGAGTACCTCATTACATGACGTCTCCAACTTCGATCTTCCTATAGATGATGCATCCATGTCACAGAGGATGACTGAGCTTAAAGAGCTATCCAGATGTCGGACATATGTTGATAGACCCAGCACGATAGCATCTTTCTTTACATCGATTGATACTGTGCTAGAGCCATTCCACCGCCAGCTAGAGGTGACGCGCGTTTACCAGAGGCGGACGTGTAGGAGGCCAAAGTATCTTAGCATTACACCTCTTGATAGTTATACGATATGTATTTTGTTATAATAAATATTATAATAACTAACTATTAATTTATATTATTTTAAAATTAATATTATAATTTTTTAGTTTGATTGTATATCCTATAATTTTTATTGTTGTAATGATCAACTATGATAATTTTTTATCTTTATCCTAGCTTTTCATCTCGACACATAGATAGATTGGTTGCCTTACAGGATCGATGTTTTTATCTTGGCACATGGACATAATTTTTATAATTAGATATTTTTTCTATGAAATAGTATTTTATTGGTTTGCAAATGCATGAGTACCTTCAATTTGAGAAATCTTTTGAAACATCTTTCGTAAAAAAGATTTACGAAGTTATATCAGGGTGGAGTATCAAAGTCGTCCGATGGTAAGCTAAGCCCACAAATTTATTAAATCTAAGATGCAAACTCAAATTTTTGGAAGTCTTAAGAGCGTTTAAGATGATTTTAGAATATTCGATGGCAACTTTGAAAGTTTCAAAAATTAAAATTGAGAAAAAAATTAGTTTTAAATTTTACTGGTTGATCCTGCTGCGCCATCCGCTAAAATAGAAAAGCATATGATTATGCCAGGAGGCGTATCAAGAAGAACTCGACAAATTTCCTTAATGGTCCGAAGGCGTGGAAAGTCCTCCATGGGACATGTGAGAAAGTATCAGCCTTCGATACTTTGGATGAAATTGGTATCAAAATCATCTTCTGGTAGGATGATTTATAGAATCACTCTATCAAAAAATCGTCCTATGGTAAGATAAGTTAATAAGTCGCTCTACTCTGAACGACTCTTTTTTGATGACCATACTGTTTATATGGCATGAAGAGTGATAAGTCAACACATAAAATCATCTTATGATTATAGGATGATTTTCATCTGATAAATAATTTTTAAAAAATAATATTTTAATAATTAATTTAAAAATAGATATTATTTTAATAAATTTATCATATCTTGACATTTTAATTTTTAAATATTCATCTTGATATATTATTATAAAAATGAGCGGCTGTGATCATTGGTTGAACGGTGTAATGCAGGAGGAGGGTATAATTTCTTGTTCTGATTGGATATCGGCCTGCACATGAACGGAAAAAACGCGAGAAAAACGACGACGGATGGAGTAATATCGTCAGAATTTTCTTTTTGATAATAAGAGTCATAATATGGTTTAATTTTTTTAATTCTTTTAGCTCAAAAGAAGACAGGGAGCAGGTCAGGGGTAGGCAAAAGGCGGGCCTCCAACGTTCGCTCGGCAGCTTTAAACCCCCATATTTAATGCCCAAAATTGGAAACATCAATTAAAAAAAAACGAAAAGTCGTATCCTTTTTACCATCTCCCCCATTTCTTTATTCCAATTTACCTCGTGATGGACGCCCCAATAAATATTTCCAAATCCAAACCCCACCCCTCGATTTTTGTGGCCCGTCCGATTAAAATATTCCAATTTCATAAATATCTGCCATTATTTCATATATTCTATTATTTATTTATTTATATTATTCATTTTCTCCCCAACCCGTCGTTGTTTTCTTTCTTTCCCCTCCTCTCTTCGCTGCCAAGCGGCTTTCGAGGATCGCCGAAACCGCCGGGGGCGCGACGAAGTCGGTAGCGGTTTTCCGACACGAAACATCGGTTTTCCGACCGGCCGAGGAGAAGTTGGGAGGCGGTCCGAGCGAACCGTGAATTTTGACTGATCGAAAAAAAGAGAGAGGAGGAGGTGGTCTTGGTGACGAGATTGAAGCTTGGTCACTCGAGCTCTTCTGCGCACTCCAATGGAAGCTCGGTGAAAACCTAGAAGACGCAATCGAGCGCTTGGAAACCATTGGTTTTGGTCTCTGGAATCACGATCAGGCGCTCTGTTTTGATCCGTTTGGAGCTCCGAGAGGAGGGTTTGCTAGGGTTTTTGGGAGCTTATCTATGCATGGAAGGGAGAGATGGCATGGCAGCTGGGGCGGCGGCACCGGCGGTGACGGCGCCGGCGCCGGCGGAGGCGGCGGGGAGCTACCAACCACCGCCGCAGCCGCCGCCTCTGGAGGCGGCGGTGAGGAGCGAGGGCCCTAGCCAGGCGGGAGGAGGGACGCCTGCGCCGCCACCTGCAGGGGTGGCGGTGGGGCCGGCGGCGGGGAGCCTGGGCATGGGGATGGTGAAGAAGAAGAGGGGGAGGCCGAGGAAGTACGGGCCGGATGGGAGCTTGCTCATGCCACTAAGTCCGAAGCCGATCTCGGCGTCGGCTCCTCCCAGCGAGTACCATCCGGCTCCGGGGATGAAACGGGGTAGAGGGCGGCCAGGTGATTTCGTCAAGAAACCACAACACGCAGTCGAGTTGGAATCTTTAGGTATTATGTGCCAAAATTCCATCTTTCTCCTGTCCTAGTTTGAATATTTTGAGTAATTTGTTTCTCTTTGACGGTTCTATTTTTTAGACGCTTTTGCTTGGTACTTGGAGTCTTGTTGGAAGGTTACGGTTTTATTGTTAGATAATGATTTTAATTACAATCACGCTCAGGATTTGATTTTTACTGCAGTTTAAGTTTCTTCGACTGTGGTTGTTTCAGGTTTCGAGTTCCTCGGAAATTAGTGGTCTGTAAATATATGAATGGTTGTCTGTCTGCCTGTCTCTTTCCTTGTCTCTCTCTTTCTCATATCAGTTGAATTTGGTTGGGACCTTTCAGATTGGGGTGCTGATACATGCTTTTGGAAATTAGTGCGTGGGACCTGTAAATGAGATCTCTTTCACCAAATCTGTTGAGAAATGGGGTTATTTCTTGTGGAAAATGCCAAATTTTGTGGGGTTTGCGAAATCTGAATACTCCAGAGTCCTCATTTGGTTAGGCCTCAGATTTTTTTTTTTTCTTTTTTCTGGTTTTCCACACATAGGCTCTGAAGAAAACTCACAAGATACGAAATCAGGAGTAATCATGATATTGGATCAAGATTTGGACTACACCACCTTATGTGCTGTTAGAATTCGATTCATGCATGAAATTGTTAGTTTAGGTTATAATTTATCTAATGGTTGTGAAGATAGGCTTGGTGCTGTAATGTCAGTGATGGGACCCCCAAAATCAAAGGAAGATAGTATCATTTGACTTAGCTTTTGTTGATAAAATAATTCGCATGTTGGTCTTGTTGTTCTATCCTGAACCAGTACAAACATTCCTCAACAATACTGAAGTCAGATCGCTTGAATCCAATTAATCATTTTATAATTTATGTGCTTTTATGTTGTTAGGCTCTCCAATTTTATTGTATACGAAAGAGACCATGCAATTCCCTGTATCAAATCTTCGATTTTCCCTTGTTAGGCTCTGTGCTTATTATACTCTTTAGAGATGATGCTGTTCCCTGTAACAGACCTTTGGTTTTCCTCCCATCTGGACTCCTAAGTGTAAGGAAAATTGGAATGAGCATCTTGGTTGAATGTGATTAGACAACATAAGCAATGATTTATGTTTTCCATCCCACCAACCAACCTTCCAGGTTGTGTGATGGACCTCCTTATTGCCTATAGTTGCCCGCACCCATAACTGGCAGCTATACCATAACAGAAATTCATGATGCGATTTTTTTCACATGTTTGGGAGTGATTTTATCCAGCAAACATTTATTCTTAAATTTGTTTTATCCAGCATATGAGTCCATACCTGGGGATTTCTACAGATTTGCTATGTTTTTTGAACTTTCTTTACAGGTGAAATGGTTGCATGCTCTGCTGGTGCAAATTTCACACCTCATGTCATTACTGTTGCAGCTGGCGAGGTATTATAATTCTAAATCTTGTGTTCCTTTTATTTATTGAACTTCTATTTGTCATATTGGATGTTGAAGTATGTATCTTCCCTTTTCTGCCCCATTATGTATACGCTATAATTATTTGACAACCGGGTATGATAGAAAAAGGGTCCCTTCTCTTCCCAGTTCATGGATGTCTGAAGTGGAACCAGCAGTAGGGTGTACTAACTTTTAGTGAAAATGATGTTTGATTTTAATGATGTTAAATCTCCATCAGAGCCAGTTTGATATCTATATAAATGTGATCTTGTTTGTCATTTCTTCTGATATGACATAACAATTGGCCTCATAATGTCATTGCCATGATTTTGCAGTAATTATAAGTGACTGGTGCACATATTAACCTTATTCTAGAGGTTTCCTTTTTCCTTTTTTAGCCAGGTTGCTTGCTTTCATGTACTAGTCAGATTCTTGACCTAAGTTATCTGAAGTACATCTTTAATTAATGATTTAACTATGTAAGTTGATTTGGTTTGATGTGTATGTTTTCGCCAAAGCAATGGTGCCTATGGTGGTTGTTGTCTCATACTTCTCTTGCAGTGAAGGCACTCAGAATTAAAGCTTTAAGCTTTATCCATAATCATAATAACTTTCTTTGACATTTCTTTCCTCCATGCGGCACTACTGCATTTGTTTATCAAATAATACATGATTTCACTTAAGCTCGTTGATTGGAAACTTGTATGGGAAAAATTAATTGTTTATGTAAATAGCAAAGTGTTGATGCTGTTGTATTGAGTGGTTGCTTTTAATCTACCTTGTTAGATCATAGAAATCTGTACCTAAGACTTTCATAGATGTATTTTGGAAGCAATAAACAGTTTTTTGGTAGTGTCTATGCTTCCTCTCCTTGCTTCAAAGACTCTAGGAATTATGTTGATCTACTACCATGGATGTAGCAGTCATATATTTTTTCCCCTTTATTGGTAAAACACACAAGTACTACCACACTCTCAAATGTAGTTGATATGTCGAATGTACAATTAGTGAATAAAACTTGAGTTTTCTTTTGGATGTTTTGGAATATTTTTGCTTTTCTTTGAAATTTGAAGATGTGATTCCTAATAATAACTTCTATACTATGAAGTAAATATCTTTGACATAACCATATACCTTGGACAATGGTTATTAAGGAATTCTTAAATCCAAAGTTTTGCTTAAGGTCTCACTATTTATACCTGGAGCATCCCTGTTCAGATTTGATCTGATAATGGTCTTGGTGGTTCTTGGTAAAAACCCAGGTCATGTTTTCTGCTTGGCAAGATTTTACTTAGAAATTTAGAAAAATTCCATTAACTGAAATTTATCTCAAGTTTGGTTCATAATAGAACTAGACTACCATTGCACTACTGGGATTGAAGGAATTGACAAGAGAAATGTACTCAAACACACTTAATCTTACAAGCTTTTAATGTACAATTTACCTTTATCCTGTAACCATGGAGTAGTAGGAAATTATTTTTTTCAAAGTTTGTAAGTTACCTAAAATGCTAATACATAATTAAGTGCATAACTTGAAGATGCAAAGTTAATATAATTTTATACTTCTATTATCATAATAATTTGTATTCCAAGAGAGGTCAAAAATTTTACAATGCCCCCATGGAATTTCATCATAGCTCACAGAAAATTTTGGGGAATGTAGGGTAGCCCAGCTTGTGGTTTTCATTTCCTTGGCATGTGATATTTGTTGAGCTGGCCTCTAGTTTGGTAAAGTGCAGCTTAAACCTGTCCAAATTTAGTTTGGCCTGGAAGTTTAAGCGTGACCAAGCCCAAGGTTCTACCCACTGAGACCAAGCCTAGCAGATGCAAGCCTGACCTGGTAGGTCAGCTGTCCTGGCCCATTTTTAGTCTATCCTGCTTCACAATATGCTCATCATTTGCAGTGTAAGTCCAATGGATGCTCGGGTTTATTTGTGAGTAAATAACTTCAATTTAATTTTAAGATTGTTCTGTCTGAATTATCTAATTGTGTTTGGTCTTCCCACCAACAAAACAATTCAACTTCAAATTTAAATACAGATCCGCAACCAATAGACTCTCTTAAATAGATTTATGAAATCTATTAGCCAGATCTGATTAGAAGTACTCTGCTATGTAACATCAGAAATAACTTGCTAAGAAAGGAATATGACTTGGTAGAAATGGAAAGGAATAGAAGAATATTGAAAAGATAAGAAGGTTGAATAAGAAGAAAAAGGAAAGAGTGGCATGTAGTCTTTCTTTCACTGAAGTTCTCTACCTGGAGCTTCTTCCAAAATAATGATACTATGCACCTGGGTGCACTGCAACTCAGTCCACCACCTTACCCCTTGATGCATAATGATCTATCATTCCTATGTTTTACACTCAAATTGACTTTTAAGTTTTACATTTTCATGTAGATGTTGGATGAGGATTCAGTGCGGAAGGAGATGTTTGGACCACAAGTTCTGGCCCATCCAGGTGTACCATATACTGCCCTTTCCAGAAATCCCACTCCATAGCCGCGTATGTGTTCCCTTTTAATAGGCTAACTGGTCAAAGTCCTGCCTGACAAGGGACTCTGGAAGGAAATTAACGAAACCCAAAACCAACCAGCCAGATCTTCCTACTCTAACTAGGAATTTCCAAAATAGCGAACCAGTAGCCAGTTAGTTATTGTCTCATAAGGACCAATGCATCACCTATATTCCCATTTGAGTCTAGTTAGGACTATTTTTTTTTTAAAAAAAGAAAACTAAAATAGCATTGTGGGATACCTATACTACAGTATTGTGACATCCATTACATCTCTTAAAGGAGCCAGCCAAAAGGAAAAAAAGAAGTTGTAATAATTTCAAACTTTTGATTCCTACAAGACTCCTACAACACAACAAAAATGACCTTTTTTTTTTTTTTTAAGGAAAAGCTCATCGACCAAAATTGGTTCCAACAATAGCTTGTCCTAATCCTTTGATTGTTCCATCTATATAACAAAATCAATGCTGGCAGTGTATGTCTATATTTGGATAAACTATACAGTGTGTATAGTTTATTAATATTAATGCATTTTCCATCTATATAACAAAATCAGCTTTGATGGGTGACATGGGTCCAACATTTACTAAAAGTCACATCTCCAACCCAAATGATGTGATCATTAGCCGTCTATGATGCAAGTTTGCTCATAGCTTATGTGATTAGTTAATTGTTTAGTCAAAGTGATGGGTTCATTAATAGTCCTGCTGATAATTAAATAGAAAAATGCTATTCCTACTCAAAAAAGGGCTTCTACTAACCCTTATTTCCATCTCAAGAACAAAATCTTGGATTGACTAAAATTTGAGCTTCCTAATCAGAGGTTAGCTACCAACCATGACTATTCAACGATGTCCTAATTCCAGCTTAAGATTCTAAGTAAAAATATATTAAAAAATTGCATGAAACCTCAAAGCCTAGTATAAACTAATCATTCAGTTGATGGACGTGTTACTCTTAATCTTAAGATTATCATTAGCAGTTGGAGACCATTAGAATAATGATTCCATCCCTTGATCTTCATTGCCCAATGTTTTTTAACCTTCTTCCATGCACCCTTCTAATGTACTCCTCAGAAAAAGGCTTCTCTTTCTCTTTGTTCTTTTGCTATTTGTTTTCCTGATGCCTTGAATGCTTGTAAGAGAAGTACAGGAAAAGTTTGAGCAAACAAATGTCAAGCTTGAATAAGTGCAAGGTCAAAAGCACCCCTTATTGCAAGGACAATTGCTACTGTTGGAGAAACATAAACAAGATCAGGGAAGTGAGGAATTATTCTTGTTCAAGATTCTCTTAGATGTCATTCCCACAAAATTTATGAATTGCCTTCAAGTTTTGATTGTGGCTTTATTGGAACAACCAAAGGTCTGTGAGGAACTAAACAAGTGGTTATATTATCTTTTTGGATGCATCAAGGTCTTTTGCTATGGTAGCAACATGGAATTGAATTTGGGTTTATCAGAGAGAGGAATCAAACCCACTACATATCACCCAAGTTGGCTTATGAGATAGAAATAAATGGGTACAATCACCTTTTTTGTGCTTCCATAGCCCTTTCCCCTATCCTCTCTCCTCAATGTCAATAATTCGTTATCTTCCCTTTTGTTGAGTATTCAATTAGTTACAAGATCTGGTTAATTGCTATAGTTTGGATTTGACAGCAAAAGAGGCATGTTATGTATCGTGGAAAAAATTTTGGGCCATGTCATATTTACCAATACAGGCCTTTCTGTTTGTATGCATATTTGTACCTGAGGATTTAGGATGTCTTACAGGATGTTGGAATGGGGCTGCATTCCTAGTGTTGGGACAGTATTATCTCAACATCCCATTGGGCACATCCAGGGACATCCCCTATCCCAAGTGTTGGGATGGATGGGATGGTAGCATATCCTATTCCATGGAAAAACCAAGATGGCCCTGTCCCAAGGGATTTCAATCATTGCTTGTACCCGTACACTTTATTCCAACTTCCGAGAGAATCTACAATATGATTCATGGCATTAGCTTGCCACCATGTTATGGAGAAAATATGTTTTCCTTGAAATCAACATTATTGTAACTTGCATTTTATGGATGTTATGGATATGATATGTGGATGCTTTGTTTGTTTAAGTTTGAAAGGAATGATATTCTATAACAAATATTAGTTAGTCTTCATTTATATAGGTGCCTTCTATAAGAGCTTAGCAAGCATATGCTGCTACAAGGTTTTTCCTTGTTGCTCCTAAATTTTCTTAATATTTGACCTCATGATTGATGGATATTGATTTCTAGTTGTATCAGCACATATAGAAGGTAATCCTAGGGCTTAAGTTCCCTGTTATTCAAAGTAGTTGATGATGTAAAAGCAGTTATTGCATTTATGCAATAACATGTTGTGTTGTTTTCTTTCCCCATTTTTTTAAAGTTATTCTTATCTGAAGTAATTTGCCTCTTTTTTTCTTAAAAGGATGTTACTATGAAGATCATATCTTTTTCTCAACAAGGGCCTCGAGCAATTTGTATCCTTTCTGCTAATGGTATAATTTCAAACGTTACACTTCGTCAGCCTGATTCGTCTGGAGGTACATTAACTTATGAGGTTTGTAATTATGTCCTTCCCTTTTGGAAAGATAATTCCTTCTTTCGGTTGGTTGCAAGCATCAGAGAACCATGCAGAATTTCTTCATAGTTTCATTTTCATGATTTAATTTTATTTACATGTTAGATGGCCTTATGTAGATTAAGCAGTCCTATTGTTTACTACTTGATTATAAAATTAATGTGTTACTGTGTGGGATTTCTTATGTTTTTGATTTGAAACTAGAAAGAGTTGAGTGTCCAGTTTGATACGGTTATCTTTAAGATGATTGCTATTTTTATTTTCAAGTCGTATGATTCCTAGAATAAAGATCACTATGACCAGATATTTTAGATCTTTTCAACTTTTGCACCATCAATATTGGATGAAGATCATGTTCGAGGAAACATGAAGTTAGATATACTTGAACCACATAATTTGATGATTAATATTCGTGGGACCTTCCTGATACATATGTGGATGCATCTTGTCTCCAACATATGCAATCTTTTAGAAATTTAGGGGTGTTCTCTTATTTGTTAATGAATTGTATTACACACTGTGATGGAGTTAACCATTTCTTGGTGATACATGTGCTTAATGTTGTTGCCTATATTGAATTTTGGAGTGCTGCATGTCATGCCTAGTCATCTTGCAAGCACCGATCTTGGTTCATATCAATAGCCGGTTGATATCAATAGCCATAAAATTGTTAACTCCATACCACATATTTAGAAAGAATCTGATAGCCTATTTACTGTGACTTGTTATCCATGTTTATACTAAATGACATATGAGAAATAAATTCTAAATTCTTGGTTTTATATATATATATATATATATAGTTATATGGTTATATGGTTATATAGTGATATATATGCATGTGTGGTTTCGTAGGTACTTTTCCCTTGTGCTGTTAAATGAAAAAAAAAATGCTATCATCTATGGCAGAAAATGTTAATATAACCAAGTTCTTTCCTTTCATATAGACAGGCTTTGTCTGTGACTGGAAAATGCATAGTTTATGTACAACAGGATTCTTCACTTCCTTGTATTGAAGGTTTTCATATTGGACTAGATTTTGTGACACTTATATTGATACTTTAGTCTTTACTTCTATTAACCTGTAGAATATGTTCTTTTAATAATTTTATCTAATTTTTGTAGCAGGCCTCTGATAGTGTTGTTTGATGGACCCTGTTCCTAGTCCACTACTGATTTAATTGCTACCAAATAGGCTTTGTCAAGGCCTAGCTGCTAGCCAGTCTAAGCCCACCATGCCCAGGACCTCATGGAGTTGCATCAACCCAAAGCTAGACATGTTGAACTGGCCTTTCTTTCTGACCTTTTGCTTTCATTATGATGGTTGTAATTGCTAAGCTAATGGATGATTGAATTTTCCTAATTAATGTAGTTCTTGTAGGAAGACTAACTCTAGAGCATGGTTTTCCGTTCCGGCCCAAACCGGCTGGTACATCCTATATCGTATCTTACCGGCTGGTACATCCTATACCGTATTTTTTGGAAAATGGTCTGAACCGGACCGAACCGGTCGGTATGATACTATATGGGCCAGTATCGGGCGGTTTGGTCCAGTATGGGGCGGTACAGTTCGGTATGGGGTAGTTTTTTTTTCTTTTTTTTGGATCATTAGGTGAAATTTTTTTTGATTTTTTTATTGATGGTACAGGATAGTATGATACGGTATGGTACCGTACCATACCAACCGGCAACCGGCATAGGTGCCGGTACCGAGTCCGCGAACCTTGCTCTAGAGTGATAATATTCTATGTTAGGGATATGCAAACTTCTAGTAGTGGGGACCTGCTTTTATTGTCAACCAGACTAATAAACTTTTTATTTCGTCTACGATATAGAATACAAAGTATTCACATGAGGTGCCATATCTAGAGTGTTCAACAACTATTAAACACTATAAGGATGAATTAGCATTAGCTGATGTGGGCTCCATGGTTGTGAACGATTGTTCATGTCATGACCTAGTAATTTTTGTTTTGTTCAGTGCTTGTTCTTCTTTGATTTACTTGTTACATCTAGTGTTAGATTACATAATGTGAATGTAGATATTTAAGAAACTGCATATATCATCCATCTTGTATTCAAGAAATTTTGCTTTCGGTAACCACATATTAGCAAAACCTTTTCTGCAGAAGGTTGGAAGATGAAAGAATGTTGATATTGTAAAAGCCAAGCATATGCAAGGGATTGTATATAATCAGCAAACACCATCATGAGTGACTAATTAGTTGGGTTAACACAACCACCCATGATTTATTAGTTGATTTATTCCCCAGGAAATTTCTATCAGTGAAATTGATCCTTAATAAATTGCGTGACAACTTGCCACACATATGATTGTATGATTATTGGTTTCAATCAAACTTTTAAATAATATGTGCACCATGTGGTCTCCATGAAAATTTTCCTTCTGCATTTAGAGTAAGGTGATTCATGTATACAAATGCATATATATTTATTTATATGTCTATGTATATTTATTTATGTATATTTTATAGCATTCATCCATATAATTATTCAGAAATCAAAGACATGGGCAATCCTATACAGATGTAAAGCTTTGCTTTTACGGTTGCATGGGCTCCATTGAGTCTCCTGGTTCCCTGTGTTCCTTCATTCATCTCTAATGAATTAGTGGTTTATTATACTGATATCTGGATAACTAGGGGGTCATGTGGAGGCCTCGGAAAAACGTATACATTCTCCCCAGTTACCAATGTACTCCAAATTTTTAATTTGTAATCAATATAAATCTGTCTACTATTTCAAATCTTAGGTTTCCTGCATACTTTTATTATATGTATCAAGCTCTTTTTATTCCTCTTCTTTGAAATGTTTGCAATAATACTGTCTTCCAACATTCATCAGCTTTCTGCTGTCATGCCTGTGCTTTAATCCTGTACTTTTTGTTGCCTATTAAGATATTATATGTCCACCGGACTCATTTTGTAGGGACGGTTTGAGTTACTCTCCTTATCTGGATCATTTATGCCTACTGATAATGGAGGTACAAGAAGTCGTTCTGGTGGGATGAGCGTCTCTTTGGCAAGCCCAGATGGCCGAGTTGTAGGGGGAGGGGTTGCTGGTCTGTTGGTGGCTGCCAGTCCTGTGCAGGTAATACTTTTCTTCACACATTGCGGAATTTTATGCTATAAAATCTTCAACTTCACAATTCAGTAGGCATCTCTTTATCATCCTCCTTTCAGTGCAATTTGATGCATGGTTTAGATACTATTCCTTCTCCGGTCCAAGAGTTTCTTCCAGCAACATCTGAAATAGCATTTAGATGAAAAAACATGCATAGTTATGTGGAATTGTTTGCAGCAATGCAGGTAGAAATATGCCTTTTTTTTTTCTGTAAATATCTTCCTGTTCATCATTCATATAGAAATTTAGAATCACAAATCATTTACAAGGGGCACAGTGCCTTACTGGCATACAACATATTCAATTCCACTTAATCACACAACATATTAGTCAGCTATAACAACCTGGAAATCAACATCTTGTTTTCAGTTACAAATTGGCCTTTGAAAAAACCTCTGCAGCTTAAAACTACATCGCACCAGCTAGCAAGTGTTTAATTCAAATGAATAAGTGGCTTTCCCCATGCTGTTCTGCAATAGGTTGTAGTTGGCAGTTTTTTGCCAGGGTACCAGATGGAGCAGAAGAGCAAGAAGCCAAAGTTAGAGGCTACATCTGTCTCTTTTCCAGCAGCTACCATCCAGATTCCAAGCTCGCATGCAGAGGCGGCTTATGGTGGTGGCCAAGGGACTGGCACTTCGGCAACGCCAAGGACAACTCATGCAACTACCTCCAGAGCAGAAACCTGGTCTGCCTCTATACCCTCCATACCTGATGACACCAGGAACTCCCCAGCTGATATGAATGCATCTTAACCGAGGGTTAGTTCGCTCGAAGCTTCGCACGGTGCTAGCCTCGGGGGCTTCTAACCGACCAGAACTTGACTCTCCTTGATGAGGTGGCTTCAGAGCAAGATACCACATTGAAATAGCTCAAGTTTTCAGACTTGTTCCTAACTTATCCTGTAAGCTAAGTGATATGCATTTTAGGTTTCTACGGTTGAATTGAATAGCTGTTTGTTTCATAGGGGCTTGTATTTGAATAGCAACTGGAGTTTTTGTATCGTCCGCTACCGTCTAGTTTAGTGATTTCCTTCACCGTAACACTTTGTTTTTAACGAGTTATGCTGGGGCCAAATCTTTGCTTGTTTCAGTAAAATTTTCTCTGGATGCGTTTCATTGAAAATTTTTTTACTTTAATCAACTTTTGGTATCTTTTCTTTTATTCTCACTGATATTTATGCTGAGGACCATTGGTGGCTTGGTATTAGGGATGATTAGATAATATCTGTTCGGATGTATTTTTGTATTTAAATTTATTTAGAAATACATAAAAATTTAAGTATTTGATTAATATTCATATTTATATCTATTGAAGAAAAATAAGATGCGGTGGACTATCTGTATCCAAATATTTAATTTTATATAATTTTATAAATTTTTTTAAAAAATAATTATATTAATATATTATTAATTTAATATATTATTTATTTAGTAATATCTTCGATTTTATAGTTAAAATTAGATTATCTGATTATATTCATATTTATATTTATATTTTTAAAATTTAATTTATATTCATATTTATTTAAAATAAATATAGATATAAATTTTTATATCTAATATATATATATATATATAGTATTGGATTCATATCCAATCTATTTATAGCTCCATCTGGAAAAAACAAGTTGATCGATATGTATATACTATACGCTCGTGCGCGCGCGCGCGCGCACATATATATATATATATATATATGTACACATATAGTATTGGACTCATATCCAATCAGCTTCATCTGGAAAAAACAAGTTGATCGATATTCAAGAATAGAATGCTTTCACAAACTGATGAAATCAATCACACACAACACCACCATCTGAACTTGGATACCGACTCTATAAGATTGTGACAGCCCTTTTACATTCGCAGATACATTAATAACCGGTATGGGTTTGGCGCAGCACTCCTCATGCAACTATCACGTTCTTGGTTGAGGGTTAACGTACCCACTTCTCCATCCAAAATTGCCTTCAGTCTCCTGCCAATTATGCGCAAAGTGATGCACTTCCCTAAAAGGCTGCAAATGGATTGGCATTAGTGACCCCACCCATTCTTGAAGAGCCATGGGCCTGGGCCTGGGTTGAATTCAAATATTAAAGCCATTCCACATATTGAGTTGGGTTTAGATTTCATTAATTTTGACACAGCACGACCCAATCTGTACTTCTTGTTACTAGGCTAACCCGAGCTAACCTGAATTTGATCGGAAGAAAGTATTCCAATTCTTTTCTTCTTTTCCTCTATTAAGCTATGTCAAGAGGTTATTAACCTCTTGAATAGGTATTAATTGATGGAGTCAACATTCAATTTAATTGTTGGTCATGTTCGCTATGTTAAGAGTGTTGGCCATGTTAGCAAATAATTTTGTGAAAGTCAACATTCAATTTAATTTAGAAGTAGAACAACTTTTTTTCATAAAACAAAGAGAGACTTAGATCCGAACAAAACCTAACTTAGAGCCAAATATTTTATTGTTCAAGGATCCCTTGATCTTGTTGAGGTTGAAGGAGTGGGGCACGCCTCCTTCCTCTGTGCTTGGAGGCATGCCCCCTAGGACACCTTGATGTGTGAAGAAATCAGAGAGAGAGATGTGGAAGAAAATAGTGATTTTTGTTTCACATATCTTCGGATTTAGAATATACATGTATATATACTTGTACATGGATCGAAATTCTATCCCATAAAAAACTTTCTGGACTAACCCAGTTTGAATGCATTCACCCAAACCCATGTACATTCACCCAAACCCATGTACACCTATGGTCTGATCATGCACTCAATCCCATAGATCCAAATCTAATCCAAACTCTGAGTAGCCCCCATGAGACCCATAAACCAGGGCCTCATAATCGTGGAGGGCTGAACCTCTATCCTAGAACCAAATCGGTCTTAGCCCTAGGATCACACATATTCTATTTTTCCCGAGCCAACACCCTGACTCCTCCAGTGGCCTTCCAAGATTTGGGAGTACTACTAATCCTAACAATCTCCACCTTGGTGCCCCAAGTCTTGGCAAATACTGTGTGAACCGTCTGCACCATCTTGCTGCCTTCAGAGCTGACACCATTTCATCGAAGCCACCTCGTCTCCTTAGCTGCAACACCGACCTATGCTCCATAGCCCTTGAGACTCGTGCTCTATCACACTCCTTGGCCTCGAACTGATGTCCTCCTACTTTGATCCTATGGCTATAATACTAACCTGTGCTCTGCAGAGCACCCAAACAGCTCTTTGTGTAAACTTTAACACTTCCATCAATCCTTTTTAGCTGTTGTGCATCTTTGAAGATCTTTGGGATGACCGCCTTTATAGCTAAAGATTGGCTTGCTCTTTCGCACCATCTTGAAATTGTAAGATTCCTTCTACTTGGCAGCTGCATCATCTTTCCTGGACTTTCTTGGAGAACCTACAGTATTCCTGCACTAGCACATACTATACCATCTGACATGATCTCCTCAGAACATGCCAGTCCATCTGCATCTAGAACTATGTATCACCGACGTTGGTGCTAGGATATCGATCCTCCTACAACCCTTTGCTCTAAACTAATGTTAAACTTTCTCTCCACTTGTGAAGTCACCTCTGTCCGGTGCTCCACCTATACTCGAACTCTATCTGATGCTACAGAAGATCTCGACTCCATCACCGAGTCACTCGAGGCCAACCATCCAACGCTGCACTGGGCCTACCGTTGCACTTCGTACATCGTCGCTATCCCTTCGGACCCTTCGTACTCCGTGGACCCCTTCGAAGCCATCTCGGATACCTTCATAACTCGTGGGCACCTCCGAAATCCAAAAGCTCATTCAACTCTTCTGAATCTAGCTACTGAATCCTAAAAAATTATATTCTAGAACTTTCTGTTGCACTTAGAGAAACTACAGCTTAAACCCTATTCTGAGCTCAGACCCACCTATATCATTTTGAGGCTCCTGAGACTCTCTGGCTCTTTCTGAGATCTGCTCTCGATCTTCCTGAGATGCCTTATAATACTCTCTACTGAGATATCTTCCTCGATTGCTGTATCGTTGAGCCTTTTTTAATCTCGTACCTTCAGAAAAGCACTACTGCAGTACTCTAACGCTCCCTATCTGCTCTCTACATTGCTTTATAGCCACCTAATCCTAACATACTGGACCTCCATGGATCATTCATCTTCATCACTCTCAAAGCTCTAATCGATCATATCGCTGAATACATCTCAGCTACTTTTTATAGTCTTTTATTAGACTAAATAATTTCTTCTTTAACTCTACCTCAACCTCAAGGCCTTGAGTGATCTTTTCTCTAAGATACCAAATAAATCATTAGCATCCTAGCTGCTGCAGCTAGGAGAACAGCCATGAACAACAACAAGAGAATCAAAAATTAAAAAACTCTTTGTTTTCTCGCTGGAAGCCCTCCTTTTTTTTTTTCCTCTCTCTCCTCGAACCTTCCAGGTTTTCTTCGGCTCCTTCCTCATTCCCGTCCAAAACCAAACCAGACTACCTGCCGCCGTGGAACGCCGCCGACCTCTTGCGCCCATGCAACGGTCGTCGGATCTGAGCGCGTCCACCGTCAGCTCGGATCCACGTGCCACCACCAGATCCGGGCGTCGCCTCTCCGGATCCCTGCTCCACCACGCCGGATCCGTGCATTCTGAGGAAGAGGGTGCCCTGCACCATCTTGCCGGCTCGGATCCACGCGCCACCATCGGATCTGGGTGCGGCCACCGCCGGATCTCCACTGTGGCACGTCACTGCCGCTCTTTGCGACCTGCCATCATCGGATCCAGGATCCCCGATGCTGGATTCTTCCCTGGTTTTCGCTGAGCACGCGAGTCAACGTCGCTGGATCTGACGCCGCCGCGGCACCCGCAGCCCCCGGACCCCATCGCCTGCACCATCTCGTCGGCTTGGATCCATGCGCCACCATCGGATCTGGATGTCGCCTCGCCGGATCCCTGCTCCACTACGTCGGATTTGTGCGCCTCTATGCTGGATTCTTCCCTGATTTTCGCTGCACACGCGAGTCAACTCCGTCGAATTGGACCTCTGCCCGCACGCCATCTCGCTGGCCACCGCTGCGGCATGCCATCGCTACCGCCGTTTGTGTGCCACTGCTGGATCGGCACGCCATCGCTGGATCCATACTCCATCGTGCTGGATCCTGCCACTACAGCATGTCACTATCGCCGGATTTAGGCCACGACCTTGCAGACGGAGCCCCCACACAACCGCCGCATCCCAATCGACGACATCGATGCCGGCGTTGCTCGAAAGGGGAGGATCCGACCCGATCTCCTCGTTGCTCTCTTCGTCTCTCCGGCCGGTTCCCGCTGCACGCGTGCCTGCTGGCTGCACTCCACCAGCCTGAGACGACGCCGCCGCCATCTACGACTTTCCTAGAGAAGAAGACCGCCGTGCCGCAACTCCGGATCTCCACCGTCCTGCACGCGATCACCATCGGACCACCCGCGGAAACTCCTCTGCATGCTTGATCGACCGCTGGGAACGTCGGCCAATCGCTGGGTTGGGCCGAGACATACATGACCCTCACCAAATCCAAATGACCCTCTATAGTCTAAAATATTTTTCATGGACCCAAACTAGCTCGACCTGATCATTTACTGGATTGGTCCATTGTCTATTGTCAAGATCTGCAAATGAAACCAGGTCGAATCAAGCATGCCACTATCCAATCTAACCCCAGCCATTTGCAGCCCTAATATCCCTCTTATCTTTATCCAATTCGTGCCCTTTGGCTTCTTCCCCTCCATGATGCTCAATCCTGCTTGTGTATACGTGTTTGACATCATGCCATCATCGCATCTTTGATCTGGTAGCAGCCACATGGCTTTCCTAGGCCGTGCATCAACAAGCTGCGAAGTATTACATTTAAGGGTGAAAGAGGACCGATCGAGTTTGATGTATATGTATGCATATATCTTGATGCAGTGAAATATTACTTTGACACGGTGAAATAGATTTAAGAGGCTAAATGAAAACTTTTGAAATTTTAGAGGCAAAGCATTTCCTGAGGAAAATTGGAGGATTTTTAGTGTGATTTTTCCTAAAATCAATAAATAATCTAAAAAATTTAGTAACCGCTTACACTGTGATTATTGGCTGACATGACTTGAGAAAAAATAGGGGATGGCGGCTGTGTGGTTCTCTACATTTGCCCGTTCGACAAAATTGTCCACGACATAGGTTGGGGGTAAATTTATTGCAATATCTTTATTAGTATTCAAAATAAATATCACAAAATGTTGTAAGCTTTTTTTAAGGTACCATGGCATTGCTAGTTTTGGTTATGCATGTTAGAAGTGTGTCTTAGAAGCCAATTATTGGTCGATACATTTATATTTTTAAGATTTATATTTATACTTATAAATCTTTTATTATAAATAAAGATATTTTTGTTTTCAATCATTTTATGTGTTCATGATTTATTCTAGAAATTAACAAAGATGATTTTATATATTCTTAAGATATTGAGAATTTGAGATATATATTATTAATGGTTAGCTTCTAAATCCTTCCGATCACAGAATCATCATGGAAGATAGTGATTGATCTCATCAAGATTGGTACATAGATCACCTTCCTTCTAGGTAGCTAAGTCTTGAGTCTGTAGTGTGAAAATACTGGTGTGAGAGTGCAAATGGTTATTAGAGAACAACTTGTACTAAGTATGACCATCATGAGAAACCACTTGGATGTCTACTTGCTCGTTAGTGATTTTTCTCAATGCTGCAGTAGTATGACTGATCCTGTAACCTATGGTATGTTGGCTATTCACAGTGAGGCCACTAGGTTTGATTGCATGTTCCCTTTGTCCCTAGCCATTCGGGTCTTTGCCGTGTACATTGGCTTTAGTGGGTTCAGATTTGCTATTAGAGTAGGATAAATTTAGATAGAATCCATCAACTTTGGTAGAAAGGAAAAAGTCCTATGTGATTAGCAAGATTAAGTTTAGGAAGTCTTTGGCCGAAGTAAGTGTGGATATTGGAAAAGAATTTTCACGGGATTCATAAATGAACTCAAGTTAAGCCAGTTTGGTATATGACTGACGATGGGATTTGATGAGTTCTCCATGACCTCTGTTAAGTCGGAACTTATGATAGAAGGACTGAATCACACGATAACTATACCTAGGGGTTCAAATTTTTTTATTTTGCTGGGTTGTCACTATATGTTGCTAGGCATCATTGGTGGATTGTGAGAACTCACTAGAATTATTTGTGGATTAATGATCTATGTTGGGTTGAGCCAAAATTATTCTGGTCCATCGAAATGAATTTCGATGATATTTTGATAGAAATCGCCGTATGTCTCACTATTAGACAAAATAAAATCTGAGGGGTCATATACAAAAGAAGTTCAACCTGATTAATGGTTTGGATTATGTTTGAATTATCAATTAGATTGATGGTTCAAATTTTGAAAACTACTAATTTGTAAGCATTGCAAATTTGGTAGCCGCTAATTGTTAGCAGGCTGACTTAATTACAAGTATGGTAATTTAATTAGAGATTGATTAAATTATTTATCAAGTCTTAATTAATTTAAATTAGATTTAATTTAATTTGACTTGATTTAATTTAATGCTAATTGAGTTCAATTATCCAAATCAGATTTGGATTTCAACTTTGATTGGATCATGTTTGATAGCCATTCAAATTTGATTCGATACGGGCTCAATTTGGACTAGATTTGAATCCAATTGACCTTGACCATTAGAGCCCAGGTTCTCTAAGCTTCTCTCTCTTCTTGGTCGACCAGAAAGGGATTTGTATGATAAAAATCTTAGTGCATTTCTCTTGGCGCGTGCTTGAGGGTGTTGGGGTTTAGGATGAGGTGTTACCTCACTTCCTTGATAGATTAGAACTCTTATGAGATAAGAGAAAAAATCTAACTTATCTAACCCTAATGCCTATCTGATTGAGGCATGAGAGGTGGGAGTTTGGTGTGATAAAATAATTATAAGAAGGGTATGGGGCATGCGGCACATCTAAGGTTTTCTTATTCCTAGTTGCCGCAAGAAAGATTGTTGCTGCCCCTTCTCCTCCTTATTCCCTCCCTTCCACGTCCACATTCCTCCTCCTTCTAGATTTGATCAGAGAGAGAGGCCCTTTTGAGAGAGAAAAGAAAATCAAAAAGAGCTTGAGTTTTCTTGGTGATTTGGTTTCATCCCTAAAAGCTGCCAGCAATCTATTTCTAGAAATAGATCTAGATCTAAGCCAAAGAATGAAGCCTACAAGAGAGCTAGCACCCCAGTAGTTTCAGAGTTCTGATCGGAGAGAGCTTTATGTGGATACCAGTAGAGGCTAGACATGTGTATGGCTACGACAGGAGCCTCGGAGATCCGATTGATTCAGTCAAAGAAAGGAGGGAAAAATATCAAGTATACCCTCTACCTTTTTGTTTATAATTTCAGATCTTTATGAAAAATTATTTATATATGTTAGTGTTGGGAATACACGCTCTTACCACACAGATCAGCATGGCCATTGGTGATCAACCAAGCAACAAGGAAGAATCTCTCAGAGATTACTGTGGAAGCAAGATCAAACAATTCAAGAAATAGAGAAGAAGAGATTTTCAGGAGAAAAGAGTTTTTATTAAGTATATCTCCTCCTCTACAACTTTGACCTATTTTCAGTATGTATACTTTACAAAGGATCAAGCCCAAGCTCATAGAAAAACTTTTCAAATTCAAACAACCTACATATACAAAATAATAACCCATGAAAACTGAGCCAGCCCAGTTTCAGACTAAGCCGGCTAACCTACGACTGGGCTGAAACTAGGTCGGCTAACCTACGATTGGATCATCTCAGTCCTAGACTGAGCCGATCCAATTATTTACCATGCCTGCAGTTTCAAAAATATTGCTCTCTGTCTAAATTTACCTCTGAGATCTAGTCGATCCAGTTCTGGACTGAGCCAGCCCAGTTTTCAACTTAGCTGGCTCAGTCTCAGAGTGAGCCTGAGACTGAGTCGGCCCAATTTCTGAACTTTGCTAGGAGAGCTGATTTCTCTTTCGGCTTGTTCCCATCTTTTCATGGCCTATCTCCTCATATTTTCAAGACTTGAGAGTGCCACATCTGCTTTCAAGTTCTTGTGATCTCATCTCTTCTCAACAGATCCATCCGTATCATACAACTCTGAAAGCTATCTCTGCGGAGTACCTTCATGAGTGCAACAGATTGATTCTTCTTGGTATGGACCTTCATCAGTTCTACTTCACCTTTCTCCATCAGCTCTCTGATCCTGTGGTACCTCACGTCTATATGCTTTGTGCATGCATGATAGATTAAGTTCTATGCCAACTACAGAGCACTCTGACTATCACTGAATAGTGAAACCTTGCTCTGCTCCACCGCCAACTCATCAATCAGCCTCCTAAGCTAAAGGACTTTCTTTACAGCCTCTGTTATCCCAATGTACTCAATTTTTGTGGTAAACAAGGCCGTGATTGACTGAGGGATTAATCTTCAAGACACTAGTCCACCATATACACAGAAGGGGTATCCAGTAGTAGACCTCTTTGTATCAAGATCATCAGCATAATTTGTATCAGTAAATCTTTTCAGAGGACCTAAACCTTCACACATCTTCACAGATTGTTCTCCAAATCCTTCTAGCTGCCCACCAAATACCAAACCATAATTTCTTGTTCTATATAGATATCTCAATATCGATTTCAATGCTTTCTAATGTTCCTTCTCAGGGTTAGCCATATATCTACTAACCATGCTTACTGCATGTGCTATATCTGATCTACAACATACTATAATGTATATCATATTGCCTACAACATTTGCATAAGAAACTCGTTTCATGTACTCTCTCTTCACTTCTGACTGAGGGCTTTGTAACTTGGAGAGAGATATATGGATCGATAATGGTGTCTCTGTAGGTTTGGCCTTCTCCATTCTAAACCTCTTCAAAACTTTTTGGATATACTTTTCTTGTAACAAATGGAGCACTCTTTTGCACCTATCTCTGTAAATCTTTATTTCAAGAATTTTCTCAGCTGGACCTAAATCCTTCATCTCAAATTCAAATGATAATATCCTTTTCAATCTTTTTACAGCATCCATACTTCTACTGGCTATGAGCATATCATCTACATATAGTAATAGGTATAGAGCATCATCCTTATCTACATTCTTAACGTAGACACAGCAATCATATTCACATCTACTGAAATCTAGGCTCAAGATAAAGCTATCAAACCTTCGATACCACTGACGAAGAAATTATTTCAAGCCATACAAAGACTTTCTGAGTAAACACATCTTTTCTTCTTATCTTATCTCCATTAAACCATCTGGCTACTTCATATAGATTCTTTCCTCCAAAGTCTTAAGAAGGAAGGCCTTCTTCATGTTCATCTGTTCCAATTCTATGTTATGCTATGCCACCAGTGACAGCAAAACTTGAATAGATGTTTGACACACCATAGGAGAGAATTTCTATGTAGTCAATCTCTTTCCTTTGTGAGTATCTCTTTGCTACTAGCTTTGCTTTGAATTTAACTCCACCTTATTTTGAAGGTGCCTTTTTCTTTGTGAACATCCACTTTGAGCTAATAGGTCGAGCACCCTCTTGAAGATCCACCAGCTATTATGTTTGATTCTTCTTAAGTAATTTCATCTCCTTCATCATGGCCTGCATCCATGAATCATGATCCTCACTCTCCATAGCCTCTGCATAATTTTCTGAATCTTCATTAGCAGTGATGAGTGCACAAGAGATAACCTCATCAATGCCATATCTGACCGACCTTCTAATAGTTTGCTGGGGCTTATGCAAAGCCACTCCCACTGGCACATCTCTGTCTGATGTCTGTGGCTGCTCCTACACATCTGTCTGAACTGTCGACCCTCCATGTTGATTTTTAATCTGAGATAATACTTTTCTACCCAGCTTTACCTCAATAGGAACACTCCTGTAAGTGGATGTAGCCTGCATGCCTTCATTCTCTGACTGGCCACCACTGTTCATCTTTATTTTTTTAGTTCCATCTATCTCAGACCTTCTCAAGATGCTTTTCTCATCAAAGATAACATCCCTACTGATCACTGACTTCTGTGCCTAAGAGTTTCATAGTAGGTACCCCTTGACTCTTTGTGGATATCCTATGAATGTCATCTTTTGAGATTTCAAATCCAATTTGCTCCTCGCGGTTACCTCCATATGTGCATAGACTGTGCAATCGAAGACTTTTAGATGGTCAAGCTCCATCTTCTTTCCACTCTAGACCTCCTCTGGAATGCCTCCATTCAGCTTACGATGAGGGGACCTGTTCATAAGAAAATAAAAAAAAGTTAGAGCATTACCCCAAAAGAACTTTAGGAGTGATGTCTGCAGCCTCAAACTCTATGCCTTTGTGATCAGTGTTCGGTTCATCCTTTCCACAACATCATTCTGCTGGGGAGTCATCTTCACCGTGTAATGGCATTTGATGCTATTTTCCTTACAGTATCTTCTGAACTTCAGACTTGTATACTCTCCTCCATTGTCCGACCTCAGATACTTCACCTATTTTTTTGACTTCCTCTCTATCTTAGCTCTCCAGACTCTGAACCGGACAAACACCTTTAATTTTTTTTTGATCAGATAAATCCACACATTCCTTAGAAAATCATTAATGAAAGTGATAAAGTATTTTACCCCATCTCTAGCTGATATAGGAGCTCGTCCCTACACATCCGAGTGCACTAAATCCAGCACTCCCTTACTACGCTTAGTACTTCTGGCAAACTTCACCCTATGCTATTTGCCAAAGATGCATAGCTCACAAAGATCTATGTCCTCCTTCTTTAGGGCTGGGACCATATCTCTTCTGCTTAGTTTTGTGAGCCCATGGTCACTCATATGACCCATCCGATAGTGCCACAGCTGATATAAAATCTGCTCCTCCTGTATTGCTGCTAGCACCTTTGCGCTATCATTCACGATCGAGCCTTGCATTCTGTAAAGATTATTGCTCAGTCTTCTACCTCTCATCACCATCAAAGCTTTCTTGAAAATTTTTAGACATCCACTCCTAGCCTGGCTATTAAAAGCATAACCCTGCTCCTCCAAGTAGCCTAAAGAGATCAAATTCTTTTTCAACTTCGGTACATGCCTGATGGTTGATAATATACCAATGATTCCATCGTACATCCTCATCCTGATAGAGCCAACTCTAGCTACTTTGCATTGGTGATCATCTCCAAGACTGACACTTTCATCATCGATCTTCTGGTAGGTAGCAAACCACTTTCGATGAGAAGTATAGTAGTGCGAGCATGCTGAATTCAATATCCACATAGTATCGTACTCTATGGATCCATCTGATATAACTAGTAGGTCTTCTCCACTGCTCACAGAAGCTGTATCATCTTCCTTACTGATCTTTCCTTTTTCTGATCTCAAAAGAGGATAATCTCTCCTCAAGTGTCTAGGCTGATGACATTTATAATATTTCAATATCATCTTTCTCTGATCCTAAGACTTTGATCGACCTTTGGATTTTTTTTTTGCCTTCTCCTTTGATCTTTCCTATCTTCCGTTCACAACCAAGATCTCAGACTTAAGGTTTTCCTTGTAGATATTTTCTTTTTACTCATTTTATCTGAGCACATCAACAACCTCTTCATAGTTTAGGATCTCCTTCCCATAAATTAAAATTTTTATGAGACCATCATACGAACCTGGGAGAGAACATAATAGCAGCAATGCCCGATCCTCCTCGTCGATCTTTACATGCAAACTCATCATCTTAGAACACACCTGATTGAACCTTTGGATATATGCAACAAGATCTCCACCTTCGGGCATTCTCAGACTATACAGCTATTTCTTCAACTATAGCTTATTGGTCATGTTCTTCTCCATGTATGTATTCTCCAGTCTCTCCTAGAGCCCCTTTATCGTAGTCTCTATGCAAATCTCAGGCAAAACCTAATCGACCAAGCACATTCGGATTGTGCTAAAAGCAATTTTCTCTAACTCTTCTCAATCCTCAACACTGATTTTTTTCGATCTTTCTTTTATCAAGACCTTATAGATCCTTTACTGAACCAACGAGTTCTTTACTCTTTACTGCCATAGGATAAAGTTTTCCTTACTGTCGATCTTCTCAAAATTCACCTTAAATCTACTTGATCCCATGGCTTCAAACAAGTCAAGAATAAAGCCCTAACATCCTTCATGATTACACACACTAGCAAAACTATCCTTTAAATAAGATCTAACTAGCCCAAGATGCTCTTTCCAAATTTTTGTATCACCACCGTTCCTCCGTGTAAACAATCTTCACCTCAATCTAGAGACAACCACGAAGCAAACTAGAAGTTTAGGATAAAACCTAGTGCAACAAATCTTGGATGTAGTAAACCCTAGGTGTCTTCCTTCCTTCCATGCAACACCACTTTGATATCAATTATTAGAAATACGCACTCTTCCCACATGGATCGGCATGGTCGTTGATGATCAACCAAGCAATAAAGAAGAACCTCTCAGAGATTACTGCGAAAGCATGATCAAACAATTCAAGAAATAGAGAAGAAGAAAAGAAAAAAATTTTGAGAGAAAAGAGCTTTTATTAAGTATATCTCCTCCTCTATAATCTTGACTTATTTTCAATATATATACTTTACAAAGGATCAAGCCCAAGCTCATAGAAAAACTCTCCAAATCCAAACAACCCATGTATGTAAAATAATAATCCATAAAAATTAAGTCGATCTAGTTTCAGACTGAGCTGGCTAACCTACGACTGGATCGACTCAGTCTCAGACTGAGCCGACCCAGTTGTGCACCATGCCTGCAGTTCCGAAAATACCACTCTCTGTCTGAGTTACTTTTTTTGAGACCTAACCAATCTAGTTCTGGACTGAGCCGGCCTAATTTTAAACTTAGCCGGCTCAGTCTCAGGGTAAAATGGTCTAGTTTCTGAATTTTACTAGGAGAGCTGATTTCTCTTCTAGCTCGCTTCCATCTTCTCATGATCTATCTCCTCATATTTTCAAGACTTGGAAGTGTCACTTTTGAGCTCACATTCTCCATTTTGGTGCTTCCAAGTCCTTGTGAACTCATCTCTTCTCAACAGACCCATCCTTGCCATACATCTCTAAAAGCTATCTCTGAAGAGTACCTTCATGAGTGCATTAGACTAATTTTTCTTGGTATGGACTTTCGTCAATTCCACTTCACCTTTTTCCATCAGCTTTCAGATCCCTATGGTACCTCATGTCTATATGCTTTATGCACATATGGTAGACTGAGTTTTATGCCAACTGCAGAGCACTCTGACTATCACTAAATAGTGTAACCTTGCTTTGCTCCACCCTCAACTCATCAATTAGCCTCCTAAGCTAAAGGGCTTCCTTTGCAGTCTCCATTTTTTCAATGTACTCGTTCATTATGGTAGACAAGGTCATGATTGGCTGGAGGGTTGATCTCCAAGACATCGATCCACCATATATGCAGAAGAGGTATCTAGTAGTAGACCTTCTCTGGCATCTCTGTAGGGGCTTTATAACTTAGAGAGGGATATATGGCTCGGTAATGGCATCTTTGTAGGTTTGGCATTCTCCATTCTAAATCTCTTTAGAATTTTCTGGACATACTTTTCTTATGATAAATGAAGCACTCCTTTATACCTATCTTTGCAAATTCCATTCCAAGGATTTTCTTAGCTGGACCCAAATTCTTCATCTCAAACTCAGATGATAATGTCCTTTTCAACCTTTTCACAACATCCATGGTTCTATTGGCCATGAGCATATCATCTACATACAGTAATAGGTATAAAGCATCTTCCTCATCTACATCTTGATGTAGACACAGCAATCATGTTCACATCTACTAAAATTCAGGCTCAAGACAAAGCTATCAATCTTAGATACCACTGACGAGGGAATTATTTCAAGCCATATAAAGACTTTCTGAGTAAACACATCTTTTCTTCCTATCCCACCTCCATGACACCATCTGGTTGCTTCATATAGATTTATTCCTCCAAAGTTCTATGAAGGAAGGCCGTCTTCACGTTCATCTATTCTAATTCCATGTTATGCTGTGCCACCAGTAACAGCAAAACTCGAATAGATGTATGATGCACCATAGGAGAGAATTTTTGTGTAGTTAATCTCTTTCTTTTGTGAGTATTTCTTTGCTACCAGCCTTGCTTTGAATTTGACTTTATTTTATTCTGAAGGTACCTCTTTCTTTGTGAACACCTACTTTGAGCCAATAGATCGAGCACCCTTTGGAAGATCCACCAGCTACTATGTTTGATTCTAAGTAATTTTATCTCCTCCATCATGGCCTGCATCCATGAATCATGATCCTCACTCTCCATGGCCTCTGCATAATTCTCTAAATCTTCATTAGCAATGATGAATGCATAGGAGATAACATCATCAATGCCATATCTGATCGACCTCTTAATAGTATGCTGGGGCTTGTGCAAAGCCACTTTTACTAGCACATCTCTACCTGATGTCTGTGGCTACTCCTGTACATCTATCTGAACTATTGATCCTTCATTCTAATTTTTAATTTGAGACAATGCTTTTCTACCCAGCTCCACCTCAACAGGAACACTCCTATAAGTAGATGTAGCCTGCATGCCATCATTCTCTGACTGGCCACCACTATTCATCTCTATTTTCTTAGTTTCATCTATTCCAGACCTTCTCAAGATGCTCTTCTCATCAAAGATAATATTCCTACTGATCACTGATTTTTGTGCCTGAGAGTTTCATAGTAGGTACCCCTTGACTCCTTGTGGATATCCTATGAATCTCATCTTTTGAGATTTCAGATCTAATTTGCTGCTCTCGGTTGCTTCCACATGTGCATAGGCTATGCAATCGAAGACTTTTAGGTGGCCAAGCTTCATCTTTTTCTCACTCTAGATCTCCTCTGGAATGCCTTCATTCAGTTTACGATGAGGGAACCTATTCATAAGAAAATAAGAAAAAATTAGAGCATCACCCCAAAAGAACTTTGGGAGTGATGTCTGTAGCCTCAAACTCCATGCCTTCTCGGTCAGTGTTTGGTTCATCCTTTCTACGACACCAATTTGCTCAGAAGTCATCTTCACCGTGTAATGGCATTTGATGCCATTTTTCTCACAGAGCATCCTAAACTTCAGGCTTGTATACTCCCCTCTATTGTCCGACCTCAAACACTTCATCCATCTTTCTGACTTCTTCTCTACCTTAGCTCTTCAGACTCTAAACCGAGCAAACATCTCTAATTTTTTTCTGATCAGATAAACCCAAACCTTCCTTAAGAAATTATCAATGAAAGTGATAAAGTATTTTATCCCACCTCTAGCTGATATAGGAGCTTGTTCCTACACATCTGAGTGCACTAAATTCAGCACTCCCTCACTATGCTTGGTGCTTCTGACAAACTTCATCCTATGCTGTTTGCCAAAGATGCATGGCTCACAAAGATCTGTGCCCTCGTTCTTCAGGACTGGGATCATTTCTCTTCTGCTTAGTTTTGTGAGCCCATGGTCATTCATATAATCCATCCGATAGTACCATAGTTGATATAAAATCTGCTCCTCCTGTACTGCTGCTAGCACCTTTGTACTATCATTCACCACTGAGCCTTCCATTCTGTAAAGATTGTTGCTTAGTCTTCTACCTCTCATCACCACCAAAAATTCTTTGAAAATTTTCAGACATCCACTCCTAGCCTGGCTACTAAAAGCATAATCCTACTCCTCTAAGTAGCCCAAAGAGATCAAATTCTTTTTCAACTTCGGTACATGTTTGATGTTTGATAATGTACAAATGATTCCATCGTAGATCCTTACCCTGATAGAGCCAACTCCAACTACTTTGCATGGGTGATCATATCTAAGGTTGATAGTTCCACCATCGGTCTTCTGGTAAGTAGCAAACCACTTTCGATGAGAAGTATAGTGGTGCGAGCATGCTGAATTCAATATCCATATAGTATCGCACTCTATGGATCCATCTGATACAACTAGCAGGTTTTCTCTACTGCTCACAGAAGCTGTATCATCTTCTTTACTGGCCTTTTCTTTTTCTGATCTCAAAAGAAAACAATCTCTCCTCGGGTGTCTAGGCTGATGACATTTATAACATTTCAATATCATCTTTCTCTGATCCCAAGACTTTGACCTGCCCTTGGATTTTCCTCTTGCCTTCTTCTTTGATCTTTCCTATCTTTCATTCACTGCCAAGATCTTAGACTTAGGATCTTCCTTGCAGATCTTTTCTCTTTGCTCATTTGATCTGAGCACACCAATAACCTCTTCATAGTTTAGGATCTTCTTTCCATAAACTAAAGTTCTTATAAGACCATCATACGAACCTGAGAGAGAATATAATAGCAGCAATGCTTGATCCTCCTCATCGATCTTCATATGCAAACTCATCACCTCAGAACACACCTAATCGAACCTTTGGATATGTGCAACAAGATCTCCACCTTTGGGCATCCGTAGTCTATATAGCTATTTCTTCAACCATAACTTATTGGTCGTGTTCTTCCCCATGGATGTGTTCTCTAATCTCTCCTAGAGCTTCTTTGCCGTAGTCTCTGTGCAAATCTCGAGCAAAACCTGATCGGCCAAGCACATTCGGATTGTACTAAAAGTAATTTTCTTCAACTCTTTCTAATCTTCAGTACTGATCTTTTTTAGCCTTTTTGTTGTCAAGATCTTGTAGATTCTTTATTGAACCAATAAGTTCTTTACTCTTTGCTGCTATAGGATAAAGTTTTTCTTGCCATCGAACTTCTCAAAATCCACCTTGAATCTACTTTATCCCATGACTTCAAACAAGTCAAGAATAAATTTCTAACATCCTTCACGATCATACACACCAGCAAAACTATCATTCAAAGAAGATCTAACTAGCCCTAGATCCTCTTTCCAGATTTTTGTATCACCGTTCCTCCGTGTAAACAATCTCCACCTCAATCTAGAGATAACCACGAAGCAAACTGAAAGTTTTAGGATAAAAACTAGTGCAATAAATTTTGAATATAGTAAACCCTAGGTGTCTTCCTTCCTTCCATGCAACACCACTCTGATATCAATTTTTGAGAATACATGCTCTTTCCATATGGATCAGCATGGCCGTTGGTGATCAACCAAGCAACAAGGAAGAACATCTTAGAGATTACTGCAGAAGCACGATTAAATAATTCAAGAAATAGAGAAGAAGAGAAGAAGAGATTTTTGAAAAAAAAGAGCTTTTATTAAGTATATCTCCTCCTCTACAATCTTGACCTGTTTCTAGTATATATACTTTACAAAGGATCAAGTCCAAATTCATAGAAAAACTCTTCAAATCCAAACAATCCACGTACATAAAATAATAACCCACGAAAACTGAGTCGGCTAACCTGCGATTGGGTCATCTCAGTCCCTGACTAAGCCGATCCAGTTATGTACCATGCTTGCAGTTTCAAAAATACTACTCTCTATCTAAATTTTTCTCTAAAATCTAGCTGACCCAGTTCTGGACCGAGCTAGCTCAGTTTTCAACTTAGCTTGCTCAGTCTTAGGGTGAGCTGGTCTAGTTTCTGAACTTTACTAGGAGAGCTGATTTCTCTTCCGACTCGCTCCCATCTTTCCATGATCTATCTCCTTATATTTCTAAGACTTGGGAGTGTCACTTCTGAGCTCACATTTTCCATCTTGGTGCTTCCAAATCCTTGTAAACTCATCTCTTCTCAATAGACCCATCCGTGCCATACATCTTTAAAAGCTATCTTTGGAGAGTACCTTCATGAGTGCATCAGACTGATTCTCCTTGGTATGGACCTTCGTCAATTTTACTTCACCTTCCTCCATTAGCTCTCTGATCCTGTGGTACCTCACGTCTATATGCTTTGTGCACACATGATAGACTGAATTTCGTACTAATTATAGAGCACTCTGACTATCACTGAATAGTATAATCTTGCTTTGCTCCACCCCCAACTCATCAATCAGCCTCCTAAGCCAAAGAACTTCCTTTGTAGCCTTTGTTTTCCCAATGTACTCTATCATTATGGTAGACAAGATCGTGATTGATTGAAAGATTGATCTTCAAGACACCAATCCACCATATACGTAGAAGAGGTATCCAGTAGTAGACCTCCTTATATCAAGATCATCAACATAATTTGCATTAACAAACCCTTCTAGAGGATCTGAACCTTCACACATCTTCATAGATTGTTCTCTAAATCCTTCCGATTGCCCACCAAATACCAAACCATAATCCCTTGTTCCATGCAGATATCTTAATATCCATTTCAATGCTTTCCAGTATTTCTTTCCAGGGTTAGCCATGTATCTACTAATCGTACTTATTGCATGTGCTCTAATTGATCTACAGCATACTATAGTGTACATCACACTACCTATAGTATTTGCATAAGAGACTCATTCCATGTACTCTCTCCTCTTCTGACTAGGGGCTTTGTAACTTAGAGAGAGATATATAGCTCGGTAATGGCATCTCTGTAGGTTTGGCCTTCTTCATTCTAAACCTCTTCAGAACTTTCTGGACATACTTTTCTTATGATAAATGGAGCACTCCTTTGTACCTATCTCTGCAAATTTTTATTCTAAGGATTTTCTTAGCTGGACCCAAATTCTTCATCTCAAACTCAGATGATAATGCTCTTTTTAACTTTTTCACAGCATCCATGCTTCTACTAGCTATGAGTATATCATCTACATACAGTAATAGGTATAGAGCATCCTCCTCATCTATATTCTTGATGTAGACATAGCAATCATGTTCACATCTACTAAAATTCAGGCTCAAGACAAAGCTATCAAATCTTAGATACCACTGACGAGGGGATTGTTTCAAGCCATATAAAGACTTCTTGAGTAAATATATCTTTTCTTCCTATCCCATCTCTATGAAATCATTTGGCTGCTTCATGTAGATTCATTCCTACAAAGTTCTATGAAGGAAAGCCATCTTCACGTCTATCTGTTCTAATTTCATGTTATGCTGTGCCACCAGTGATAATAAAACTCGAATAGATATATGACGCACTATAGGTGAGAAGTTTTGTGTAGTCAATCCCTTTCCTTTGTGAGTATCCCTTTGCTATCAGCCTTGCTTTGAATCTGACTCCACTTTGTTCTGAAGGTATCCCTTTCTATGGGAACACCTACTTTAATCCAATAGGACGAGCACCCTCTAGAAGATCCACCAGCTACCATGTCTGATTGTTCTCAAGTGATTTCATCTCCTCCATCATGGTCTGCATCCATGAATCATGATCCTAACTCTCCATGGCCTCTGCATAATTCTCTGAATCTCCATTAGCAGTGATGAGTGCATAGAAGATAACTTCATCAATGCCATATCTGATCGGCCTCCTAATAGTGTGCTAGGGCTTATGCAAAGCCACTTCCACTGGCATATTTCTATCTGATGTCTGTGGATGCTCCTATACATCTATCTGAACTATCGATCCTTCATGCTGATTTTTAATCTGAGATAATACTTTTCTTCCTAGCTCGACCTCAATAGGAATACTCCTATAAGTGGATGTAGCCTGTATGCCATCATTCTCTGGCTGGCCACCGCTGTTCATCTTTATTTTTTCAGTTTCATCTATCCCAAACCTCCTCAAGATGCTCTTCTCATCAAAGATAACATCCCTACTGATTACTGACTTCTGTATCTGAGAGTCCCATAATAGGTCCCCTTTGACTCCTTGTGGATACCCTATGAATGTCATCTTTTAAAATTTTGAGTTTAATTTGCTCCTTTCGATTGCCTCCATATGTGCATAGGCTGTGCAATCGAAGACTTTCAGATGGCCAAGATCCACCTTTTTTTCACTCTAGACCTCCTCTGAAATACCTCCATTCAGCTTACGATGAGTGGACCTATTCACAAAAAAATAAGAAAAAATTAGTGCATCATCCCAAAAAAACTTTGGAAGTGATGTCTGCAGCCTCAAACTCCATGTCTTCTCGGTCAGTGTTCGGTTCATTCTTTTCATGATACTATTCTGCTGGGGAGTCATCTTCACCGTGTAATGACATTTGATGCCATTTTTCTCATAGTACCTCCTAAACTCTAAGCTTGTATACTTTCCTCCATTGTCCAACCTCAGACATTTCACCTATCTTCTTGACTCCTTCTCAACCTTAGCTCTCCAGGCTCTGAACCGGATAAACATCTTTGATTTTTTTTTGATTAGATAAATCCACATCTTCCTTGAGAAATCATCAACGAAAGTGATAAAGTATTTTGTCCCACCTCTAGCTGATATAGGAGCTCATCCCCACACATCTGAGTGCACTAAATCCAGCATTCTCTCACTGTGCTTGATACTTTTGGCAAACTTCATCCTATGCTGTTTGCCAAAGATGCATGGCTCACAAAGATCTATGCCCTCCTTCTTTAGGGTTGAGATCATACCTTTTCTGCTTAGTTCTATGAGCCCACGATCACTCATATGATTCATCCGATAGTATCACAGCTGATATAAAATCTACTCCTGTGCTACTGCTAGCACCTCTGCACTATTATTCACCACTGAGCCTTCCATTCTGTAAAGATTGTTGCTCAGTCTTCTACCTCTCATCATCACCAAAGGTTTTTTAAAAATTTTCAGACATCCACTCTCAGTCTGGCTACTAAAAGCATAATCCTGCTCCTCCAAGTAGCCCAAAGAGATCAAATTCTTTTTCAACTCTGGTACATACCTGACATTTGATAATGTACGAGTTATCTCGTCGTACATCCTCATCCTGATAGAGCCAACTTCAGCTACTTTGCATGGATGACTATCTTCAAGGCTGATACTTCCACCATCGATCTTTTGGTAGGTAGCAAATCACTTTCGATGAGAAGTATAGTGGAGCGAGCATGCTGAATCCAAATCCACATGGTATTGTACTCTATGGATCCATCTGATACAACAAGCAGGTTTTCTCCACTACACATAGAAGTTGTATTATTTTTCTTGCTGGGCTTCCCTTTTTCTAATCTCAAAAGGAGACAATCTCTCCTCAGGTGTCCAGGCTGATGATATTTATAATATTTTAGTATCATTTTCTTCTAATCTCGAGACTTTGACCTACCGTAGATTTTTCTCTTGCCTTCTTCTTTGATCTTTTTTGTCTTTCGTTCACAGCCAAGATCTCAGACTTAGAATCTTTCTTGCAGATCTTTTCTCTTTGCTCATTTGATCTGAGCATACCAACAACCTCTTCATAGTTTAGGATCTCCTTCGCATAAACTAAAGTTGTTATGAGATCATCATATGAACCTGGGAGAGAATATAATAGCAGCAATGCTCGATCCTCATCATCGATCTTCACATCCAAACTCATCATCTCAGAACACACCTGATTGAACCTTTGGATATATGCAACAAGATCTTCGCCTTCGAACATCCTCAAACTATACAGCTATTTTTTCAACCATAACTTATTGGTCATATTTTTCCCCATGTAAGTGTTCTCCAGTCTCTCCCAGAGTCTCTTTGCCGTAGTCTCTATGCAAACCTCAAGCAAAACCTGATTGGCCAAGCATATCTGGATTGTGCTAAAAGTAATTTTCTCCAACTCTTTCCAATTCTCAGCATTGATCTTTTTCGGCCTTTCTTTTGTCAAGATCTTATAGATCCTCTGCTGAACCAACAAGTTCTTTACTCTTTGCTACCATAGGATAAAGTTTTTCTTACCGTTGAATTTCTCAAAATTCATCTTGAATCCACTTGATTTCATGACTTCAAACAAGTCAAGAACAAATCTCTAACATCCTTCATGATCACATACACCAGCAAAACTATCCTTCAAAGAAGATCTAATAAGCCCTAGATCCTCTTTCCAAATTTCTGTTAATCTCCATCTCAATCTAAAGACAACCATGAAGCAAACTAGAAGTTTTAGGATAAAATCTGATGCTACAGATCCTGGATGTAGTAAACCCTAGGTGTCTTTCTTCCTTCCATGCAACACCACTCTGGTATCAATTGTTGAAAATACGCGCTCTTTCCATACGGATCGACATGACTGCTGATGATCAACCATGCAATAAGAAAGAACCTCTCAGAGATTACTGCAAAAGCATGATCAAATAATTTAAGAAATAGAGAAGAAAAGAAGAAGAGATTTTCTAAAGAAAAGAGCTTTTATTAAGTATATCTCCTCTTCTACAATCTTGATATGTTTCTAGTATATATACTTTACAAAGGATAAAGCCTGAGCTCATAGAAAAACTTTTCAAATCCAAATAATCCACGTACATAAAATAATAATCCATAAAAATTTAGCCAACCTAGTTTCAGACTGAGCCAACTAACCTATGACTGGATCATCTCAGTCCCAGACTGAGTTGATCTAATTATGTACCGTGCCTACAGTTTCGAAAATACTACTCTCTATTTGGATTTTTCTCTAAAACCTAGCCGATCCAATCTTGGACTGAGCTGGCCCAGTTTCCAACTTAGCCGACTCAGTCTTAGGGTGAGCCGGCCCAGTTTCTAAACTTTGATAGAAGAGCTGATATCTCTTCTAGCTCACTCTCATCTTTTCATGATCTGTCTTCTTATATTTCCAAGACTTGAAAGTGTCATTTCTGAGCTCACAGTTAGATGATCCTAAGGGTGATTATGATTTAGAATCAACATGTTTCAAGATTTTAAAAATATTTTAAAATCTGCTTCTGTTATGATTAATGTAATTGATTAAAAACTGCATTCTAACAATGCATGACTAGTATGATTTTGTCTCAAGAATAGCCGATCTCACATCCAACTAAGTTAGCAAGACCTTTTATTTTCTTTCTTACATTGGATGGGTTCGATTTGTATCTTTCATGTGAAAGAATAATTGAATTTCTTTCATAGCATTAATTATTGGATTACACCTTACACTAGGGCTGAGCAAATAACCGAAACCTGAAGAAACCCACCCAACTTGATCTAATGAGCCTCGGTTTCAATCGAGTGAAAGATATAAATTGAGTGGAATTGGGTTGGGATTTATAAAAAAATTGATTATTTACGGTCGAGTCGGTTCCTACACTTTTAACATAACCCATCTGAATCCGACACAATCCATCTGAACCGACACAACCCATCTGAACTGGTAAATAAGCTTAAGTGGGCAAACATTGGACTTAAAATCAATATTGAATCAATATTGAAGCCCAAACCGACACCATCTACTCAAACCCACTACAAACCGCTCACTTCGGTTTCAAATGATTTATACATGGTAAATGGTCGGTAGCGGATTGAATTTTCTTCAACCCGACTTGGTTTGGTCGAGCAAAATTTTTCTCTCAACCCGAATGGACTTGACCCGTGCTTAGCCCTACCTTACACAACTTGATGCATAGCTTTCAAAGCATCCCAACATCTTCTCTACCAAACCTGCATAGCTCTTGGAGTAGCTATTGCACTATCCAACGATTAATATCATAAAAGAACATGAATTATTTTTTCATGTGAAAGATACAACCTGAACCGTTGTTGAATATTCCCATAATATTTAGTTAAGAATTCTATAGGAATCAAACTTGTTGGCCCATCTAATTATTATTTTCTAGGAATCTATCTCAAGCAAACTCAAATCCTAGCTATTGGACGGTGTTCTTTCTTTCTATAGGATTTAGGCTGGGTGGTATTTGGTTAATACAAGGACATAATTAGATAGATGATTCAATCCATGAATCCTATAGAAATTTCAATCCAATCCTATAAAAAGATCGAAACAAGCCCTTTGTAGGAAATTTAACCAAAACCTTTATTACCATTCAATATAGTATTTGGTATTTCTAATAAAAGCACCCACCAAGGCAGCAACTTCATCTATATATGTTCACATCCATGTTGTATTATTAAATAAGAGAGGAGGGGAATTTGCCAATTTAGACTACATTGTTTAAATTTTATGACCACAATACTCATAGTTCTCTCTTCAATTACATATATAAGAAAATATAAATAAAAGTTAGATATACAATCATGTACACTTCCATTTATTTCTGCATCTCTACCTTTTATGTACTTTTATCAACATGTATTTATCTAAACATAAACTAATTAGACTCTATTAAACCCACCTCATCAATATCTCAAATGTATTGAACTTTTTTTTTTTTCGAAAAAAAAATTAAGGGAGAAACAAAAATTGATATCTTTTCTCTAAATAACATTTTTATCTCCCTTATCTCACAAATCCTTAAGCACTTTTGGTTAATTTTTTGCAACATGCTTTGCAATGTTTGGTTTTTAATATATATCACGTACAGGGATGGACTACACACCTCTTGAGTCTTGAGCAAAGAGGGTGTCTACTCTCTAGTCCAAGATTTACAATTAAGCACCCGAATCAAATATCTAAATCATAATCTATATAGCTAAAGATGCCTAGCAACAAGAAATTATATATTTTAGTAGTATCTAACATGTGCATCAAGTAGACAAAAAAATTGACCATACTTGCAATGCTAATAAGCTAAAATATGTGATATAGCATTTAAGTAATGAATTTGCTTTAGTGATCACAATTTACATATGAAAATATTTATAAATTAAAAGTCAATAGATTTTCATGCTTAGATCATTGCAAAAAATGGTCTCATATCATGTTAGCTGTCCATTTTGTGCCTACTTGATGGATACGTTAGAGACCACAAAAAATATGATTTTTGATTTTTGTGATTAATATAGTACATCTTGAATTATCATGCCTAATTATTAATTTTGAATCTAAGAAGAGTATATACCTTCTCCTCGAGAGAGCAGTGAAATCTTTTTTTTTGTATATGTATGTATGTATCTATGTATGTACGTATGTGTGTGTGTGTATATATATATATAAGAGAGAGAGAGTAGGATAAGGCTAATTTTGGAGCCAAATCCCATTGAGTTCTCCACCATTGGATGACCCCAATTTGTATAGATCTCTATATAGCAAAATAAAAGTTAATGGCCACTTTTCTATCTATTTAGTAATTTTCTTTTTAAAGCCATAAAAATGGATGGGATGGGCATGAGGTAAAATTTATATTTATTCTAGAGCATTTCTATTTATCACCATAGGGTTTATACTTATTTTTGGAGTATTTTTGTTTATTTTAAACTCATTTATATTTATTTTGAAGGGATATATGTTTATTCTATGCAAAGTTTGTGTTTATCCCATATAGTTTATATTTATCATGGAGAGACAAAAATGGCCTATTCTACTCATCTGCATTAATGATAGCCATTAATGCAAATGGAATATGCCACTTTCCATCTCCCCATAATAAATATAAACTATATGGGATAAACATAAATTTTGAATAGAATAAACATAAATATTTTTAGAATAAATACAAATAAGTCTAGAATAAATAGAAATTATATAAACTAAAATACTCTAGAATAAGTACAAACTTTGCACGATAAAAAGATATACTCTCTCCTAGTTGGCCGACTTTTATTAGCAATGACATGAGGGATCATATGAGGATGTCTAACTTCATTACTACCGATAGCTCAGGTTGGAGAGCATAGGAGATCACTATTCTTTTTGGAGGCCCACTTGCAGAGCAGATCCTTACCATCCAGGTTCCAATGCATCCCACTCAAGATGCAAGGGTATGGGATCGTTAGGGTTGGAAGTGGGCTAGGTCAGGCCGGGTTTTATCTCCATTTGAGCTCGGCCTGAATTTTTTTTGGACTTCGGGCAGGGCTTAGATCCAAAATTTTCTAAAAAAACTCAAGCCCGAGCTCGACCCAAACCCGATAAAGCCAGCCCTTCTCGCCAACGGAGGAAGGAGGCCTAGATGATGGTGACGTGGTGCCTAACCTCTCCTCTCGCCTCGGGGTGCAACATGGGGGGGGGGCGTGGGGTCTAGTTGGCCACGAAGGAGCGACGGGTGAGCCATGGAGTGCCGAGGGAGCCTGAGGTGCCATGGAGGGCTATAAAAAGTGACGGTTGGGGCCACGGAGTGCGATGGGCTGTAGGGGTGCAGCATGAACATAGGAGCTAGGGTTGGGGGAGGGCTAAGAGGAGGGGGGAGGTGTTTGCACCGAGGCCAGGGCTGGGGTAGGAGGGGTTTCACACCAAGGCTGGTGGAGGGCGGAGGTGGGGGGGATTCACATCAGGGCTTGGGGGGGGGGTTTATGGGGGGGGGGGGCCGGGAGAGGGTGGAGGGGGTTCATGAGGGCCAGGCCTGAAGGGGGTTTCACACTGGGGTCAGAGGAGGGTGGAGGTGGGGTTCACGTTGGGCCGGGGGAGGGCGAGGGGGGGAGTGGGTTTCGCAAGGGGCCAGGGGAGGGTGGAGGGGGATTCATGAGGGTCGGGGTCGGAGGGGAGGGGGGCCCTTCATAGAGGGGTTTTAATTGGGTTAGTTTCTAGGCTTGGGTTGGGCTTGGGCTGGGCCAAAGGTTCGAGCCCATCCCGAAAATAAAACATGCCCTATTTTTTGGCTTGAGCCTAGCCTGAATAATTTCGAGCCAAGCCCGAAGTCCGACCCAAAGTCGGCCCGGCCTGATGGGCCTCGAGCCATCCCTAGCCCACTTTTGGGGGTCGTTCTTGCTGTCTGAAGGTTCCTTTGAGGGACCTCTCCCTGTTGGGTGGACTAATGCCTATCAAGAGGATTGAGGCTGCTTGGATTTGGAGAGTTGCTGCTCATCCTAGGATTAGAATTTTTTCTAGAAACTTGCCTGAATTCTACTCCCCACTTGGACACTTCTCAGGGATCGAGGCATGGAGATTCTGACCTTGTGTTCAGTCTATGGGATGAGGAGTCTATGGAGCATGCCGTTCTATGCTACCCTAGAGCGAGGGCCATTTGAAGATAGGCGGGCGGCTACCCATGGGGGACGGGCACTGACCCATGGTTAGTTTTCTTCCTTGACTTGATCCGTTAGAGTGTGACCGACAGGATGATCGCTATTGATGGTCGGATGGCTTATATTGCTTATCAGATATGGCTATCAAGGAATAGTCTAGTCTTTAATGGTGATGTGACTCCTGCTCATTGAGTATTGGAGAGAGCTATCTATCTTGCTGATGAGTATTGTCGGTTTGATACTGCCATTCCGTCTCTTGATACCTCGGATCCTTGGAGCTCTCTGGCTATCCTGGCAGCGACCCATAAGATTTTATTCATCTCTTGGGAGCCCCCTCCCTCAGGGTTTATTAAGATAAACTTTGATGGCAGTGTCAAGAACAAGAGAGGTGGTGTAGGTTTCATCATCCGTGGCCTTGATGCTAGACTTCTAGTGGTTGCTGGCTCCCACGTATTTGAGCCTTCTATCCCTGGTGTGAAGCTTCATGCCGCTTGGGTAGCTGTCACCTTCGCTAGGCAGCAGCTTCATGTGGAGAGAATCTATCTTGAGGGTGACTCTGCTATTGTCATTGCTTGGATCCAGGAAAGTGCTAAGCAGCTCTAGGTTCATCCACTCATCCAGGATGTCTGGACCTTCCTTTGCTAAGCTGTTGCAGTCAGAGTTTGACATATTTATCGAAAGGCTAATACGGTAGCCGACTAGGTAGCAGCATATGTTATGGAGCATTTCGATGACCGGACTTGGAGATAGGGTGAGGATTGCCGGCTGGCCCTACGAAATTTTATATACCTTGATCTTTTGGACTGCTCTCGTACTAGATTGATGTGACCGTTCGTCTATACCAAAAAAAATAAATACTTTGGAATAAACATAAACTCGAATCTCAACCTTGGTGGGTGTGGACTTTCACCTCATTTGCATTAATAGTTTGACGTTTTTATATTTTCTCCATCCCATCTGCATTAATAGTTTGATTTTTTTATATTTTTTCTATTCCATCTACATTAATATTAATGGCCTGACTTTTTTAATATTTTCATCCCTTTCGTATTAATAGTTTGGCTTTTTTTTAGTTTTCTATCTCATCCAGCTTTTTATATATTTTTTTAAATCTAAATGGACGAAAAAAGTGGCCATAAACATTTTTTTTTCTTGCATGAAGATCCATGCAGATCAGATGGTGGGGAATTTGGTCAGATTTGGACTCAAATCTAGCCGATTGAAGTCTAGTCCAACTATATAGATATGTATGCATGTATGTTTGTATATATGTATAATGTCTATATATATAGATGGATGAAAGGATAGATGTGCTGACGTATGTATGGATATGTGTGCATGTACATATGCATATGATGAAAAAGGATGCAACTGGCAGCTGCTATGACCAATTAGACCCCATCAAGATTCGCAGGAGTTAAAACTTTTGCCGGATTTGTCTATAATTTTTTTATTAGAGATATTATTAAATTTTAGCAGTTTCTACATTTGTTACTGGAATAATTCTAGCATATTTGTTTATTATTGAGTCCTATTTTAAGCATTATTTTGTATTTGATTTAATGCCTGAATTAGGGTTAAGGATCATGTCGTATATGCGTTCATCAAGTATATTGTATGAAGATAGTTTTTGACATATTAATAAAATTTCTCTTGGAGGAACTTCCTTCACCAAATGAAGGGTTTGGTCTAATTTGTGTATCGATCTTGGAAGTGCAATCTCAATGATCAAACCGCTCTGTATGCATATACTATTTGTGTTTCTGCATGTGTTGTATGTATGTATGTATGTATGTATGCATGAGGTATCATGTCTAAAAACTCATTTCCATTTTTAGAGAAGGCGCAATCCAAATCTGAATACATAATAAATGAGTCTCCTCTTTGCTGATGTCCAAATGTAATAAAAAGCCTGTCATTATTTTTGAGGTGTTCATATCATCAATCTACAATCCCCAACAAGCATTTCCCAACAGGTGTTTTTAAGCAATACCATGTACCTCAAAGCCCACAAGATCCCAATTTTTTGTTTCATCCACCACCATCTTTCAAGCAGTCTGAATACTTGGAGAAAGAAAGCAATGATACATTGCTTGGATAAAAAGATGTTACAGAACATTTGAGTCACAATATAAGATGTACTGCTCTATGATTAAGTTTGAAATCAGGTGAGGAATTTACATGGCTGCCCTGGGTGGTGTACTGTGAGAACCCATTCACAAAATCAGATATTGAGGAAAGGACAATTACAAACCTTACAGTAAGCAATACTACCTGCCTTAAATCCCAGAAGATCTGACTTTCTTATTTTCCATTTGATGTAACACAATCTTTCAAGCATTCTGAGTACTTCGAATAAAGAGGACAATTGTAATGCAACTTCAGTTTAATTAAAGATGTTAAGCGATAAGCATTAGTTTAAAGGAATAATTTTAAGACAATCCATTCCGTGGTTAAGTTCGAAATCGTGGGTAAAATTTTTGCTGCTGCTATGAGTGGTGTCTTGTTGGAGCCCATTCGCAAACTTATATCGAGTAGAGGATAATTAACACCAACAGTAAGCAATACTACATGCTCCGGCCCAGAAGATTTAAGTCTTTTTATTTCCCATCATCTTCTACCAGTCTCAAACACCGCATCTTAGCAATCATCCTTGGTCAATAAGTCTATCTAAAGCCAAGGACAGGAGGATAAGGTCTAGCTAAGCATTATATTCTTCATACGGGTTTTTATTTTGCGGTCCTTCTATGGACTGTGCTGTAACAAAATGTCTTTGCTGACTAGAACTTGTACTTTCGATCCACAGATGGACCACTTTATAACTTATGATCCCTGGGGTGAGATTTTAAGCATGAAAAAGCCAAAAATATCCTTATGGAGTGCTCTATCCACGTTAGACTTCCAAACAACATCAAATTTTCAAAATCAAACGTCAATCATGATTAAATCTAGACTGGTTGAATGCACATTATATTGTAGCAACTTGCTCTTTCTCTTCTTGCTCCGAATGGCGATGGTGTCTAGATATGGCTCCAATAGCATCCACTGCTCCCTCCACCCCCCTAACCAATCACCTTCCCCTCCAGCCCAGATATTTTCATGCTCCCGTTCCTCTTTTGCCGCATCGCCGCTTCCCTTTCTCACCTCACCGTCGCCAACACCGACTCTAGCCACTCTTGAACCTTCCTCCAGCTCTACTCCATTGTCTCCTCTACCACCACCAGCCTCACCTCCCTCGGCATCTCCCTCATCTTCTCCCCCAACTCCCTCCATTTCTCCATCTGCTTCCTCACCGTCCTCTCCCTCGGCACAATCGCAGCTGCTGTCAACCCCCTCTACACTATTGCTAAGATCTCCAAGTAGGTTATTACTCCAATCCCAAGCACATCATCCCCATCCATGTGCTTGGGCCCAACGTCGTCCCCCTTGGCCTCCCTATCATCATCCTTGGCCCCAAAACTCGCCTTTAACCCCCTTCACCCACCTTTGCATCATCTACTTCTCTGAAATGATCTCTAGGGATATTTGGGTGGGAAACTCATGTCTTCTCAATCTTTATTAGGAAAAGACTTATCTCCTTCATGTATCTTTGTAATTCATGAGGAGGGCATAGACCTAGGCATGTGGATGTATTGGAGATGGTGCAGAACTTATGTGATACCCAGCCCAATTAGGTTGCACAAATCTTAAAGTGGTACAAAAGAGAACAAAAAAAAAATGCACTGCACGTGCGAAAGGGGTGGGAGATGGACTCTTGATGGGAGTATCACTCTTTCCCTGAAATTCTCTATTTGAGTCCGACAGGAGAAAGAGAGGGCCTTTGATCAGTGAGGGATTTCACTAATATAAATCCTCCCCATGGCTACCCAAGAAACCCCATGCCCCGAGCTCTTCCTCCTCACCTTGTCTTTTCTTCTTTTTCTGTTTTCATGCTCATGGTGCTCCTATTTTTTGGATCATTGTGTCATCATCAAATCCACTCATCAGGAGCCGAAGGTAAGTCCTTGAATCTTTCTTTTTCTTTGCTCTCCTCTCCTTTGCTTAAGCTTTAAATCATCCGTCACTAGCTTCGATGTCACCAAAAAATCCATTAAAAGATAAACCCATATTTTTAGATCTACTTTTCTGGCCTTGTTTCTCCTTTTCTAGCTTTCCTCACCATCGGCATGTGTCATCGGAGTTCTTGATCAACCCGCTATGCTGGCTTGTGCCCATTATCTAAGCTCAATTGTTAGAGATTAAGAGATTCACGGGTTCAAGGATGGAGATCCGATAGGAATGCAATATTGTCATTAAGACATTCTATTTATCAGTTTAAATCCGACTCTTTATTTTTTAAATTAATTAAAAATTATGAAGAGAGTAGTGAGTCGGGTCGAATCCATAGAGAGGCAATGATTTATTTCTAAAATCTTTGATTCTTTTTAATTTTTATTATTATTTTTTTAAAGAAAAGAAAGGAAGGATTTTTGAAAATTAAAGTCAAAAAATAGATTTATAAATAAAAGTAGAATTTAAATTATGCAAAAATAAATTTGGTACTAAGATCTACTATTTAGATCTTAGCAACTACTTGCAATAAAATTAAAAAGCAATGAAGAATAATTAATTTAAAGAGCTAGAATTGAAAAGAATAATAAAACTTTCTTTATTAAATTTAAAACTCAGATGCAGAATTTAAATACAAGAAATTAAAGAAAATTTAGAATTTTAATACAAGAAATTAAAGAAAAAGAAAGAGAAAACTAGAAGGAGATCGCAGATCAGCGTAGGCGTGGAGATGGCGTAGAAGACTGGCTCTTCTTCTCAGCACTGTAGCTTTGAAGCAACCTTTAACCCAGAGCTTGGCTTCCACCCTATACCTTAGCTTTTCTTCCACCCGATCTGTCTATTTCTAGAGGCTTAGGATCCTTTTTATAGAGCTAGGAGGGTTGGATATTTATTTCTGAAGGCAATGTGGGACTAATAGCCTTTGTAATCGTCAAAATATAAAAAAAATTGAATAAAATTTGAATCAAAATAGCTTTGATATGACTCTGATAAGTCTGGTGAAATTTAGCCATTCAATAGGAATCCAACGGTCCAAAAATTATCAAAATTGGATGCGTATCAGCCTAGATCAGGTCGGATTAAATTCTGACCGTCCGATCATACGTTGATGGAGAAAATCTGACCGCAAATCATGCGTTGGGAGTCCTGATCATCGTCGAGAGTATTCTGGACCATCGGATCATCCCCTAGATCGAGCGCTACTATTGGATGGCGATCTGCATAAAGTCTAAAACTGAATCAAATCCGGAAATAACCACAGCCGTCTAATCTTGACCGCAAGCTACCGTAACCATCTGATGGCATAATTATTGTTCTTATAGACCGCATGGATCGGCCATACCATACACCACAACCAATCAGCATCTCTGTTGCCGAGTGAAAAGATCAGATTGCCCTGTGAGCCACGATAAATTTCTGTGGACCTTTTAAGGGTTTAGGTCCGCCACGTGTCGCGCTATGATTCGTCGGTTTCTGCTGAGCCGACGGTCCACGCCTGAATCATGGATCGACTAATGGCTTCAATGACTGAGTCGGCTTTGATGGCTTGGCTTGGCTTGGTGGCTTGCCTTGCAGAGCCGACTGAGCCATTTTCTTTTTTTATTTAAATTTTATTTATTTTATTTTTTTAGAAATTTATATCTTCTTTGTTTTAGCTTCGTTTTACTTCAAACTTATTTTATTATAATTAAAAAAATGAGCTCTTTTCATTGATTATAAAATTTTATTTTTTAATTTTTATTATTTTTTAATTAATTTTTTAATTAATAAAAATATGAATTTTTCAAAAATTATATATAAATTGATTAATAATTTTTAAAAATTAATATAAATTAATTAATAAATTAATACTTTTATTGATGAATTTATGATACTTATCACACCCTCCAACTTAAGCTTTGCTCGTCCTCGAGTAAAGAAAGAATTTAATTTAGATCAATTACCATATTTTGTTGAGATCCTCCTTCACAAGAATAAATCTAGGATTTAAGATCAAAAGTTTAGACAGTATCACTAACTAAGTATTGAGTTTCAGAAGTAAATTTCATGGCAGATTAATTAGAAACTTTCTTAGAGTTCATCTAAAGATTTTCAGCACTTTGTTTCGTGAATACTAACTTAGCATTTGGGTGTTGATTCAAAGGACAAACGAATCTTCTTTTTATCACCTATTTTGGTTAGTTTTTTATATACTCCCAAGTTAAGTGCATGAATTAAGGTAGCTTTCACACTGCTTTTTTTTTTTTTTTTTTTGAAAATTATGCTGAGCATCCTGGCCTTCCCTTCACCATTTGATGTGAACTTCTACATTTAAGGTGCAGAGTTCTAGTTTAGGGCAATCCACATATACTCTGTGTTTTGCACTTTTTTTTTTTTATTTAAGCAGGTAGCTCTTTCCTTAAATTCAAGTTTCTTTAATTGAAGTATATATAAACCATCAATTTTTAGTGATAATTGAATCCTCAATTTAGCCTTATAATCAACACCTGCTGTGCTTCATTAGTGTGCATGTGCAATTAGAAGTGCCGTTAGCCTTTAAATGATCTAAGTAGGCTGCTAATGATCTGACCAAGTAATCTACTTCTCAACTCGCTACCATTATTAGTTAATATTTTCTAACTTTATTACTTTTTCTAGTTTATTTTGCTTAAGATTCTCTTTCCTGAAATATGGTTTATCCAAAAATTTTCAAAATAGTTTTATTATTATTATATATATATTATTTATTATTTATTTATTATTTTTTTATATTATATAAATATTTTATTATTTTTTTATTATTTTTTTATTTTTTTATTATTTTTATTTTTATTTTTATTTTTATTTATTTATTTTTTTTATTTTTTTATTTTTATTTTTTATTTTTTTACCCCCAACTGAATTGACATTGTCCTCAATGGAGAGGAAAAATAAATAAAAGGGTGTAAATTATGTTTATTTATTTAGCATGGGTCTTGAAGCTTATGATCCTTCTCCAGCTTTTTGGTTCTCCAGCTTAGCCTAAAAGAGAAAATAAATTAGATTCAAGAAGTATTGGGTTGCCTCCCAATAAGCGCTAAGTTTATTATCTTCAGCCAGACAAAATGCAGTTTAATTCATTATGGTTCTATTAATTGTACTTGATCAATGTTTCGATTTAATGATATCCCTTCGATATATGGTTTAAGCCTTTGGCCATTTACCTTAAAAAAATTTTTAGTCCTGGGATCATAGAGTTTGATTGCACCATGTGGGAATACATGATTAACTATGTAAGGTCCATCCCATCTGGATTTTAATTTTTCAGGAAATAATCGAAGCCTTGAGTTAAATAACCAGACTTGTTGATTTGGTTCAAAGGTTTTTCTTGAAATATGTTTATCATGGAAGGCTTTCATTTTCTCCTTATAGATTTTTGAATTTTCATAAGCTTCTTGCCTTAATTCTTCTAATTCACTCAATTGTAACATCCGATTGGAACCAGCTTTGTTTAAATTAAAATTTAATTATTTTATTGCCCAATATGCTTTATGTTCAAGTTCTACCGGAAGGTGACATGCTTTTCCATAGATTAATCTATAGGGAGACATTCCAATAGGGGTTTTATAAGCTGTCCTATAGGCCCATAATGCATCATCTAATCGATCTGACCAATCTTTTCGATCAGGCCTAATAGTCTTTTGTAAGATATTCTTAATTTTCCTATTAGAGACTTCTACCTGGCCACTTGTTTGCGGATGGTATGGTGTAGCTATCTTATGTGTCACCCCATATTTTCGTAATAAAGTTCGAAATTGGTGATTTGTAAAATGAGTACCTCCATCACTAATGATAGCACGTGAAAATCCGAACCTAGAAAAGATATTCTTCTGAATAAATTTTAAGACTACTTTATGATCATTGGTTCGTGTTGCTATTGCTTCAATCCATTTAGAAACATAATCGACAGCTACCAAAATGTATTCAAATCCATTGGAAGGTGGAAAAGGTCCCATAAAATCAATTCCCCATACATCAAAAATTTCTACTACTAAGATGGGGTTCAAAGGCATCATGTCTTTCTTTGAAATATTCCCTAAGGCTTGACACTTAAAACACTCCTGACTAAAAGTATGGGCATCCTTAAATAATGTTGGCCAATAAAAACCACTCTGCAATACTTTGGCCATAGTTTTTCATCCAGAAAAATGTCCTCCACAAGCAAGGGTATGACAAAATTGTAAGATACTCCATTGTTCAGATTCAGGAACACATCTACGAATGATTTGATCAGCACAAATTCTAAAAAGCTCAGGATCTTCCCAAAAATAATATTTGATTTGAGCAAAGAATCGATCCTTTTCATTCTTAGACCAGCCATCAGGAATTTATCCTATGACTAAGTAATTGACAATATTTGCAAACCAAGGAGTCTTTGTATGTGAAACTGTTAACAATTGTTCATCTGAAAAAGATTCTCTGATTGATACAGGTTCACTATCTTTAACTAGGATCCTAGACAGATGGTCTGCTACAACATTTTTAGATCCCTTCTTATCTCGAATTTCAATATCAAATTCTTGTAGCAGTAAGATCCATCTAATTAATCATGGTTTAGCATCTTTCTTTGAGAGCAGGTATCTCAAGGCTGAATGATCCGAGTAAATTATGATTTTTGATCCTAATAGATATGATCTAAACTTTTCTAGGGCAAACACAATGGCTAGCAACTCTTTTTCAGTGGTGGTATAATTCATTTGTGCTTCATTCAGAGTTCTACTAGGCATAATAGATCACTACAGGACATTTGTTTACCCTTTGGCCCAGGACAGCTCCTATGGCAAAGTCTGAGGCATCGCACATAATTTCAAAAGGTAGTGACCAGTTAGGAGGTTGTATGATTGGAGCTTTGGTCACAGCTTCTCTTAAGATTTCATAAGCTTTAAGATAATTTTCATCAAAGTTAAAAGAAACATCCTTAGCGAGCAGATTACACAAAGGACGAGAAATTTTAGAGAACTCTTTGATGAAGCGACGATAGAATCCTACATGACCAAGAAAAGATCGAATTTGTTTGACAGAAGTGGGAGGAGGAAGTTTAGAAATTAGTTCAACTTTAGCTTTATCTACCTCAATCCCTTTCTTAGATACTATATGTCCTAAAACGATCCCCTCTTGAACCATGAAGTGGCTCTTTTCCCAGCTTAACACTAGATTAGCCTCAATACATCATTTTAATATTTTCTTCAAATTGTTGAGGCAACTCTCAAAAGATTCTCCAAAGACTGAAAAGTCATCCATGAATATTTCTAAGAAATCTCCTATCATGTCTGAAAATATTGACATCATGCACCTTTGAAAAGTCGCAGGTGCATTACATAATCCGAATGGCATTCTACGGAAAGCAAAGGTTCCATAGGGACATGTAAAGGTGGTCTTTTCCTGATCTCCTGGATAGATTGCTACCTGATTGTATCCTGAGTATCCATCTAAAAAGCAAAAGTATTGTTGGCCTGCTAGTCTTTCTAGGATTTGATCGATAAAGGGTAAGGAAAAGTGATCTTTTCGGATGGTTGTATTGAGTTTTCTATAATCTATGCAGACACGCCACCCAGTGGAAAGTCATGTTGGTACTAAGTTTTCCATGTTCAGTGCGGACAACCGTAAGTCCAGATTTTTTTGGAACAACTTGTGTGGGACTCACCCAGTGGCTGTCAGAGATAGGATAAATAATTCCAGCATCTAACCATTTAATTACCTCTTTCTTGACTACTTCTTGCATGTTAGGGTTAAGCCGTCTTTGCATCTCTCGAGTTGGTTTGGCATTATCTTCTGTATAAATATGGTGCATGCATATTGATGGACTAATTCCTTTTAAATCAGCGATGGTCCACCCTATGGCCTCCTTATATGTTTTTAGAATATTTACCAATTGGTTTTCCTGTTCAGTAGTTAAGTTGGAAGCAATTATTACTGGTAGGGTTTTCTTTGATCCTAAAAATACATACTTAAGTGATTCAGGTAAAGGTTTTAGTTCAAGTTGTGGTGGGGCCTGAATTGAAGGACGTAATGGTTCAATTTTTCGCTCGGGTAAGGGCTCAACTTTCACTGACCAAGGTAATGAATGTGATGGTTGAGGTGAATTAAGCAGGGCATTTACTTCCTGGGTTTGAGTTTCTTCAGTGGGTTCATCATCTTGCAGTAAATCTAAGGAGGAATTAGATTCAACTATTTCATCTACCTGATTGATTACAAAGCAGTCTTCCTCCTCTTGGGTGTACTTTGGGGTATTAAAAATATTAATTCTTACTTTTTGATTCCCAAAAGAAATGTCCATAGCTCCCATTTTACAGTTGATATTGGCATTGGCAGTTGCTAAGAATGGACGTCCTAAAATTATGGGATTTTGGTTCAGCTCTTGGGATGGTTCCATATCAAGTATGAGAAAGTCTACAGGAAAATAGCATTTGTCTACTCTAACTAGAACATCCTCAATCAAACCACGCAGTATTTTTATAGATCTATCAGCTAATTGCAAAATGACTGATGTGGGTTTTAATTCTCCAATCCCAAATTTTTCATAAACCGAGGTTGGAAGTAGGTTTACACTAGCTCCTAAGTCTAGTAATGCTCGGTTAAAGGTTATACCTCCTATAACACATGAAATTAAGGGTGCACCAGGATCTTTCATCTTTTGAGGTATTGGATTTAACAGGACCGCACTTACATCCTCGGATAGCATAACTCTTTTGGTGGTCCGTGGCTCACGCTTTTGGGTGCAGAGTTCTTTAAGAAATTTAGCATAGGCTGGGACATGCTGAATTGCATCGAGGAGGGGTAAATTAATATGAACTTGTTTAAATAGTTTCCATTAGCTCCTTGTTGCGTGCTTCTTGCTTTTTACGAGAAGAGCCTGCTTCTAAGGCCGAAGGGAACGGGGCTTTGGGGTTTATATGTCTCGGCTAATTCATCTATTCTCTTCTTTTCTTTATCTATCTTATCAGTGTCAGTACCAGTCCTAAGCTCAGGTTCTTCTATATGATTATCCTCTTCTTCAAATTTCTCATCTTGGCTAACATCAGTATTGGCCTCTATCACCTGGTCTTGGTATGGGTCCTTAAGAATCCTACCACTTCTAAGTTCAGATATTGCTTTGGCATTTTCTAATTGGGGGTTCTTAGGTGGAATGTTAGATGGATGAGTAAATCCAGGTGGTTGATAGACATTGGATGGATTATTTTTAGGATTTGCAATTGGTTGGCTTGGTAATTGACCTGGTTCTCTCCTCATGCTAGACTCAGCTAATTATCCTATTTGAGCTTCTAGCCTGGCAATTGATTGTTGTTGGCTTAGAATTAATTGTTGAAGTTGATTGAATTTATCATCGGCTAGATTGGTCTGTTGATGAGGAGGTGGGTATGAGGGCTGATTATAATGCAGTGGTTGAGAAGACTGACTAGGTTGTCCCTTATTATAGGCATAGTTCTGGTACTGGGGCCTATTTTGATAATTTTGAACTGGTGGGATTTGAGTCTGAGCCTGAGTCTGTTGTGGTTTCCAAGAGAAATTAGGATGGTTTCTCCAACCAGGATTATATGAATTTGAATATGGGTCATTAAGTGGTTTGGAGTAACCTTGAGCAGCTTGGACTTGTTCTTGGATAAGAGGTGGTAATTGTGCAGCCGTGGGACATTCGCTTACATGATGTGTTGGACTAGCACAAATAGAGCAAATCTCCTGATAATTAGAAGCTGGTGTGTATTGTGCAGGAGATTGTTGACCTAGATTTAGGAATTGATCTAATTTCTTGGGCAATAAGATCGACTTTATCTAATTTTTGTGCTATTATGTTCAAGTCTGTCTTAGAATTAAGTTCTGGAGTTTTGATCTCATAAATTCCTGCCCATTTTTGTTGAGAAATTGATCTTTCATAAGAGGATAATGAAGCATGGTTAATAGAGTTTTCACTTAAGGTTTCAAATAAGGTATAAGCTTCATCCTCACTTTTGCTCATGAATGCACCTCCACAGGATGCATCAACCATCTGCTTATATTGATCTCCTAAACCTTCATAGAAAGCTTGTACAATTTGCCACTTAGATAGACCATGGTGTGGGCATTTTCTAAGAAGTTCCTTAAGTCTTTCCCATGATTCATGAATTTGTTCCCCTGGAAGCTGAGCAAATCCTGTGATGGCTCGCCTCATAGTATTGGTTCATCCTATGGGATAAAATTTCTTAAGGAAATTCATGTTGCATCTCTGCCCATGTTTGAATTGTTCTTCCTAATGTGCCAAGCCAGTACTTGGCTTTATCTTTTAATGAGAAAGGGAACAAGGTCAGTCTAAGGGCATCATCAGAAAAATTTTGAATTTTTACCATAGAGCAGATTTCTAAGAATTCATCCAGATGTTTGTAAGGGTCTTCATTGGTGTTCCCATAAAAAGATGGGAGCATCTGGATTGTGGTCGACTTGATCTCATAGTGGCTAGCAGGGATATCAGGTATGTGGATGCAAGTCGATGGGTTGTAGGTGGAAGGAATAAAGTATTCCTTCATCTGCCTAGGTGGTTCTTCACGATTTCCAGCCATTTGATTATCTGGTCTTAAATGAATTAGTCTTTCAATTTCAGGATCTGGTTTAACTAGGTCAGGTAAAAGCGATCTTCTACCGTGCATGTACTAGTGCAATCTGATATATGGTTCAAGATATATATATTTTTTATTATTATTTATTTATTTTTTTAATTTTTTTTTTTTTTTAAGAAAAGAAGAGAGAAAGAAAGAAGAGGGTTCTAAAAAAAAAATCCTAAGGAGTCTTAAATCTGGAGATGATAGAGAGAAGAGTTAATTTGTGGTTTATGTTTGATGTTATTTAGCAAACAAGTTAGGCAATCAATCCTGACTAAGGGTTATCCTAGATCTAGACAGCTCCTAACTGCCAAGATCACCTTCGAGCCCTCCAAGTAGAGGATTAGCCAATCAACTAGGCCAGGTAAGTGTAAGGTCGGTGGGAGTCCCCCCGTTGCTTGCCTTAGACACCAATTATGCTTGGCCAGATAAGCGAACGGAACCAATTAAGTAACCACCTTCCTTCGGGCCCAGTCATCCCTGAACCACTTTTCTAGACACCAGTCAAATTGATTAACCCTAACTTGGTTCAACTCTTAGGGTTTCTTATCCTATTGAGCTCGAATATCCTTAAGGGTTAATGTCTAATTGATTTTAAGAGTTAAGGTTTGGGTTAATGCAGGATGCTGGTTGGTTGTTTGTGGGCCAAGGAAGGGTGATCAAATCCCTACCTTATCTTGTTTAATGGGTTGTGCCCTTAATTTGGTTTAATATGAATATGCAAAAAAAAAAAAATTCCAATCAAAGAGTTCTATGCAATTTAAACTAGATGCATGCAACTAATTAAATTCTAAAAGGCTTACCTTGCCTCCAGCAATCACCAAAAAAAATAAGAATAAAACTAATATGATGGATGCTCTAAACAATTAGGGTTTCTAATCTTGTGATGAGATTTTTAATTAGGTTTAAGTAGGTAATTTTTAATTAATTAAAAAAAATAAAGTAATATTTAAAAATAAGGAAAGAGATTTAGGGTTTAGGAATGATCTCACCAAAATAGGATTGAGAGTTTTGTTCGTGCCCTAATCTTCCTTGTTCTTTTCTCTATTTTTTTTCTGCAAAATAAAATAAATAAGAAAAATAATTAGTAGGCAGTAAAAAAAAATCAAAGAAATGAAAAAATTTTAATTTTTTATGCCTCCCGGCAACGGCGCCAAAAACTTGATAGGAATGCGATGTTGTCGTTAAGACACCGTGTTTATCAGTTTAAATCCGACTCTTTACTTTTTAAATTAATTAAAAATTATGAAGAGAGTAGTGAGTCGGGTCGAATCCACAGAGAGGCAATGATTTATTTCTAAAATCTTTGATTCTTTTATTATTTTATTATTATTATTTTAAATTTTTTTTAAAAAAAGAAGAAGTTTTTGAAAATTAAAGTCAAAAAATAGATTTATAAATAAAAGTAGAATTTAAATTATGCAAAAATAAATTTGGTACTAAGATCTACTATTTAGATCTTAGCAACTACTTGCAATAAAATTAAAAAGCAATAAAGAATAATTAATTTAAAGAGCTAGAATTGAAAAGAATAATAAAACTTTCTTTATTAAATTTAAAACTCAGATGCAGAATTTAAATACAAGAAATTAAAGAAAATTTAGAATTTTAATACAAGAAATTAAAGAAAAAGAAAGAGAAAACTAGAAGGAGATCGCAGATCAGCATAGGCATGGAGATGGCGTAGAAGACTGGCTCTTCTTCTCAGCACTGTAGCTTTGAAGCAACCTTTAACCCAGAGCTTGGCTTCCACCCTGTACCTTAGCTTCCCTTCCACTCCGATCTGTCCTTTCTAGAGGCTTAGGGTCCTTTTTATAGAGCTAGGAGGGTTGGATATTTATTTCTAAAGGCAATGTGGGACTAATAGCCTTTGTAATCATCAAAATATAAAGAAATTTGAATAAAATTTGAATAAAAATAGCTCTGATATGACTCTGGTAAGTCTGGTGAAATCTAGCCATTCAATAGAAATCCAACGGTCCAAAAATCATCAAAATCGGATGCGTATCAGCCCAGATCAGGTCGGATTAAATTTCTGACCGTTGGATCGCATGCTTGATGGAGGAAATCTACGCCGTTGAAATCATGCGCCGAGAGTCTTGATCACCGTCGGGAGCCTTCTGGACCGTCGGATCGATCTGGAATCAAGCGCTGCCGTTGATGGCGATCCGAGTGAAATCTGACAATCGAAAAAAATGCTGACCGTCCGATCTTGACCGCAAGCTACCACACCGTCACGATCGCGCAATTACTGTTCCCATGGACCACGTGGACCGGCCATATCGTGCACCGCAACCAATCAGCGCCTTTTATTGATAGATGAAAAGACCAAAATTGCCCTGTGAGCCGCGATGAAATTTCCTGTAAACCCTTTAAGGGTCTAGGTCCACCACGTGGCAGGCTCTGATTCGCCGGTGTTCTGCTGAGCTGGCGGTCTACACTGTGCTGTAGACCGGCTGATGGCTTCTGGGCTTGAGTCGGCTAGCATGGATGGCTTGGTGCGCGGCTTGGTCGGCTTGGCTCGGCGCGTTTGGATGCGCCGGCTGCTGCGGCATGGCGGCTTGAGCCGTTTGAGCCGTATGTTATTTTTTTTTTAATTTTTTTTATTTTATTTCTTTAGAAATTCATATCTTTTTCGTTTTAGCTCCGTTTTACTCAAAATTTATTTCGTTGTGATCAAAAAAATGAGCTCTTTCCATTGATAATAAAATTTTATTTTTTAATTTTTATTATTTTTTAATTAATTTTTTAATTAATAAAAATATGAATTTCTTAAAAATTATATATAAATTGATTAATAATTTTTAAAAATTAATATAAATTAATTAATAAATTAATACTTTTATTGGTGAATTTATTGTACTTATCACACCCCCCAACTTAAGCTTTGCTCGTCCTCGAGTAAAGAAAGAATTTAATTTAGATCAAGTACCATATTTCATTGAGATCTTCCTTCACAAGAATAAATCTAGGATTTAAGATCAAAAGTTTAGACAGTATCACTAACTAAGTATTGAGTTTCAGAAGTAAATTTTATGGCAGATTAATCAGAAACTTTCTTAGAGTTCATCTAAAGATTTTCAGCACTGGTTTTGTGAATACTAACTTAGCATTTGGGTGTTGATTCAAAGGACAAATGAATCTTCTTTTATCACTTATTTTGGTTAGTTTTCTATATACTCCCAAGTTAAATGCATGAATTAAGGTAGCTTTCACACTGCTTCTTTTTTTTTTTTTTTTTTTTTTGAATTATGCTGAGCATCCTGGCCTTCCCTTCACCGATTTGATGTGAACTTCTACACTTGACTTAAGGTGCAGAGTTCTAGCTTAGGGCAATCCACATATACTCTATGTTTTGCACTTTTTTTTTTTAAAAAAAATTTAAGCAGGTAGCTCTTTCCTTAAATTCAAGTTTCTTTAATTGAAGTATATATAAACCATCAATTTTTAGTGATAAATCCTCAATTTAGCCTTATAATTAACACCTGCTGTGCTTCATTAGTGTGCATGTGCAATTAGAAGTGCTGTTAGCCTTTAAATGACCTAAGTAGGCTGCTAATGGTCTGACCAAGTAATCTGCTTCTTAACTCGCTACCATTATTAGTTAATACTTTCTAACTTTATTACTTTTCCTAGTTTATTTTGCTTAAGATTCTCTTTCCTAAAATATGGTTCATCCAAAATTTGATTATTATTATATATATATATTTTTTATTATTTATTTTATTTTTTTTATTTTTATATATATTTTTTATTATATATATTTTTTATTATTTTTTATTATATATATTTTTTAAAAAAAATTTTTTTTTTTTCTTTTTTTTTTTTGAATTTTACCCTCCAACTGAATTGACATTGTCCTCAATGGAGAGGGAAGATAAATAAAAGGGTGAAAATTATGTTTGTTTATTTAGATGGGTTTTGAAGCTTATGATCCTTCTCCAGCCTTTTGTGGTCCTTCTCCAACTTAGCCTAAAAAGAGACTAAAAAGAATAAATTAGATTCAAGAAGTATTGGGTTGCCTCCCAATAAGCGCTAAGTTTATTGTCTTCAGCCAGACAAAATGCAGTTTAATTCATTATGGTTCTATTAATTGTACTTGATCAATATTTCGATTTAATGATATTCCTTCGATATATGGTTTAAGCCTTTGGCCATTTACCTTAAAAAAATTTTTAGTCCTGGGATCATAGAGTTTAATTGCACCATGTGGGAATACGTGATTAACTATATAAGGTCCATCCCATCTGGATTTTAATTTTTCAGGGAATAATCGAAGCCTTGAGTTAAATAACCAGACTTATTGATTTGGCTCAAAGGTTTTTCCTTGAAATATGTTTATCATGGAAGGCTTTCATTTTCTCCTTATAAATTTTTGAATTTTCATAAGCTTCTTGCCTTAATTCTTCTAATTCACTCAATTGTAACATCCGATTGGAACCAGCTTTGTTTAAATTAAAATTTAATTATTTTATTGCCCAATATGCTTTATGTTCAAGTTCTACCGGAAGGTGACATGCTTTTCCATAGATTAATCTATAGGGAGACATTCCAATAGGGGTTTTATAAGCTGTCCTATAGGCCCATAATGCATCATCCAATCGATCTGACCAATCTTTTCGATCAGGCCTAATAGTCTTTTGTAAGATATTCTTGATTTTCTATTAGAGACTTCTACCTGACCACTTGTTTGCGGATGGTATGGTGTAGCTATCTTATGTGTCACCCCATATTTTCGTAATAAAGTTCGAAATTGATGATTTATAAAATGGGTACCCCCGTCACTAATGATAGCACATGGAAATCCGAACCTGGAAAAGATATTCTTCTGAATAAATTTTAGGACTACTTTATGATCATTGGTTCGAGTTGCTATTGCTTCAATCCATTTAGAAACATAATCGATAGCTACCAAAATGTATTCAAATCCATTGGAAGGTGGAAAAGGTCCCATAAAATCAATTCCCATACATCAAAAATTTCTACTACTAAAATGGGGTTCAAAGGCATCATGTCTTTCTTTGAAATATTCCCTGAG